>JAJIZL010124687.1:198272-220770 GCA_023969395.1 Amblyomma maculatum | reverse complement strand
ACACACACACACACACACACACACACACTCACTCACTCACTCACTCACTCACTCACTCACTCACTCACTCACTCACTCACTCACTCATCGTGAGCATGCGGCCGTCGAGGGAGAGCAGCGAACGGTTCAGTGCGCGGGCGCTGCTCAGCGGTCCCGAGCAGCCAAATGCTCTCGTGACATCGGCGCAAGCTCGTCACCGGAATGACATGGTGGAGAGCGATGATGGTCCGTAGTACACAGACGGCACCGACAGCGCCTGGACGACGGGTCATCGATCCTGGCCGCTTTCCGACGGGTTGGCATCGAGGAAAAATCGACTCGCGCCGCCGAGACGGACACGGAGTGGTTCGCACCACAGAACGCGGGACACGTGTTCTCCCGCAGCGGGTGGTGGTTGTGGCGGCATAGAGCTAGTGGCAGCGAAGAGGAACGAAGGCGTGATGTTGCAAATGAACGGATGAATTGTAAGAGCATCCCCTTTGCAAAGGGGTGGCGGCAATTTCCACCATGCTCGCCATTTCTTTCTTTCCCCTCTATTATATCTTGAATAATGTTTTAAATCTGACAACAATTTCGTCTTTTCAGTTAGTAAATTTTCATGTCTACATTTCTAGCTTTTGTCATCTTTCTGCTCTTCAGCCACCAATCTTCCAATCGCGTTTTGCTAACTTACACCACAGATTGATTCCCCCGTGAAGTGGGAGTAGAAAAAAAAAGGAAGAGAGGGACGAATAGTAGTTCAGCTTCTCGTGCCTCCTAGCTCAAGGAGCAGGCCCGATGGGCCGGGCGTTTTCTCTTGACGCTTCGATATTCTCGTCGTATCTACGGAATATGAAGTTCAGTAATTTATTTTACCGGAATGCGCAGAATGAGCTTGTCTTCAATTCCCTTTTTGTCGCAATTAAGTGCCAATAGAATCCTAAAAATGTTGCAAGATACATGTATTATTATTATTATTATTATTATTATTATTATTATTATTATTATTATTATTATTATTATTATTATTATTATTATTATTCAGTTTCCTTGGAAACTGCTTGCACCCGTATAGAGGATAAGCCGGCTTCTATCTTCCAACATACAAGGTGGAATAAAGATGGCCTTAAAGAGGTTTGGTTTGGTTTGGTTTGTGGGGTCGTCCCAAAACGACTCCGGCTATGAGAGACGCCGTAGTGGAGGACTCCGGAGCTTTCGACCACCTGGGGTTCTTTAACGTGCACTGACATCGCACAGCGCACGGGCGCCTTGCTTTTCGCCTCCATCGAAAAGCGGCCGCCGAAGCCGGGATTCGATCCTTCATCCTTGGGAACAGTAGTCGAGCGCCCCACTGCGCCACCCCGGCGGGGCTGACCTTAAAGAGGCTCGATTTTCCATCTGTCTACCAAGAAGCATGCTGAGCCCACGCCTGAGCATGCTTCTTTCTTTTCTCTTTTCTTTTTTCTTTGTTCTTTGTTTTGCAGCCGGGGGGGACTTCGGCGGCCAGAACGTGCGCGCCGAACCGTATTTGTTTTATAACGTTTGTTTAACGATGTAGTTCAGTATTATACCTCTGTCACACGGGCAATCTCAATGACCATTGAGTGAATGGGCATTGAAATTTTCGAGAGTCATCGAGATGCACCAATGCCACGCGGCAAGTATGGCCATTGAGTACTGAGCGTGTGATCCGACAGATGGCGCCACGGACAGCAACATCCTGGAAAGATGTCAAGTGAAACAGGAAAAAATCGCCCTATTTTTAAATTAAAGTTCGTTCGCAGAAGGGTATTCAAATAACTCACAGCACGGCACAACCCACAGGCACCACAGGAAAGCGACGGCGGAACGACGACGAACGATGTGCAATCGCCGCATTCATTTCGCACCAGCCATGGCTGCCACAGCTCGGCAGTGGTCTTCGCTGCGTTCATAGCTGCTATCGTTAGAAGGACATGTGGGGCTCTTCTTAGTCTCGGTTGTCGCAAAGAGTGGTAAAGGGCGAACATGAACGAAACGCTGCAGCATGCCGCACTACCACACAACAGCAGCGAAACACCCTAGAACAGCGTCAGTTTGTTTACATCTGAACACCGCACGTTCTATAGAGCGATCGTTTTGATTTGTGAAAAACTAGCTCACGAACTGTTTAATGTAACAATTTAATCCAGAAGCTGTTTTGTTTCTTTTAAGTTTGACTTGTTTTTTACCTTAGGGTGAGTGCGGAGCTGCTCTCAATGTTCCTTGGCATAATAATGGTCACTCGAAAACTTTCATTGAGTCAATGTCGATCGAGTTCAGTCGTCATTGAAGACCGCCCTGTCGCAGTAGCCGATCCCCATTGAGCTCGATATCCATCGACTCAATGGGGATTGAAACTCCCCGTGTGACAGGGGTATTAGTGTGGTATTTTTGTTCCTCATTATCGCTGCTCTTTTTTTTTTTTAGATATAAACAATGATTATGACACGTTCACCTTTGTGGTCACTTGTCTACAGCTCATAACATAACCGACAAAGTATGATATATCTTGGCTGCCGCTATACACACTGCTTTATTGGCGATGAAGTTAAATATACAGAGGTACAATGGGAATCTTTCATCTCATGTAAGCTCTATTGGCAGTCAATGCTGTTTAGAAATGCGCTGGAATGTGCCTCATGTTTTGAATCCAATGAGACGCATTACATTTCTTTCCCCGCGATATAAAAATGAGCGCACATTCTTCGGTCCTTGCGCAACCACGCGCCAACATTGTGCGTCGCAATATCGTCAAACTGAATACAAGCGACGCACCGCTTGTTAAAAGCCAGAGAAATCTACGCCGGCCTACCGCGGGGAGAGGACTTTCCTCCAAGCGCGCCTCCGCGTCTACAGACGAAGACGAACCGGTGGAAATCCAACAAGCCACGTGAGCGAGTGAGCGCGTAAAACATGCAGCCCGTGCTTCAAACGCCGCGGAGAGAGGAGCCACGGCCGGAGTCCCGCCGCGCCGGGTGCGCAAGAATGACGCGATGATGCCAGCGCGTGTCACTCGCAAAACAGCGCGCACGTCGTCCGAGCTCGCCGTCGCGCGAGGTGACAAATACGCTCGCTCGCTCCGCCATCCTTCAACGACATAGCGGCGCAGCGTGGGTCCCCTTCCAGCTGTCAAAATTCGGCTCGCGTCAAACGGGGACTCCCGCGCCTCCTCGGCTTCCCGCATCGGCCCCAGTGGCATCCCCAGCAGAGTCTGCAGCACTGCGAATAGTTTTGGTGCCTCTGTCCTGTAGCTGAGAGGGTGAGGACCGCGATGCGCGCAACGAAGTTGTAAAAGGTATTCGAACAGCACGACCAAGTTCACACCTGTTTAGCCAACTTGGTATCCGGGCGCAAGAATGAACGACGCGCTTCTGAGACACAGAACATCCGGTCAGAGCTAGCAATTATATAGATGAGGCAGTAGTTAGTAGGTGAACTTCATTTGAATGGGTTCCTCTGAATGAAAACACGACCAAACAAACAAACAAACATAGAGAGAATTAAGGATATACTTTAGTCGCGATCGCAGATTACATAGTTGTGGCACGCGCAATCGCTGGCCCACGCAATGAGTAAACCAATATGAGTGATTAGAACAGACAATGTATGCCCGAAGTCCACCACCGGGGACTGGTCCCGAATCAGAGCCAACCGAAGTACCGCAATTCGCCCTACACTTCTGGGGAGCACGGTGTTCCGGCCCAATAGAACCACATGTCCGCCGCAAGATATAGGTACGTGAGGCACGAGGAGCAAACCGACAAGTAAAACGTTAAGTGGACGAGGGAACAAATCCTAGATAACGGTACCCTGCAGCTGAAAGCAAAAACAAAACGGAGAGGCGTGGACAATGTAAAAGCGGGGGCGATGTAAAAACGTGTGAGATTAGGAAGTCTATGAGGCTAAGGTGACCGCCGCCGGAGCGGGGCACGGTTAATTCGGTGACAACGTCAGAAGCCCATGTGCAACAGTGGACGTCGACTGGAGGTGATGCGCATCTACTCAGCGCGAAAAACAAGAACCAGAAGCAGAAAGATACACAAAGCGGACGGGCGCCTTTGAATGTTTCTTGCCTCCTTGTCTCCACACCCCCCTCCCCTCCCCTCCTCGTTTCGTTTCGTTTCTTTTTTTTTTTTCTTTTTTTTTTTCCTGCGAGAGCATGAACCACCACAAGCTCGCCCAATTTTCTGTTCTTAAACATGAAGATCAACCGCTGTCCATGTCTCCTCCATTAAAAGAGGGTAATACCCGAACCCACCACAACAAAGCAGTAAACCTCCACCATAAATGCACAGTACACAAGCCTAATGCACCGGCACCCCCGCATTCCAATCCCCGCCACGCGAATATACGCAGTCCCACGTCCAGTTGGACACCATAGGACCACAGTACCAAGGACAATTATATTTATCGATGCCGCCGTTAAAAGCGTGTCAAACTTAAAACATAAAGCTAAATAGATATCGAAAGGACTCCGCGCAGTACCAGCGTTAGAACGAGCGACCCATGCAAGTGTCCTCGGGTTATTGTACAAACACACTTTCCACGTACACGGTGAGAGAGAGAGAGAACGCCGCCGCCGCAGTCGTCGTCGCGCTCTATCGCGTTAAACGGGGTCGGTAATTAATGGCCACCGCTACCCTTAATTCGAGCCGCCAGCAAATGGCCCGGCGCGCTCCTGTACACATACACGCCCGGTTCCGGTGGCCCTTCCTGCATCCGCAGAACGCAGAACCTCGCCACCGCCTTCCTCCCTCGGCAGCGCCGACTATTATAGAGGCCATGTGCCGGCTCACCGATGAGAGCAAGCAAAGAGCACCGCTTCATAAACCGGCCGCTTCATAACGCGTGTCTTTGGCTGCGCCATTCATCGCCGGAACGTGTCAGCCAGCTTCGGTCGGCGAGGGGAAAAAAACAAACCGGTCGGCGCATATCGCCTCTGTATGTGTTATAAATACGCACAGACACGGGAGAAGCAAGCCAGAGAGAAAGATGGACGTAGCGAGGGAAGAAAGAACGCGGGCCCGAAACCGCCCCCGCACACGTAACGGAGCTCAATCCGAGCCTCAATTAACGTGCTCCTCTCACAAAGCGGCCAAACGAATGGGCCATTCGAAGGGGCCCGCACACTGCGCGCGTTCCATGGGGGCACGCTCGAGCGCAGTACGCCCAGAGCCGAAACGCGCCGCGCTTTCGCGAGGCCAGAAACGAATGCGTCCGCATCCCGCCGAATGTTATTCCGAAACGGCATGTACGGTCACGCGTGGGCGCTCTCTGCAGAAAGCATTCGCGTGTACACAATCGCAGGACACACGCCAGCCCCAAGAGCTGTGCAACAGTCGCGGCGGCATGCAGGTGAAAGGCTGCGCAAAACAAACGCTGGAACAACCGGGCGATTTGCACGAACTCCGTCCGCGGCCTTATTCAGCCGTCCCAGAGATTCGCGGGGAAAAACAAAGAAAAATAAAATCTCGCAAAGCCCGAATGCGGTGCCCTCTGTCCCACGAAACGGCTGCTGTTTCAAGATAGAGGAGGAGAGAGGAGATCGTCGTCGAAATGCGTACCGCGCCAGGCTTGCTCATACGTAAAAGGGTTTGAGAGGGTGCGTGTAGATAACGGTAAAGCGCCGAAAAGCCGCTACAAACAATCCAACGGAAGACAGCTGCTTTGTACCCATGCGCGGACATACTTTCTTTTGTTTATTTGTTTTCATCGCAACGTAGGAAAACGAAGAAAAGGAGCTGAACAATACATCGAAGAACGCCGACGAAGATTTAAAGCAAAGGAGCCAGTACTACTTGTATATGATGCCCTCGGTTAGGTTCAGGCGCCAGTAGCTCACTACCCCATCCAAATACATATCATACGGAGATATATGTACTTCACTGCTAGAAGTTACTCTCTCCCTTTATCTGTGAGAGGGAGTGAGAGAATGCTTTTCGCCACATGGTTTGCAAGAACGCCGCAATGCAGTAACAAGATGGCCACGTTTCATTTACGACGTTCTCGAGAGCCGCCGGGAAATTATTTACTACACAGCCTGCACTTAGCTAATTTACTTTACGACCGCGATTGTTTACAGAGCGAGGCCCAAAGTAGCCGTGAACTAGACAGTGTTTTCTTCTCTCCAAAACTTCGATTGCACCCGAAGCGCGAATCGCAACACTTCCCCATCATCAACGTCAGACAGGGACGGCTACTACTCGATACAAGGAAGCAGGCGGAAGCGATCAACATCAGGCGGCAACAACGAATGCACGCACAAATAAACTCGCAAACAAGCGCCCAGAGAAGAAGGGGAGAAAGTTTCCAGCTTCTCGCTGCTCGCGCTATACTTCTCCGACGCAGCAGAGGAGGGACGACGCCCGCAATAACGTAATTACCAACCACGTCGACAGGACAATACACGGACCGCGCGGCGCTACGCCCAAAGCACGGATGGGAGGAAAATAACTGAACCTTGAGTGGGTCACAGAAGGCGAGGACAGAGTAACGACAAAAGGAAGCAGAGTATTGAACCGCAGGAGGCGGAGGCGCGCGATCCAGCACCATGAGAAGGTTAGGGATAGTGGGCAGCGCTGTGTGGAAGGGAATGTCGACGCGTGAGCCAGAGCGAGCGAGCGAGCGAGCGAGCGAGCGAGCGGCGCGGTATCGGAGGCAGCTCGGAAAAGGATAAACAGCAGTCGCGGAAACAGCATCGCTCGGAGAAGCAGAAGCAATCCTTCGAGACGTAATAACCGCCACGGCAGCGAAAGACGAGAGAGTGGGAGCCGAACCGGAAGGAAAACAAAAAAAAAAAAAAAAAGAGGCCGCGCGCTCTACATGGCAGATCGCGTTCCCTCACGCGCGCCGGAGAGGACTCCATCAAGCGCGAGGGACGACGCGCGCGCGCGCCCTGCTCGCTGCTGCGTGGAAGGCATCGCCGATGCGCGTTTGACCACCGAGCGCGACGAGACCAAGGTCGCTACTATTACGCGCCCAGGGGTGTGAACTACCCGGAGAAGAGGAGCTGCAGCAGGAGGAGGAGCAAAAGGAGCTGCGTACGCTGCCCGCAGTAGCGATAGAAGAAGGGCGGCTCACTTAAAACGGATCGCTGGTCGCAAATTACGTGCGCGGGTCGACCAGGAGTGCAGGCGCTGCACAGACGGCTAAGCCGACACACCGCCACCGTCCTCCAACACAGCAGCGGCCCTGAGCCGCGCGGCTTATGGGCATGAAAGACGCCCACAGCGCTTCGCCGAGGCACAATCTATACGGCCAGGGGTTGCGCCACCAACTACCATGCTCGCTGATTGCCCCGAAGTACGCGGGGATGTTTCCTTCGGACCGAAGCAGTCGCGCAAGTAAATCTTTCCGCAGTCTTGGAGACGATGAAAGAGGGGCACCGCGGTAGAACACGATGTTCGTGCACCACACGCAAGCCCGCACGCACGTACTCGAGCGACTGTGGGGATTATTACAGCGCGGTTACAGTTAAGCGAGTATCAGTGCAGAGAAGAGCGAAGTGAGCGAGCGAACCAATGAAACCTTCAGGCCAATAACGATGCATTGCCAACGGCCGAACCAATTCTACTAGGCTTAATACGTAAGGGTGCCAAACACCGAACAAGCAAAGCTTCGCAAGCCGAGAGAGAGAGTCTACCGATATGGATGAAAGTGAGCAAACGATGCTAGCTGAAATGGATGCCACAGACGCGGAAATCAGGAATATATAATGAAAGGACGAAGAATCTAAACGTGAAATTAAAAACAAAAGTAAGCGTCGCTAAATAGGGCAAGGACAACACTGCAAAGGAGGTCCAAACTCACACTCCAAAATTATTGGGGAAGGACATTACCACATTGACTCATGCTGTAGTATAGTAGGATACTGTTCAAAGTGGACTCACGAAAAAATTGAAACAAAAGCAAAAAAAAAAAAATAAGAACAATTAAGCTTTCCTTATTTCCGAGTCTCAACCTATATCTGAGACTTTGCTTATAGCCGAGTCTTTAATTATATGCATTTGTTATATCCGAGTCGTATGTGATTCGCTCCCTTAACTTCTCCGCTACAAGAGGAACGTGGATGTTCTCTTCCCGCCATTTTGCCTCCTGTAAACCGTGACGAGGCGATCCTTGCCACCCGACAGGAGACAGTTGGCAGAGGCTTCATACGAGGCGAAGTTTCCGCCTCCTGCGTACTCCCAATCTATCCGCATTAAAGGAATATAATAAATAAATAAATAAAAAACAATGATGACTTCCTTGGCCAGCTCATGGCAACCACGCTGAACACGGAAAAATGACACGCGCGACAAGCGGCGACGAGTGGTGAGCGCAAACAAAAAAAAAAAAAAAAAAAAAAGAAAAAAAAGGGGGGGGAAGAAACGAGGTAAACGAACATACGGCGGAGAATGAAGAATCAACAAAGAACGGGAGAACAAGTGCCGATTGGGGAACGACGTTTCCGTTTTGGGAAAGCGAAGGTGAGTAAGCAAAGCGCACCCGCTATAAGGGTCCGGTCGCACGCCAATTCTCTTCCTCTCTCAACATGGATTCCTCAACACCCCAATCTCCCCGAGTACGATTTTCCATACTGTAGACTGCTTGGGGGCGCCCAGGAAAAGCCCGCAGCGCACTCTGAAGGGTTTCCCTTTGTGATTCCGCACACCACGCCGCGCTTGCAGCTTCTTCTCCGCGCTCGTTCATATTCACACGTGCCAGACAATGCTCGGCAGGCCACGGAAAGCACTACAGGGGACGACGAGAAGCTCACATCTTGCTGCAAGCCAGACGCACGCACGCACGCACGCACGCACGCACATTACTTTCCAATTGCACATTCTTTGCGCCGCGCCAGCCTCGTTTGTTTCATTATTTGATTTTCCCCATTACTTTCGCCACGTCGCGCCTTCTTCAGAGCGCTCTCTCCCCAACTCCCCCCCCCCCCCCCCCCCTCCTCCACCACCCATTTGTGCCCTCTCAACCTTTCCCGGCGTCGTGTGCGCTCTTGGAGAAGAGCGCATCTTGTTCAAAACTCACCAGAATAAAATGGAGGACACGAAAAGAAAAATACACATGGCATTCTCGCTTTTCTCTTTCTCTCTCTCTATCTTGAGGCAGAAAAAAGTGGTTCTCCTTTTCTACGCTACTATGACGTATCTCTGCGCACCATGTCCCTCGACTTCCTTTTATTTTTGTCTCGCTTGTTTTCTTTGTGTATATGCTTCTCTGTACACATACAGCCGCATCGGACTGGAACAGTATGCTGAACGCCGCTTAGTACCTTCATTTTATTTTATTTTTTATTTTTCTTTATGTGGGTGTCACCACGCCTTTCTTTTATTTCTTTCGCGACTATCTGCAGAATAACACAGCCGAAACACACCACTGTTTTCTTTCATCAAGTCCACGCTAACGTGTAAAGAGAGCCTTCGTCGACACCACTAAGACCTGCACTACTCCCTCTCCCTGCTCTCCCTCAAGCGTCGAACCCACATTAAGGCTCATGAGTACAAGACACGACGCTTGTGCGCGACACCCCCCCACACACACACACATACAAAAAAAAATGCAAGAACGTGAACACAGCGCAGGGAACTGAAAGGAACAATAATCGAGCAACATCTCTGGGAGCTAAGATACGAAATCGGGAAAAGCAATGGGAAGGTAGTGCAATGCGACCAGTCCGTGTAAGATAGACACGAGAGGGAGGAAGGAACTTGAAAGAAAACAGAACGCGATATTTTGCTTTTCTTTCCCCCCTCCGCTCCCTCCCAGCCGCGCGCGCACGCGACCAAGAAGATTCGCGTCCGAGAACAGCCGCGATATTACACGACGCTTTTCTGGTACAACTAAGATTCATCTTCAATGGGGAAAGCTTCGTAACCTTTGTGGCCTCTGTTCTCACCTGCACGCCTACCGAGGTGCACTCGTCGCTCCTTACAAGAGGTGTGCTGAACGCCGGAAAGGTGGCGCTGCCGGCGGTGCCGATCGCGATTGCCATTTCAAAACTGCGCTCGTACGAACGCGCACCACCCGGCCACCCCAGGTAACAGTACTTGTTTGCATAGCACCACTACTCCACTGAGCACGCGAGCGCGTCCTTTAGCCGGCTTGAGTCACCTGCGGATGTCAGCGGGAACCGGGAGACCGCGCGCATACATAATACAGCGCGCGGCGCGCAACCCGGGATAGCGAAGCGCGCACGGGCCCGTATGACATCGAGGCTTCGCAATTGGAAATTCACCACGTTCCGAATGACAAGTCGGGGAGCCCCGCGCTGCGGGAACCAATCAGGAGCTCGGATTTTCACCCGAGCGCATACCCGCTCGTGTGACTACTCACCACGTCGCCTCCTCTCTCTCTAGGCGCACAAAGACGCAGTGTTTGCAATGTACCACCATGCGAACTGGGATGGGAGCACACGCATCCCGCGATGCACGCAGTCTGCACTTATAGCCAACGCACACTCGACGCGAGGTCCCAGTTCCGTCAGCACGAGGACCAGACACCCGGTCTTAAAGGGTCAAGTCGGCCTGGGAATCTAATGGCCGCTAGCGAACTTAAGCGACGTCAAAAAGTGCGCGGCTCTTCACGAATTGCGGTATATGTCGCGCGCTGGACTGAATTGGTGCTGCACTGCGCACTGTACTCAACAGTTCCTGCAACGCTACTTAAAAAAAAAAAAAAAAAAAAAAAAAAAAAAGAAACGTTCGTATCACTGCCCCATGAACACGCTTCTTTAGACAAAGCAAATAAAGTAATCAACATCAACGCCACCACCGCAAGCAGTATGTGATTCCGCATAAAGAACGCCTGGCATGCAGCCCTGCTATTGTCTTGTGACCGCAACACTGTCTGCGCTTTCTGACGGTCGTCCGTTCAGAAAGTAGGAAAAAGTCACGGCAGCAAGGAACGTCACATTTCGTCCGCGAAAACGATGCTACTTCCACTCCGAGACGAGGCCGCCATCCGGCATCGGCCGCACCACTGGTGACGTTTAAAAACCGAAGCCGCGGCAGCGGCGCGATGGCACGCGTCCCCTCCCTCCAGCTTTATAAACCGGAGAGATCATTTGCATAATAAACGATCTGCGCATAATGTACAGGTGTTTCTGACTGAAACGCGCTTGCACCCGACGTGCGACCTCTCCCCCTCATTTCATTCTTCTTCTCTCTTTCTCCCTTCATCCAATGGCGAAGGCGAGAACATCCACGCAGCCATCTCCTTTCACGACAGCCTCCAATATTTATCCTCGAAGAGCCATCACGTTTAAATAATGAAGACTCATTGAGAGAGTTAGAACCGAGGACTTCGCCAAACAAAGAGGGCAGTCATTTCTTTTCCTTTTTTTTTTTTTTTTGGCAAAACACAAGGGAGTAACAGACCGCGAGTGTAAGAGATATAGAAAGAGAAAGGTTCACTGAGCAGAATGAAAATTATTTGGCACACAGCCAAGCTCATGGCGGTCAGTGAAAACAGCACTGTTGTAAGGACTGTGCTGTAACTCCTTCTGATGTAACAGAAAAAAAAAAAAAGTTAAGGTCAAAGCAGAGCGACCGCTGTTCAGAGCTCAGCAGAAAAAGAAAAGAACAATACGGACGGATAAAGAAAGGTACTGCTTATTTATTTTCATCGTAACACCGTAAAATCTCGAGCTTCGAGATAGCTTTTATACTACTAAACTTTATACAAGCTTTTCCACCATTTACACGTGAGCTCTTATCACTACTACGACGTTCTTCTAGATATACAGAACGCCGCTCTAACTGCATTTTTCACCGCAGTGCCACAGGAAATATGTACATGAAACAGGAACAATGCCCAACGGACGTTAGCGCGCGTCTTACTGAGACGGGTTATCACCACGTCCTAAGCCAAGCTCGACATCTGTCCGATGGATAACGTTCGCACGGTGTCAAATCGCGCAGCGGTGGCAGCCGTGTTTCAGTTGTTTCGGGTGTAATGAGGGGTGAACGCCCAGATCCCCCGCATGATTTAGTATTATAGTTGCATGACTTACACATGGTTGCATGACTTAGTATTATAGTCCTTATAAAGGCCAACCTCGGGGTATGTGAAACACTTCGAGTTGATAGCCGCATCACATTACTTTAGACTGCCCTTTTTCAAGGCAAACTTTCGCAAAATATTGAGTGAAATAATTTGGAAACCGTGAATACAGTAAATAGAAATTCAATCGGCTGCCAGGGGTGACGATGCAAATGACTCAGTGATGCGTGACGTCCAAAACTTTACTACAACAACATCCGCTTAACTCGGCTGAGGTAACGACCGGTACCGACTGAGATGACATAGCTAATACAGGCCACGAACTCATCGTCATCATCATCATCATCAGCCTGACTATACCAACTGCAGGGCGAAGGCCTCTCCCATATTTCTCCAATTAACCCTGTTCTGTGCTAGCTGCAACCACTTGATCCCCGCGAACTTCTTAAACTCATCCTCCCACCTAACTTTCTGCCACCGCCTGCTACGCTTTCCTTCCCTTGGAATACAGTTTGTTGCCCTAAGTGACCATCGGTTATCCTCTCTTCGCACTATATGTCCTGCCCATGTCCATTTCTTCTTCTTGATTTCCACTAGAATGTCAGTAACTTGAGTTATTTCTCTCACCCGCTCTGCACGCTTCCTATCTTTTAATGTTACCCCTACCATTTTTCGTTCCGTAGCCCTCAGCGTTGTCCTTAACTTAAGTAGAACTCTCTTGGTTAGCCTCCTCGTTTCAGCCCCATAGGTGAGTACAAGTAAGATGCAACTGTTGTAAACTTTCCTCTTGAGCGATACCGGTAAGCTGCTAGTCAATCTGCGAGTGCTTGCCAAATGCGCTCCATCCCAATCTTATCATTCTTGTTTTTTTCCTTTTCATGGTCCGGATCTGCGGTTACTACCTGTCCTAAGTAGACATATTCGCCTAATACTTCCAGTGCTTCGCTACCTAACGTAAACTGCTGTTCCTTCCCGAGGTTGTTGAACATTACCTTAGCCAGGAACAATCGTTCACGAATCAGGTGTTAACAGTCGGATAATAGTATTTGACGCTGAAAAGGCCGAGTTTCCTGAGGAAATCAGCTGAAGTCAGACCATGGAAACTGCGAACCTTAAAATCGATTCGCACTGGAGCGAAATATCGCACGATTGCCAGACTTGGTCGAAATAATCAGGAAGAAACTAAAAACCTACGGTGTTACGTGTAGCTTCCGTTACGATATCGCAAATTCGATAAACGAAGGTGAAATGCACATAGTGAAGTTCATAAATATGACCTGTGCGCTATTCGAAACACCAGAGACGGGAGGTGGTTTCCGGACTAGCGGCCGACAAACCACACCGGCTAATAATGATCAAAAGTCCAGAACACGGGCAAACGAGGCCTGTACTCCGCAAACCATACTAAGCCAAAGGGCGGGCGCGCGAGATGAAAGAGGCTAGATCAAAATAAATTAGGAGGGGATAACCAAACCATTCGCCAGAAGAAGGCGAGGCCAAAATCGGAGCGCAGAGCAGCGAGAGAAAGGGGGAAATGGAACTGCTCGCCGCACGGACCGACCCGCATGCCGCTTCCATACGAAGGGCGCCGAGAATGGCCTCCAAATATTTACAATTCCTAGAGCGCCGCCGCCGATGGGCCGCGGCGCGCGCCGGCCAGCTCACTCCGCCCCTAGGGGGTCCAGAATACCAATTAAGCACCACTCGTAATGACGGCTGCATTTGCGAAGCGGCGCATGGACGTGACTTCCAAACCATCGCGGCTGCGACGCATTACCCGAGCCCCGAAACCCCTTCGCCGCTTGGAGTTAAGCCTCGAAATTGTCTCCCTGACAGCGAGGAAAAAAAAATAAACGAAAAACAATACAAAGAAAAGCTCAATAGGGTGCCGGATACAAGGACGGCTAGCTCTCGCATGGCGAGCGTCACGACGCCGCACACAATTTTCGCGGCAAGCTGGCTTTGGAGCGATAAAATATATATAACACTCACGACTACCCATAACGAGATACGACTTGATAAACTTAACTCCGATAAACTAACGAACCTGCAATAATAGAACTCCAACGAACTTTTTAACGGGTAAAAAAACTTAACCGAGCGAAAGAACACTAAACCAGCTCTTCATCGCCAAGATGCGCTCGGAAAAGCTGGCTTCACTGCGTCAACAGTGCCCTGAAGGAGAAGCCGCACTCCTGAACAGAAAGCCCACTTCGAACTTATTCTGAGAAGTCTTCCAACGAGGTCACAAGTGCGTGGATTTGAAATGAACACACTCAGTAGGTTAATCCCAATACTTGCCCAGATAACGTCAGTGCTGCTCCCTTGATGGCAGCCACTTCCATGAACGGTCGCACCACCGTGTGTGCAAGAAGAAAAAAAAATGCACCAAACTGCGAGGAAAGACAAGCAAAATAAAATGTGCGCTACAGAGCACCTTGATCTCGCGTTTTCATATCAGTCCAACGTCCCATATTTGCAGGCAACGCGTAGGAAATAACGTGCTGTATATTTTCATAGCGCCTTTAATATCCTTAAGCCCAACTCCCATCCGAGGTAAAACTGGTTCCGCACAACCAGCACCGATATGAGGGGAAACGCGCGAAGTGACTCGGTTCTGTCTTACTTGCGAGCAGTTTTGTCTAACTCGGAAAAGGCCCGCCAGCGCAGCGCAGAGCTGTCGACGAACCTTTCGCAGTTCTCTGCTCCAACAGTGCACCCGACTGCGTTCCCCATTTTTTGAGCCGCTTTCCCGCCATACCTGGGCCTTCATCTCCCGACCCGTGCGCGATCTTTTATTTTCCAACTACAGCCCGACACTCCCGGAGTTTATTTCGGGGATGTAGTTCCTCCGGGCGAGGAAAACAACACAAGAAAAAGCCGGAGGAAAGAAGGGGTGGGGTTAAAAGCGACAAAATCGTGGAAGTACCAGTGGAAAAAAAAAAAAAAAAAACGGAACCTAGAAGCGAGAAAATATGAGGCCCGGAGTCGGCACCCCGTGTTCCGACGAGGCGTCAGGGAGGTGAGAACGAGAATGCCCTACTCGCGAGCACGGAAAGCGCGCGAGAGCAGGCACGAGACAGCGGGATGGTGGAAGAGGGAGGAGGAGGAGGCGGTAGGTAGGCATATCGAAGGGAAAACGGCCATATTTCTTCGGGGAGCCGAGAGTGCACGCGCGGAAATCGAGGCACGCGCATCGCGCTAACCCGTTTCCTTTCCCTACTACTAGTCCACCGCATCACCGGCCTGCCACCGTCACCTCCGTTACTCACAGGAGGCGAAGCCTAACGGGAAAACAACGGCACGCGCACCATACGCTGCGCCGGTTGGTGCCACAATAAACACAAGAGAGGCAAAGAGAAAACACAGCTGACGCGAACGTCACGAGGACAAACGAAACGACTTTCTACAGCGTGTATAACGTGCTGCGAGCGCTAGAAAACAAATCAGGCGCGCGCGCGCACGCACACCACCGCCAGCAGCCAGCAGGAAGGACCGGCGCGAAATATGGCGCGCCCCGCGCGATGGTTTGTTTTTCTTCGCGGCGACTCGCGCCATTCGCGCGATTTTCTATCGCGCTGCCGGAGGAAACTGCAGCAGCGGCTCCTCTACAACGCGGGGTTGGCTCAAACTGTCAATAGCCCTTTTCGGGCGGCCTATGGGAGCCGAAGATATAGGGGACGTCGCCCCCCCTCCCCCCTCCCCTATCTCGCGCTTTCACCACCCTCACTCCCTCGCGCAACTATACAGAGATAGAGCCTGCTCACAAGCGCAACACCGGAGATTGCACAAAAGCGCGCGCGCGGTCATGCTTCACCTGAGTCAACGAATCTGGGAGCTTCGTGCGCCGCCGGCGAAAGGCACAGCACATGGATGCACCGCAATTTCCTACGTCGCGCCACGTTAAAAAATGGTCAAGCATCAATAAACCGCTTCCGACAGGAAATTCACTCGGGGAAAATCATATTTCGCGTAGGCGAAAGCTCGCTGTCGTCTCCTATTTTTTTGTATAACTTTTCAGCGCACCTGTCGCCAAACTTCATATATAGCGACGTAAAGCGCCCAGTTTTTCAACGCAGGGAGTGACGATTGTCATTGGCTGCCACGTAAGAGCATGAACTAACGTCTCTATCTCGGACGAAAGAGTCATTAAAGCGGAAGAAATCCCGGCTTCCCAGTCATTATTACGAACGAGCATAAATCATGAGACCGAGACCGAAGGGTGAAACGTACACCTACGCAGATTTACCCCATGATAGGCGCGACGAGCACGGCATAAACGTGAGCCGTGCGCATGCTAAAAATGAAATCGATTTAAAATTGCAGTCGGCAATCGAGGGAAGGCGACTAAACTTTGTTCGCACAACGAATCGTGACCCCGTACACGTGTCCTTGCACCGAAAATAGGTCACAAGCAAGAACCTAAGAGCACGATAAGAGTGCAAGCAAAAAAAAAAAAAAAAAAAAAAAGAAGGGAGCATGCTTTCATTCAGCTACAACCTCAAGTTCGAATCACCCCAACGAGCTATATGCCAGAGTATCGCTGAAAGGAGAAATGAAAGGAGGCTTTTCTTTCAACAGCTGCGGTTGAGGTTATATTCCGGTGTTCCGCATTTTGTTTGTTTCTTTTTTCCTTAGTCTCGTGGAAACGCCGGTAGCGATAGCGGTTCAAGGTAAACCGAGGATGGGAAGAAGAAGAAGAGGAAGAAAACAAAGAAAAAAAAAACAGCAACGAAACTCGCGCCGCAAGGCAAGCGGCCAGCCAGGCCACTGTTACCGGGCGCGATGTGTGCGCTCGCTCGCAGAACACGGCCACTGAGACGGATATTGGACGCAAAAAACACACGCCGAGGAGTATGGGGAAACGAAAAACGGGAAGCAGAGAAAACGCGCCGCGAAGCTGGCAATTTCCGGCGCGCCAAGGCGCGAAAAGAATGCGACAGAGCCCCTTCAAATGCCACAGGAGCGGACACAAAAGGCGCCCGCGCCTACCAACAACGCGGGCGGTGGCGAGCGTCAGTAAATAAGCAAAGCTTGTCGCCTCTGATTTATTTACTTTCGCCGCTAGCAGTTTATTGTTCACTTCCCTGTCGCGGCCACTTTTTTTTTTTTCTTCTCCCTCCGACTCTTGTTCCTTTTTTTTTTTTTTTCTTGCGCGCGCGGGCGGAGGGAAAAGCAAGGAAGCGGCCCTGGCATGCTACAGCGAGGGAATAAACGTCAAACTTTACGATGAGCCGGAACCGCTGCCCACTCACAGTCAACAGAAAGGAAGAACAAAAAACCGAAATTGCAAGGTATAAGGTTGCCATAGCGGCCTCAATACAGGTTTCGAAACCTCGCGGCCTGGAAGCGGCCGGATAGCTGGACAATGGAACGGCGACCATGATTGAAAGGATAGAGCAGTGATAGATGGCAGAGAACAAGCCGTTACAGGTGAAAAAACCCGATGGGGGGAAGTGAGGTGAGAGAACTGGAGAGAGGCGAGTGATGTACGATACATAATCCCGCCAAGAGACAACAGCTGAGGGGCAGAAAAGAAGATGTGGTCTTCGCTACGGAGCAAAGCACACCTCGGAAGCGACGCGACAGCTTCCGTATGCGTATCGCGCATACCCACTCCCACCTGAACCAACGACGTCCCTGACGTGGCCGCACAAGCCGCCACAGGCAGTTTAGCGCTGGAGCACCAACCAACAGTGCGGTCGGCACCCAGAAGATAATCAGCACGGGGTTGCCAGAACAGTAACCCCTCTTTCTCTAGCCTTCT
The DNA here is from genome assembly GCA_023969395.1 of Amblyomma maculatum. Classification (NCBI taxonomy): domain Eukaryota; kingdom Metazoa; phylum Arthropoda; class Arachnida; order Ixodida; family Ixodidae; genus Amblyomma; species Amblyomma maculatum. The sequence continues at coordinate 203,006 of JAJIZL010124687.1, read as the reverse complement.
TCTCCCACATGCGATCTCCTTTTATTATTCGTTTTCCTTCCACCGATGAGATCGCATCTGGCCTCACCTGCGTCTCGCTCTCCCTTCGCCCACACCCAGGTTGATGGTGTACATCAATGCCTCTTTACTTTTCCTATGGGACGTTGCGGTTATAGTCCGCCTTCTCTATTCAAGCTCGAGATGTTGCATTGCGTTCGTGTATGGGGTCGCTCCCTTTAACTTCCGCCGTATCTACGGCATCGTTGCTTACGCACGCACCACAACCGAAGAATTCAAGCGGCAATCCCGATACTTCGGCGCAGTTCAGTGTGCTGATGAACATTACGGACAACAATCACAGAACACGGAAGAAAAGCACCCGAAGAAATAGGCATAAAGGAAGGCAGAAACTAAAAAACACAACCGTGCGGTGGGCGGGTGCCGGGCACAATGACGAAGAAAAAAAAAAAAAGTACTTCGAGAAGAAAATACCACGGACGTAAAGAGAACGCCCAGCTTTTAAGGGACGACTCAACAGAATCATCAAAGGATGCGCATCACAGCGTGTCGTGATTATGTCCGGAAATTGTTCGAAATCCCGCGTCACACACGTCATCAAGGATTCCACAAAGTGCTGTGGTCAGTGAAGAAGCAAAGACTTCTGACAGAAATCCTGGTGAGGTAGACGCAAATTTTAGCCGCAGCACAAACTCGAATATCTTCCGAGGTCGTCTCGAGTAGCATTGATGCGCTACTTGAAGTTTTATTAAGGGGGTAATTGATGTCTTCGGCACCGTTGCTTTTTGTTCTGTTTCATCCCCTAAATTCCTTGTCAGCCTAACACCGCAAGAGAAATTTGACTCAACTAGGTCCACTAAAATCGCGTGAATAATAGTGCGTGATTTGTAATCTCTAATTCCCTCCATTTCAACCCAATACAGCGCAAATGCCAATTTCATGTGAAGACAGCGTCTTGATGAGCACAAGTCATATTTTTTAACTACTTTATCCTGTTGTGCGGACTGTCTTTCCCACTCTCGTTTCTTCTCTATTATTTTTTTTTTTGACGCCTTAGATTCTTCAGGTAAGTTAATCCTATGTTCACCGCATTAGCCAGCACTGTTAATATCCTTAATTATAATGCATTATTTAGGTTACGTCATTTCTGTGTACACCAGTCCCATCTCAATGTACTCGCAAAAACTATTACGCAAATGACCAAGTTCTATTTGGCAAGGTGTGCAAGGGTCCAGGGCACTTTAAAGTTAAAATTACCTGTACCTTGCGGCTCGAGATCATTCCACTAATTTTGAACTAAAGATAAAGCCCTCATTCGCTCTCGTCAAGCACGTGACACCGGTAAAATAAAACCACGACAATCTCTGTCAAGCGGCAATCGCTCGGCGCCGCGTGCACGAGACAACTCAAAAGAGACGTCTGGTGCCACAGAGTCGGAGGCCAAGGCAAAGCCAACGACGGCGCCACAAACGACGTGAGCGGCTTCTTGCGGTGCGGAAAATGCGGTACCCGCTAACGAGTGAAAACCGCCCTGGGGCGACGGGAAGAAGGAATGGAAAAAAAAAATAAATACTAGAACGCGAGAACCCAAAGCAAGCATCAGCAGGAAAAAAAAGGGGCTGACTACTCTGCCGTCCACTCGTCCGGGAAATGCGGCCGCACCACGGCGGCGGCGACGACGACGATGACGGTGACGACGGAGAAAGCTCGCGCGCGCCGGGAAGCAGCGGTCGCGTCTCATTACGAGGCATCTCAGGAGATTTCCGCGCTCGCGCGAGGCTGCCCTCTCCCCAGGCGACTGGGGGGAAAAAAGGAAGGGATTGGGAGAAAAGAGGGCCAGTGGCACTTCATTCCCCGCCACCAGCGCTTCTTCCCGGCGCCCCCTTCATCTCGCCGGGCAACAGCGGCACTCGGCACGGGCCGAGATCCTCTTAGAGGCGCGGTTCGTATAATCCGCCCAAGAGGATCAACTCTTGCCTTTCATCTACGGCTTAGAACGGAACGGGACACTCGTGGTAGGCAACCGCCAATAGCACGACCCGCTACACGGACCGGACAGGAAGTGGACAAAGCGAAGGGGAAGAAGCGACCAAGTGAAGCGCGCAAAAGATAGCAGAATATAAATAAAAGAAAAGGTGTGTGTGTGAGGGGGGGTCAGTCCAGAAGGTAGCAGCTAAGAGGAAGGCGAGGAAGGAACAGAAAATAACGGTTCATGACGACGACACGGGGAATAACATAATAGGCAAACCAGGGCACCGGAGGACCTCAAAGGGACGTGTGCGCTGCAGCGTGGTGCTCTCGCGCCATCCGCTTTTCTTTATTTTGCTTGGCTCAGCAATGTTCCCATATAGCGCACCCTCACCAAGCCACCTGCTTGAATATCTTTGGAGCTGAGCGTCAATAGGGGATAGCTCTCGACACTTACGCCACAGTCGCCGCAGAAAGAAAGGAAGTGCTACGTGGAAAGGAAAAGAAAAGTAGCACCGCTGCTCGGTCCGGAACGAAACAGAAAACAAATGGAAGGACCGGCAAAACCTATATCGGAAGCACCACCGTCATCAGGGCCAAACAAACAAAAAAATTATTAACGCGTACTTAACACTTGAAAGAAAACTAAAAAAAGGAACGAGCTGTCCTTGTCGGTGATGTGAGTCAAAAGAGCATAACCAGAAGCCAATCGTGCTGACAAGTTCGGCAAACTTCGCCGAAAGCCACTTTACATTGGACTTCCTCACCGCTGCTCCACGACATTCCGCGCCGTTAAGAGCGGTTGTCAGCCGAACTACCCCGCTCGTTGGTCACGCATCGCGTCCGCTGCTGAACAGCGCTTGATCGCAGAAGAACGACGTGCACTCTGCGATAGGGGTAGGAAGAAGGAAAACTGGACTCTACAAGCATCACGAAACAGCGGCTGCAGGTTCCCTGCAATTCACCCCGGACGAAAGCACAAGAAGAAAAAAAAGCGTACAACCTTGACATCGACCCAACGCAGCACTAAAGGTGTTCTCCCTACCTCCTTTTCATTTCCTTTTCCCTTACACACACACTCCCACATAGAAGGCCGCAAAAGCAGAAATAATGAAATAAAATGCAGACTCCCATTAACTCCTTGTCGGTGGCGGCCAGAGCCCGCCGCCGAAGCCGCGGGGGCTGCCGTTAATCCGCCTATTTCCGACCGAAACCCGCCTCCACCTGCGCTGATGCTTCAATGCGCGCACGAGTGCCAAGTTTCGTCCCGGTCTCGGCTCCGAACACGAGAAGGCCACTGAAAGGGAACTTCTTGAGCGTTGCAGCCATTTCGCCAGCAAGGAACAAAGTCTGAGGGAAAAAAAAAAAAAAAAGAAAAAAACTAAAAGCAACGAATCGCCACTAAAGGAGAACGCAACGTCGGCGGGAAAGGAATCCAACACGCTCACTATGGCATCAAGACCACGGGAGAAAAGAAAAGACATGAGAGAGGAAAAGGGTGCGGATGGAGGTGAGAGAAGGAGGGCAAAAGTCCGAGAGAAAGAACGCGGGAAGAAGTAGAAAATAATGCGGCGGTAGCGGCCGCACGTAATGCCGACGGACGAGCGGCCATTTGCGGGCAAGGGGGTTGATCAATAATTCAGACCACCTTCTGCACGTTTACTACCTGCGCCCGCAAGCTCACCTGTAAGTAACTAAGCGGATAGGGCGGCTGCCGCCGAGCGCACGAGGCCGCGCCACAGTTGCTAACTAGGTACGGATGCCCACGGATACCACTGCCTCGTCGCCCCAACCCTCCCCTTTTCTCTCTCTCCCTCATCACTGTTGTAAGGACTTCGTTCATTCTAGCCGTTTGCTTGATACATATTACCCCCCATCCTCCTCCTCATCTCCTCTCTCTCACGCTACCGGGACCCTTGACGAGGCATCCGCGTGTTCAGATAAGTCCGAGCACGGCGGCCAGAAGCAAAGAAACTGACGTAATCGCGTTGCGGGGCAGCGGTGTACGCACTGAGGCGCCCCTAGTAAAAGACAGGTCTCCGAGCAGAGCGGCGAAATAAAGGAGCGGCTACTGCACTCTCGCCTACGACCACAAAGGAGAAAATGAAGAAGAAATGAGAGAGCAGGTCCTCGGATGTCATTCAATATTCAAGAGAAAGAGAGAAATGGGGGGAGAGGGGATTAAAGCTCGTTTGCACTCCTCCTCGTGCCCAGCCCCACACGGTTCTACGAAGGACTATAATATCGTCGCTTCTGTTCTCCACACCGCACACTCCAGTATCAACAAACAAACAAGGCAGCGGAGGTGGCTCAGCTGCAGAGCCAGTAGCAGGCCCGTGCATTTTCTTTTCCGTCTTCGTGCAGTCCCAACAACAAACTAACGACAAGACGCCGAGGAAAGTGACGTGCAGCGCCGCGGTTCGCGATGAACTAGGGCTCGGCTTTGCGAGCCGTAACACGCCGACGTGAGCTCAGGCTTATATGGGAAGGGTTAATCAGAGCAGCACTGTGGAGCCTGCGTGAAAGTGCACGGTACACAAGGACCAGCTCAGGAAAGTTAGGGCACAATATATATGCTCCGAAGGGGAGAGGGATTGTCGCCAGCGCGAGCTTAGCTCGGCCTCATGCAACAGATCACAAACATGTCCTCGGGGGACAAAAAAAAAATGCTAGCGGCTTGAGTAACAAGAAAAACTGTTCCACCTTGCTTCACGAGTTGTATTAATAATAATAATAATAATAATAATAATAATAATAATAATAATAATA
>JAJIZL010124687.1:168415-179550 GCA_023969395.1 Amblyomma maculatum | reverse complement strand
ATACACACTTGTCAGGTGCTTAGGAATTGTCGCGCCATCTAGAAGCGGTCAATAGAAGCTTTCTGCCATTGCCATCATTGCTTTTTGGAAATCACTCTTTCACTATCTTCTTTTTCACCTTAATTACCTCAACGGCTGTTATGTCTAAGGATTCCTGCTGCGTACTACAACTCTTGAACGAAACCGCCATTTTTTTTTTTATACATGAGCACTATGGTAAATTTCGCAACTGGTAAATATTAAATAGCTCTGGTGCACCTACGTCTTTGAAGCTGCGAGGAAAAACAAAAAGCGATCGAGAAGTGCCGGTTAAGCATCAAAACCAAGTGCTTTCGCACAAAGAAAAAAATCAAGTCAAGTGCGAGCCACCTACGAAGCTAAAATAAAAAGGAAGATGTATGAAAAACAAGCACACGCGTATACACATTTCGAACCAAACGACCCAGCAATCAGGTGGAAGCACGCGGAGCGTCGGTGCTGCAACTGCCGTTGAGCGAATGCCGGCATCTCATTTAGAATCGATGCCCGACTCAACGAACGCTCAGTGCTGCTCGTGAACTCCATCGATCTCGCCCCAATTTCTTTAGAGTATACAAAGCAGCGGCGCAAGGATGACGCGCTTATATGACAGAGGGCTGCAGTCTGTAGAACCAACGCTGACGGTCCCTGCCGTTTCCGGTGCGCCGTTTCCGGTGCGCCGTTTCCGGTGCGCAGCAGCAGCCACAACCCTTCCCTAGCCGACGTCGCTGAGTAACTGAAAAATAGATATTAATGAAACCCGACACTAGCGAACAGGTGAATCCGTCCAAGACGAGCGCGAAGAGGACTTGAAAGAATCGCCGGTTCGTTCAAAGGTCCGCAAAAACGCGATTATTCACGAAGCAATCTATTACTAACGACGTTCGGTTTCGTGGCGTTCACCTCGTCAATAACTGAAAACACATTCGCGCTGAAGCGAGTCCCCGGGACAGCGCCATCGCAACATACATTCGCCGACAGGACGGACGGCAGTGTGGGGTTATCGAAATTGTTTAATAAACCAACGGTTCATTATTCTAGACCACTCATCTCCCCTGCGCAGACAGCCGCGGCGCCAAGCATGCGTCCTCAAGGTTGCGTGATCAGGATAGCGGCGGTATAAACGAATAAAAAAAAATAAAAATAAAGGATAAGACAGAAAGAGTAACCTGAAAACGGACGCATCCATACAAACCGCGCGAGCGTGCGGATCGTGGCGAGAGTGAGGGCAAGGCCCGGATGGAGAGGGCTGGGGGGGCGAAACCGCTGGCCCGTGTAAAGAGTGGACGAGAGCGCCGTATGCCATGCCCATCGCATCGCGTTAATTATTTCTACGCTGGCACGCTTTTATCGCGCCCTCTTTCTCCTTCTTCACTGTCCCTTTGTAGCGTGTTTTCCTTATTTTCCCCCATTCCATCTCTCTTTGACTTCAGGGCGGAGACGAGCCGCTTCCTAAACAAGACGGAACAAAATTACCCGCATGACAAGAATAATATTCATAATAACAATAAAAAAAAAAAAAAAAAAAAGCTTGGGCACAGATGCGCGCGGCTGCGAAGCGGGCAGGGTACCGGTCGCTGCTGCCGCCGCCAGTCGCGCACCGCGAGTCCGCAACGGATAAAAACAACGAAGAGAGAAAAAAAAAAGGAAAATTGCCGCCCTCCGCGGCGCACGCACGAAAACCTCTCCAACGGCGTGCACGCGCTCACGCTTCGCGAGGAAGCCGCTCGACCGCGACCTCGGCAGCGTAGGCGGCGCCGCCGCTTCACGCTCGTCACAACTAGCCGTGCCTACGGTCGTGACGTGCGCCTTGCGGGGTCTCTCAATTCGCTTCTTTCCTTCTGCTCCGCTGTCTTTCCACGTGTATATTTCTAATGCGGCTGGCAGTCGCGGAACCCTGCGGTCATTATTTATTAGCCCACGATGGTGACGGTGAGAGAGGGTGGAGAGAGAGAGAGAGAAGAGCTTGTAAGCCTAGTGCACGATGCATACGCCAGCAACCGGGCGTTACGCAAGCTGCCGGAGACAGCAGCCCACTTTCCATCCTTTCTCGGCGGTGCGCGCGTGATCGGTTCCCGATGGACACTTCGTCCCTCTTCATTCCGAAGATCGTGCAGCTAAACAGGAAGGACCAGAGCGCCTGTCCCCCGTCCAATCGTTCGGCAGTCGGCTGGCCCGCTGCGCTCAACAATCGCTCCCGATGGCATTCAGAACTCGTGCGACCACGCGCCGCGACGCTTTTGCTCGCGCATCCGATTCCTTGCGGGTGCATCGGCCACTCATCCTCCGCAATTTCGCGGCCAGTAACAAGCAACTTAATAATTCATCGCGAATGCCGTTAGCGGCGTAAGAGGTCACCACGCTCGGGGACAACCAATGTTTGACGAACCTGTGTAATAGTCAGCGAAAGGTGAAGCGCTAACGAAACAGCGGAACAACGTGTGTACGGCTACAAGCCGACAGGAAATCATACGAGGGTGCTCAAATTTGAAGCAAAGTGCGCCTCGCCAAGCCACATTGGTGTGTTTCGGTATTCAAGCTTATTATTCCCAGCCCATCTTCGTCGCCCTTAATTTGGACCGTTGTACGCTTCACTCGTGCTATATGTTTGTTATCCGGTTCTGTTTAGGGCAGAGGCGAGACACGCCCGCATGCGGAGAGTTCCGTCACGTCTATGGATTTAGTATCAACCGTGGTTTTCATTATCACGTACGTACGATGCGCTATTACGGAGACCTCTAAACCAGTTCATTAGCGGGGCTCACAATTAGCAGAGGCCCATCGTTAAGGCCTTAGGGGAAGAGGCATTCCACGCGCTTGCCACGTTCATCGGTAGAGGGCTTAGCGTGCGACATGCGGGCAGAGCAGGCTCGGCCTAATCCTTTCCGCGCCCAGTGTGGTCCCAAGCATATACAGCGGTTTTCTCCACCACACAGCAGGTGAGAGGCACAGCGCGCGTCATCAGCTAAGCTTTGCCACTGATTCAGGTTTCCCTCGAACCAAGCAAATGAGTACGGAGAGCCGCAGGTGCCCAATCCGAAACCGAATCGGGCAAGGTCGAACCAGCGCTTCCTGGACATGCGGGAAGAGATATGCTCTCATGTACTGCCCCCGAAGGCAACGTAATAAGCATCTGACCGTGACCGACACCGTAACTGGGATATCCGCCCAGAACATGCTGCTAATAAAACCTCTGATTATCCTTCGTTCAAATAACGTAAATAAAAGCGAATAAAAATGCCAACGAGGAAGCTGTAGTGAACTGCGAGAAATATTACAGAAATCACGCACTTCGTTTGACAACGGGTGAGCGAAAAATACGGAAAAGGACATCAATTAAAGGAGAAATTTCAGATGTTTTGCACATACACGCAAAAAAATAAATAAGAAGAATGCATTTAAGATAAAATGCAATGATAACTCACTACAGTTCTAAGCCTTCATTCACGATATATTATCCACAAGATTCAGGTAAAGCACGCATATACGGTATACTTCGACTCCACTGGCAGGTGATAACTTTATGCTTAACCACTTCGAACTAATTAGTGTGCTCCGCCACGGCTAATGTTCTGCGAGAAGGCGGGGCGAAATGTATGTGTGTATTTGTTAACGAGCTGTTTGATTATACAGTCCTGCATGGGCCACCATGTTTACTGAACAGCAAGCAACCATCACACAAGGGGAATTTTACGGTCCCACATTCTGACGAAACGACTGCGATAAGCCGCGTTAGACTGAACTCGCGCGGTGATGGTCGAGCGAGTCACAACGCGCGACTGGCGGCGAACCTCCTCGCTGCCGCCAGGCCGCGACTCACTTTTCATCAGCAACGAGGCCAACTCTGAAGCCTCGCAAAGCGCAGTACGGGTCCCACTTTTTTGACGTCATTCGCAGGGGCCTCGTTCGATCGGGTCAACGCAATCTCTTGCTTCTGTTTTCACGGGCGCAAGAGGCTGCGCTCCTCCCTCCATGCTTAGCGTTGCGCGACCGCGTGCAGCACCACCACGCGTACACTAACGGTGCAAAATAGATGCCCAGCGTTCGCCACGCACTCCGGTCAAGCGCGCGCCCCACACGGCGATCGAAGGACGACTACGACACGCTTTGGTGGCACAGCAGCGACCCTCGCCGACACCACGGCAACCGAGTGGGGCACTGCCGTCCTCGGCACGGCTCACGCGACCGAAACCCGCACGCAGGTTTTTCAGGGAAACCTGGCTGTCCTTGTCGGAAGCAGGTCCTACTTGCACACAACGGGAGCCGAAATGAACGCGCGTCGGCAATCAGATAACCAGTGTAGGGCCTATCATGAAACAACCCGCTCAGCGCCCCATCATTGCTAAGATGATGTAACAGCCGTAGGCTGTGTTGTTTTTTTGGTCACGCAGCAACTAGGAATGCGTCCACCAGACACAACGCTCTAGCAGTAGTGCTAGTAATTAGACACTTTATATCAGAGCAGAAATCAACCTGCCACACATGGCCAAGCTGATCCTAGTTGCTTATAGCAGTTTCGCGTCACAGTCCTCGGGCCTCGATACGCACTCGTGACACGAACACAGCTGAAGAAGTTGCAATAGCGGTCGCTTGCGTTGCAACTTGGCACGCAGGCAAAAGTAGTCATTAGTGACAGCAAAACGGCTGTCAGGAATTTCGGAAAAGGAACGGTTTCGGAGGAGGCCAAAAGGATCCGAACAATCTCCATCATATGGATACCTGCACACGAATCTGTCCCTGGCAACTTGCTAGCCCGAGATCTCTATCACCGGGCAGCAATTGAAGATTCCGACTTAAAGGGAATAATAGATTGTGCCCATAACATACAATAAAATCACTGAATTCTACCAATTAAACCGAAAGAGCTACCCACCCCCAGATCGGTCTCTCTCTAACAATGAGGCGCGCATTTGGAGGCGGCTTCAAGCCAGAAACTACACCTGCCCTGCCCGGTCTGGATATTCCTGACACAGACCGGAGAGGAAGAAGATTCGAAATGCAAAAATTGCGGCCAAAAAGGCACACCAGATCATATTATTTGGGAATGCGCCGACTCCCCAGGCTCCGGCATGAACATTAATAGTAGAGAATGTCAATGCTCTTAACTGGGCTAGTTGGTGAACGAATTCAGGCATGGTGCTAGCGCACAAGGAGGACACACACGGCGGGTAGGCGGACAGGACAAACCTGTTCGCCTGTCCCAACATTGTTCTCTCTCTCTTTTTTTTTTTTCTTTTGTAATGGGAGCTAAGGCAATTGAGAGGTTATCTAGGAGTAGGGAAGGAGGATAATGATAAGAATGTGGATCGCTTTGAGCGCAGCTTGTCTGGGTGTCCAGTACCCCTCCTTTGAATTTTAATAAAGGTCGTGCCGACCTCGATGTTGTTGGATGAGGTCTCACAGTGTTAAGAACAGTAACAAAGTATAAGAGCTGAGTAGGCGTACGTATTAGCACATTAAATATGCTCCCATACAAGCATAAAGCGCAAACCTCAATCTGATGCCTTTGGCGACAGGCTATGCAAGGTATGAAACGGCAGAAATCTCGCCGCGAGCTAAATCCCGGATCAGCCCACTAACTTGGCCAAACAAATGAAGCGACGATTGTGATCACTGTGTACATTGTTTGGTTTGGTTTGTGGGGTTTAACGTCCCAAAGCGACTCAGGCTATGAGAGACGCCGTAGTGGAGGACTCCGGAAATTTAGACCTGGGGTTCTTTAATGTGCACTGCCATCGCACACCACACGGACGCCTTGTTTTTCGCCGCCATCGAAAAGCGGCCGCCGAGGCCGGGATTCGATCCCGCGTCCTTGGGAACAGTAGTCGAGCGCCGTAACCACTGCGCAGTAACCACTGCGCTACCCCGGCGGGGTTGTGTAAATTATGTGGCGACGATCCTTCCTGCCTTGCCAGCATAGTGCGTGGCAAACTCAAGACCGCGTACGAGTACGCTGCGGTCCCGATGTGTGTTGTTCCCGCAATGTACGCGCATCGGGACAATGCAGTGCCGGTCGTGCAACGCGCACACGCGAACCGCCGCGCATTCCGCTCGTGCAGGTTTTCAACGCTCTCCTGATTACTTCTGGATTGTCGCGCACTTCCATAACGACCACTGCAACATAGTAGTCCGCGTGCACTTTCTCGCCTGCCGGTGCGCGGAGGGAAGCCGAGGTAAATGCAGAGTAGAGCGGCGGACGTGAAACTTTTTTAGATAAATAATCAACCAAACTCGCGTTCCTTCAAAAAGAAAAAAAGAAAAACACAGGCTCATCCTAATGCATGCAAGTGCGCAAGCGAATACCCAAATACCCAGTCAAAGAACGCCAAAGCGAAGTGGAAAAAGGACGGCTGGAGAGCGCGCGTCGCCTCTGAACCATGCGCATCTCTCGGGCTGTGCCGCTGGGCGTTTACAAATTAAGCATTTCAAGCGGACGGAGATGGGGGGCCTGTACTCGAGCTGCAGGAGACAAAACGCAGTGTGCGGTGCGAAGCGGTCGCAATTGGTCGCTGCAGCGGACAGCGGCCAGTGCCGAAACGATGACAAATGCTTACCAGGCACGCTTTCCGCCATTATGGTCGCTCGTGCGCAACACAGGTGGCAAAGCGCGCCGCGCATAGGAGATGAGAGGCGCATTCTCGCCCATAACGTGGAAGAGGGCTGTCAACGGAATTTCCGCGGAAAGAGTTTCATAAAAGTGTGCCTATTTTCGTTGCGGTCCCACTTTCCAGCAAGCGTGTACAAAATGGCACGCGCACAGAACAACTGCCTCCGCCACCTGTGATCGTTTTTGCCGCCGGCACTTGCTAGCAGCTCTGGCGTGTGTTCTACTTTTTTTCTGCATGCAGAACTGCGTTCCTTAAAGGTTTGTGGTCGATAGTGCAGGCTACTTCCTTCCAACGCTCTGGTTAACGTGGGACAATTTCAACTCCATTCACCTAATTCTGTTTTTCGTTTTGCATTTTTTTTTTCAGGCTGCCTTGATTTTTTTAGTCTATCTGCTCCATTACGGGTCTTTCGCTCGAGATCTCCAACCACTATTTTGCTAACTAGCAATACCAGAAGATCACGACACACCGGCGCACGCGGCCACCAAATCGCCAGATGCGTTTAAGTGTATCAGAATCACAATCAGCCTTTTTCACAAAATGTGGCGCCCTCTGGCAGTGGTTGAAAATTCGTCTGCTGCTGGTTGAAAACGTCCTTGGGAGATGCAACCGCCTGCGAAATGGCGGTGTGTTCTTGACAGCTACCGCCATCTATCGCATACGCCTGTCACGAATATTAACTACACATGGCCTCCGAGATAAGCTACAGCTGCGCCGATCGCGGAGGTCACGAACTGCGCATGCGCTGCTTGGGTTGGTGGTTTGTTTTCAACCAGGGGAGAGGCGCGCATGCGCAGAACGGCCTTGTGAAAAAAGGCGGATTTCTGAGGGGTTTGAGGCCGGAAATCATCATTCAGAAACCTGGAAGCTTTCGTTTTTCTTTTCAAACAAAACTGTACTGCAGATCATTAGAGAAAAAGAAATGGCGCACACCTGAAATCCGTCTTTAGGGTATGACGTCACAGCGTCAATTAAGAGATCCCGTCACTCCCGTGATTCTCGTCTGAGGCAGCCATTGAGGATCCTCGTTCGCGTAGTGCTCGCTTAACCACTGACTCCAATTACTTTGCTACTGCATCACACATAGTCCCTTGTACACAGTCGTAAATCCAGACGCTATGTGAAAGGCCACGTAACTAAGATAATATAGCCCCGATTTAACCAAGACCTACGAATGTATATCTGCCTGACATGTAGAGGGTGGCGTGTCCGATGTGAATCGGGGTCCGAGGATCGCGGGTTTCACCAACTCATCCCAAAGGAGCTGCCCGAGGTGGCAGATCCTGCCAACCGTTGTCGCATGACGTCACACAACCTACATACCAATCAGTGATCGGCCATATGACACCTGCCAGAGGGCGGATTTTCTTTAACGCTGTCGCGTTAGAGGCATATCACGAAAACTTGAGCGCACTGCAGAGACCTATATTGGAGATGTGCGAAATCATGTATGCGTTGGCTGCTGTTTAGTAGCTCCTAGAAAGTCATGACTCAGCACTTTTGAGTGTCGTGACTCGGCACTTTCGAGAGTTTGAAAGTCGTGACTGGACACTAATCATGCTCATTACTGACTTACGCAAGTCATGAACTCCGCCGTGATGCACATTTGATCTCCCGTCTGACTTATGGCATGTGACTATGACTCATGACTAAACTATGACTCACGTGACATGAAATTTATATACCACTTATCATGACATACACATTCATGACTACCAGCCTGATCTTAATGTGACTTCATATCGCGCGCTACATTTTGCTTCCACGTTTTGCGGACACATTTTCGCAAACAGAAAAATAAGGCTTTCGCCATAATAACTGCTCGGATTGCGAGTTTGGAGAGCTACATTCTTAAGCTGTTCATTTTGAAGTTTGTTTTACATGCATTGATCGAAGGAAGCCACGCTGGAAGACTGAAATCCACCCACTACCCCAAGTCAAAGCGGTCTCTTCAGTTTATTAGCGGAGTTGTAGATCCAGTCCCCATCTCCAAGTTTAAGTCCGCACGCTCCAATGGCCGAGCGCGCGCTCTTTGGGGCGTCTCCCAATCCTTAAAGCGACTGACGTCAATCATTTGAGAACACCCAAACAGCTCCAACGTTCACATAAACCCACTGTGCCAGAACCAGATCTGTTTTTCCTTTTGCTTTCCATTCACTTCCCACGACCTTGACCTCTATAGTTTTCTGCGCATCTGCACGTGGTTCTAAGTCGCTCAACGTTATTCTCACCATGGTTCCGGGCTACATCAAAACTTCAACCAATTATTGCTCGCTACAAAGACCGCAGTCCGGTTCAGAGCAGTTGAGCGAAGTGAAATATATAAGGGGGGAGGGCAACAAGACACACTTACAGTACACGCGCCAGCAGCGCTAGCAAGAGACAAAACTCGAGAACCTTACGTGGAGGAATCCTCCAGTCACAAAAAGAAACAGAAAGGGAAGGCCAAGCGCAGAACAGTTCGAGGCACAGGAAAAACGCGAACGCGCCCATGAAAGATGTAACCCGCAAACTCGCCGGGCAGTAAGGAAAAGAAATAAGAAAACGGAACGCGCAGGCCGGGCGATTGTTGGCGAGACAAAAAAAAAAAAAAAAAAAAGTAAAATTCTTTCCGCGCGCGAAACCGTCCAACGCCGTCGCACTGTTACGCTGGGCGAACCCGCGCAAAGCTGGAATCTGCGCTCCGCACAGAGGGCGACAGCGACAATTATTATTTATTGGTATCCACGGTTACCGCCAAGGGGACGGCGATCCGAGTTCGTTTCGTCCTCTTCATTACTGCAATTTTCAAGAGCGCGAACTCTGCCGAGGCGGTCCGGCACATAATCTCTTGAGGGAGTGGGGAGGAGGGTCCGGATCCCCACGCGCGCTAAATAAAAGCATAAAGGTAAAGCCGATAGAAAAGCGGAACGGCGTAAAGGAAAGCCAAAGTGAACCAGACAAACAAAATCGATCGATTAGAACGGCACCACGTCCAATCTGTCTGCCCTGCTCCCCGTTCAATTCTACCCCCCCTCCATTTCTTTCCTCTCTTTGGACATATATATCCAAGCACCGGCCGCCGCCGGATTAAGCCGCGCTCGCGTTGAGCGAAAACGGCGTTAAAAGAAATACAAACAAAGCAAGCGTGATACGCGAACCCGCAAAACAGCTTCTGAAGAGCGCAAAAAACAAAAATAACTTGGAAGAGAGATAGATACACGCGGAAGTGGCGGAACACTACCGCGTTCCAATCAAACCGAGGTTCCGTCCTCCTCCTCCTCCTCTTTGCGCAGCTATCTGAGCGCACTCGCTGCAAACCGAGTCGCCAGCTTCACCCAATAAAGCGCACAACTCTCGACCCGAAGCGCGAGTATAAAGCAAGAATGTTAAAATAAAGGCTGGACAAAAATTAAGTTTCCCATACAACCGGTCTATGAAACCGCCAGAGAAGGCAGCAAGACGTCGCAAAGCCAAGAAAAAAAAAATTGTAAAAAAGAAAAAAAAATAATTAAAAAAAATCCGCTGCTACGCACCGCAGCAGTGAATGCCAGCAGCGAATACGATAATTATGCATGAGCTAAGACGCCAGAGAAAAGAGCCGGGATGTGTAACAATTTATACAGCGCCGCGCGAGGCCCATTCGGTCCGCCCGGTTTTATATTTCGCTTCTTTAACGCTCTCTCAGTCGTTGAACTTAGCTCAGCTGGCCAGAGATTATCCTTCTTTCTCCTTTCGGTTCATCTCGCTCCTCGCTAAACTTTTTTTTTTTTTCCTCCTTTCTTTTTTTGGTGGGTTCCCGGCGCGGACTTGACCGCCGAATTCGCCAAGCTCGCGTAGTCGAGGCAGCCTTGTAGGCATGTGTAGAAGCTGTCCGGGCGTTCTCCTTTCCAGTACAGCACGCTCCCGTTTCATTAAAATGCAGTGTTCATTCGAACACGAAATTGCTGCTTCATGAATCCCTCCTTGCCGAACGGAGCAGCCGTCCCCGGAGCTGCTTTCTTAGCGGTTCGGCGAAGGGGTCAGCGACCACTGCGCCTCTTCCTCTTCCACAGCCTCTCTGCTTCTTCCTTATCATTTTCAACAATCAAAATCGATTTCCCATTCTGTCGAAGAGCCGCGGGCAGTGACGTCAATATTTGCCCCTACCTTGCTGCCGCTATCCTCGCAGTTATTTATTCAAATGACTCGCATCGGGTGCAGTGTCGCCGTCGACTATGAATAAAAGTCGTTTCGAAAACTCGTCAAAGTTCGCTCTTCCCACGTCACGCAACTATCCGCAGAATGGAGTGACTGGCCGAGAGTCGCGGCAAAGACCTGAATGTAGCAGCGGTGCGATTTCGTCAAGGAATCAATTTCAACATTTTGAAGCGCGTAAATCGCATGGATAGCGAACACATCTGCTCCATCGGAAAGCGATTGCTCCGCCACTAATTGGGCACGTTGCGGTGAAGCCGCTTCGCATTTATGAAACGGCTTCAACTATACATGCTCAATTAAATGACCGTACGTTTGGCTCAGACAGCCGAT
>JAJIZL010124687.1:123235-139217 GCA_023969395.1 Amblyomma maculatum | reverse complement strand
AATAATAATAATAATAATAATAATAATAATAATAATAATAATAATAAAGGTTTGCATGTTGTGCTACTGTAGTTCGTGTGGAAATCACTTCAGGCGTACGGTCCATCTTAAAGGCCGCCGTCGTCCGAAAATCGTTCAATCAATGACTGCAATCAAACAAGGCGACACGGGATGCGGCGTGCGCACTGAGAACATTGCCCCAGCCGCAAGCCTGGCAGGAAATTTTCTCGGAAGACTCGTCACCGAGATTAGGGTTATTTCGAACCAGTTACCCCCCCCCCCCCCCCCTACTCGTACACATTTGCCTCATCCCCATATGGGGCGGCACGCATGCGCACCAGCCGAAATCAATAACGAAAGTCACGAAAGAGGCGTGACCACGCTGCGTCTCGCGCACGTCAAAATCCAATCAGTGACGTCCGTTTGTTTCCAGATCAGGCCTCAGAGTCGTCATAGATACGGCAAATGCATCCGCAAGGGCCCGGCAACAAGGGGACGACTGCTTTCAACATCCGGGTGCCACGAATTCTTCGGAAGCGGTTCTAAAACGAGGGGAGGGGGGGATTCGAACTGAAAAATTTCCCATGCAGAATTCGTCCCTGATGACGGGCGGGCGACGCGTCGCGCCTGTAATGACACGCTTACGCTAGCCGCTCGTCTTAGGACCGAACCCTTGCGAAAGCCCGGCAGGAATATGTCACGTCGAAGCTGTCGACATAGCACGCGAACGCACCGTCATTATTCCGTGCGGTGAGATCTCAATAATCCCCAAACACTATAACAAAAACGTCGGGATGTATACGTATGAGATGAGAAAAGCTAATGTCTCTCTCCGTACAGAAAAATTGAAGTCAACTTTAAAAGGAAGCAAAGTTGGTAAAGGTTCATACTGGAATAAGTGCGCAAAAAAAAAAAACAATAAAAAAACAACGAGGGATTAGAAGAGAGGAAGGAGGCTGCGAATCATAGCGGTTACATACACTGGGCGAAGAAAGACCGACTCAAGGTCCCTACCACATTCCCATATAGTTAGTGTCCGTGAAGGTGTGCATGCGCCCCAAATATATAGTGTCCGAAATGTCATCTTGAATAGAGCTGCTCACATATGCGGAATTCGGGCACCATGCGTTGTTTCCTTCCTTTCCGTAATTTATTTCTTCTTTTACCTTCGGCATCGTTATTCTTACTGTTTCCGTTCATTGTATGAGCCTGGCTCACGTTGTGTCCATGCAGCTCGGTTAAAGCTGTACGCATTTCCGGAAACGAAGCCATCACTCTCGACTTCAAAGAGTATATACAGGATCGTCATCATGCCGAGGATGCAGCGGCGCCACTCCACGAGTACTACGTCGACTAGGTAGTATCCCGGAATCTGCATTTCATACTGCTCGCTTCACTCCTCGTTCCTAAAGCACAACTGTTGTCATCGGCCTGTTTTGTTTTCTTCTTTTGCTCGCCATGCCGCGCTACTTGGTGCCTTAAACGGGCTTATTCGTCTCATGAGCGCGAATCATGGGTCAATGTCTCACGAGGGTCACACTCCAGGGAGCGGAGGACGCGAATAGACGGGGCGGCGCAGAACAGCAGGGTGAGGAGGGTCCCGTTTTCGGCAGCGTGAATTCATCGTCCGGGCAACGGAGCTTCACCGCTGCGCTTGGCGCCAATAGACCTTTGCGGCAAGCCCGCCCAGAATACGAAACATCACTGAGAGAATGAGAGAGATACACGCAAAAAGCGGAGGTTTAAAAAGAACAAGCACCCAAAAGGGGGGCGACGAGAGATACGGCGACAGGCACCGCTCGGCCGCCACACCATGTTTCGCGTGTCGCTCTTATGCGGAGCGCATATCGTTAACCGCTGCCGGGTCGTGTCGTGTCTCGGCCTCGTCGTCGTAGTCGCCGCAGACCGCGCGTCTCGTGCTAGCGCGGCTGCTCGACCGCAGCGCCGCGCAGCTGCCGCGGAACACGGCCGCGATAGAAACGAAACGAGGCCGGCTGGGCCACCGAAACTTTGTTGGAAGTTTCGGGGCACTCTAAAGCATCGAAGTACGACCGAAGGGGGAAACCGCGCAAGCGCATTTGCGGAGACTGAGCGGGATAAGTGAGATCTTGTGTCCTGCTGTTTTCCCGGTCCTACATGCAAACTGAAGTACACGTAACCTCGCTTTTCCGTTAATTTTTTTTTTTCTCGCGCACCCCGGAAGTCGTGTGTCCGTATAACATGCCCTCCCGAGTTTCGGTGCTTCTTGAAAGAGCAGAGGCGACCATCCACGCACTGGAAGCCCAAAACGGTTCACGAGCCAGCGACGACATTCTACAATACATACACGTATACAAGCAGAAAGGCAAACCTACGGCTTCGAGAGTAGGAACCACTTTTACACCATCACGCGGTAGTCATCAGCCGGAGATGAGAAACCATACACTTGTCGGTTATGTCGTGCAAGGTTACCAGTCTTTGTGGGCACATAGCAGTATTCCTGTCGGCTCCTGTATAGATGCAAGGGTGTTGCGAGCAAGCTGCGTGTCACCGGAGATGCAGTTTGTAACAACGGTGCAGCAGATAGGCGATCCCGTACCTTCTCTGCAAGAGCACCACTACACTCCACAGATGTCATGTTCTGCCTTGGTAAGAGAACTGATCTCTTTGTTGTTGTTTTAATGTTTTTGCTCACCATCTTGGGCTTTGCAAAACAAAACGTCAGGCAAGGCGAGAACCTATAAAAAAAAACCATGTCTTAACTTTCAAGTCAAACCTGAGCGTAGCATGCTGATAGCTCTCGCGTAACTCCAGGTTTAACCACAAGCTAAACCACGGCTCTTTTTTTTCTCTCTCTCTCTCCTCACGGACAGGCACGGCGAAATGGCGAGACTCCGGATCTCCTGTGGCCAATGTAGCTCTCGCTACAAAAAATGCAGGATCAAACCTTGCCCAACTAACACTGTGAAAGCCAGATGCTAATTTACGTAATTCCCTGTAAGCTTCAACTAAACTGTCACTACGATACTCAATTTACGCTACAAGCATTAAATCAATACAAGCGTTACCGTTTTTCGGCAATATAAGACAGGACGCAACGCAGCGAAAACTGTAAGTGCAACATTTAAGCTCAGAAACAGGCATACGCTAGGGGGGAAACTGGTGCGACTTGTAGCAAACAGTGAACAGACGCCACCTATCAAGCTAGTATAACCAGCTCTTATCAGCTCAGCCTTCGAGAGCCAAGTCTGCGAGCAGCAAAAAAACAGGCAACGTTTCCTTCACTTCCCCTGCCCCAATTTGGGCAACGTTCCTCGTCTCTTCTCCAAACTTCAATACACAACGCGCGTATCAAACAACTCAATTTTATGCGACCGGCGGTCATCGTCGTGTCAAAACGAAAAACAAAACAACGCAAATGCGCGCCTTCGCGGCTAATGAAGAGC
Organism: Amblyomma maculatum; assembly: GCA_023969395.1. Taxonomy (NCBI): domain Eukaryota; kingdom Metazoa; phylum Arthropoda; class Arachnida; order Ixodida; family Ixodidae; genus Amblyomma; species Amblyomma maculatum. The sequence continues at coordinate 135,792 of JAJIZL010124687.1, read as the reverse complement.
CGCATAAGATAGCGAAGGGGTAAGGGAGAGAGATGAAGAACGTCGAATAATCGATTTCCTCGCATTGTTTTCCTGGTACAGGGGCAGCCTCCACCCTCCCCATCCTCTTTTATGCGCTCCTTCCGCCGAGCCATGTTCGCCGCCCAAATCGTGCGGCCGCGATACACGAACGACGAGCAAATGGGCGCTGCAACGCGGAAGGCGGGTCCTTGCTTGGTACGAAGGAAAAAGGACAAAAAAAAAACAAAAAAAAATATAGAGAACAGGGCACAGGGATAAAGAGAAGGAAAAAGAAACAGAAGAAGAATAGAAGGGGAAAAGCGCGTCCGCATCGGCAGCCCGCAGCAGGGGACCTCGTCCCGGCCGCGGCTAATATATATATCAGACGCGGATATCCGCGAGCTATACGGTGCCAGCTCACTGCCAAGCATCGCCTACATTTATACTTTCTCCACGTGCGGCGACCACTCTCGCTTTCCGCACCACACAGCTACACGACGAGGGGCATAACCACACTGAAGAGAGAAAACGAAAAAGAGCCGACAAACACAAAGGAACTAAGCAAAAAGAAACAAGTGGACAGCGGCGGCAAGACCGTAATTTCAAACGGCCGTGGCCAGTATGCAAAGAACAAAAGTAGTGAGGGAGATGGGGGAGTGCACGTGAGGGGAGGAGTGGCTTCTTGAAGATGGGGGAGAGGGGGACAACAGTTTATTCCAACGAGAAGATGAGGAGAAGCGCACGACGGCCAAGGAAACTGGCTGCGCGGCGAGGTCACGGCGAACCACGTCACGACAGCCAAGGTCACGCCTGCTCGTAGTAATCCGATTACGACAGCCGCCTAGCAGCGGCGCGATCTCCTGCCCCACACCGAGATCTCAGCAAAGCTTAAATAAAGAAAGGGGGAAAACAAAGTTTGTTCGCCGTAGTGGTTTGCATGTGCCGCGCTCGCACGCACGCAAAACGAGAGAGAGAGGAAGAGAGAGAGGCAGGTCCGTAGCTGATCGCGTCGCTGCGCGTCTAAACGCGGCACATGCGGTTGCTGCGACGGATCTATGAAGCCCAGTCATGCACGGCGGATGGTGTTTAACACAGAGGTTTCCTCGCATTCGCCCAGACACACACCGCTGTCACTGAGAGGGAACGACACGCACAAGCGGCTCGTTCGTGCCGCGTTTCGCGATCAAGGTTGTCTGGGGCACCGCGAGCCCGGCGCGTTGCGTAGCTACAGGTTATTCAAATAAAACTTCACCGAATCGCCGAGCTAAGAAAGACCCTGTAGCCCACAAACTTTCGCTTCATCCTCTCGTTATCGTACCTTTTTATAGTCGAGAAATCTGATCCCGGTATTGCAAGAAATAAAAAAATAAATAAACGCAGCAAATCCAAAAATGGCGACTAAGACACGCCGCAGAAGAGGCAAAGTGCGCCTCAGAAAGATTGTCAGGCCTCTCAGGTCAGAAACAATCTTTTTGCGCAGAAGACTGAAAAAAAAAAAAAAAAAAAAAAAAAAAAAAAAAAAAAAAAAAAAAAAAGAAAAGTGTTTTAACAAGCTCACCCTCCACACGCCGTCTTTTCAGGACAACAGAGCCACGCTGCCCGCTTCGGTATGAAACGTTTCGGAGACTCCCGATGTAGGCGCATCCCCGGATCCAAGCCCGGCACAAGAGATAACAAAGCACCGAAGCTCTCGTAATCTCGTCCCGAGAGACCCAACCAAAAACGCTGGGCGCTATTTGTCTTCCCGTCTGATCTGGCGGCTAATCCAGAGGCCGTAATCGGCTCCCCGTGAACGGCCCCAACACAGCAGCGCGCAGCTAATGCTCTCTCGCAATCCTCTTTCCAAGTCTCTTCCGCCGCTTTCAGCAGCTTCTATACAAACCCTTAACGCCGACCACGCTCCGCACAACAGCGCCCCGCAGAACACTCCAGTTGAAAACCGAGCCCATTTACCGAATCCCGCGAAACACAGCGAGCCCGTCGAGATTCGTTTTCAGCGCCGCCGCCGCCCCATCATGCATAACGCGCGCTGCGTCCGACACCCATGTTTCCACCCGCAAGCTCCGCGGGCGGGGAGAGAGGTCCGCCGCCAGCCAAGAGCTTCAAATGCGTCTGCACAGCAAACACGGGGCGAGGAAAGATGACCACCATACGCGCCCTTTCCTCCCGAACGGCCGCCGAAACGACGGAGCCGCAGTGGTGCAGGAAGAGGAACACAAGAAATAAAAGGATGAAGAAAACAGTAAAGGGGCAGGCGGCGGGAGGCGAAAGCCGGAGGCTCATTAGGCCGCCAGATTAATGACAGTTCCGTTAATTAATTTCCACCACCCCCCATCCGCGCGCCTCTTTCCGGCACGACCGGCGCCGCCTTCGCCACTGCTGCTGTTTCAACCCCTCCCGGCGGGATGCGGAGAGGCCACCGCAAAAAGCGTCCGCCTCTCTTTCGCGCTGGTCGCGCAAAACTCATCCGCCGTGAAAGAGGGCGAGAAGGAAGGGTTAAGAGCAAAGCAGGATGGAAGCTGTCCATCTAACTCGGCGATTGGAGAACGAGACAAAAGTGCAAAAGTACTCGGCTGCCTTTAATTCAAGCGCCCCAAACTTATGCACCGGTGTGTTGCCGCGCCTGAGGAGGGTGGTTACACATCCGCACATGGTGAGACCGCTACGGTGCACTGTACGCCCGCGATGCCGAGACCACAACGCACATGCGCAGCTACATGGCGCCGACATGCTATACGCACGCCTCCCGCTTCTTCGGAAACCAACGTACGCTTCCTCTCCCTACAGAATTATCCTGTCGGAAAGAGCAAAAAAAGGGAGCTGCATCGGGCTGAAAGCCAACGAAATAAGGATAAAATGAAGGAATAGCCCAAAAGGAAAGCGTGCTTTTAAAGACGTAAACGCTTCGTACTGAAGGGCGTCGGCGCACAGTGAGCGCTAACACGCTTGAACCTCCCTACACGAGTCATCGGCTGATGGGAAACGGTGGGCTACTGCAGACCCTATTACATCGTCGACGTAATATCAATGATGTCTGGAGGCGGCGCCACGAAATAAAGCGCCATGCTCGGAGTGCGGACCTAAAGGAAAGGAAGGTACCCCCGTAACACGCTGACCGAAAATAATTCGGCAGAAAACCTTCGCTAGGCTGCCAGCGACGCATTTCCCTTATACAAATAATTGTATGGAAGCAAACAGTCCAAATGCGGCGTGGCGGCAGAGAGCCGGTTAAACAGTCGAGAGTGCAGGTGCTGCATAAAGCACGCCGACAACTTTCAAGCGGCACCCACAAGGAGGCAGGGAAAACAGCACGCGCATTAGTCTACACATCCTCCGTAGCGAGAAAAAGAAAAGAAAATAAAATAGACAGGCACATATGTGCGCGCACTGACTCAGAGCCAGATATGTATGTGTGGAAGTTCGCCATGCAGTCAAAAAATACAGCGCGTTTTATCCCCCCCCCCCCCCCCCCCCCCTTTCTAGAAAAAAAAATCAAAACAAGAAGTATAACGCGAGCTCAGAATCGGACGGTGTGCCTCGCCACTTCCGATAAGGTGAGTCCGTACCGATTCGTATTGAACTCACCGCCACTTACCAAAGCTTTATGCAGAAAGACAGGATGCGGTAACAAACACGAGAGAGAGCACGGTATTGTCCAAGTGACCACCAGCCCAGACCACACAAAAACGAATTGCAACAGCCAGGAAGAACGAAGCTAAAAGCGCCTGCATTTACGGGCCAGCCACGGAAACACTGCGGTCGGAAGCAAAATTTGTGTTGTATATGCTCCAGCATGAAACATAAACAGGAACACTATGCGGCATGGTTCAGAACATCAAAAGAAAAAAAAAAAGGGGGGGGGGGGGGTTGCTCCCGACCTCTCGGTGGAGGGCTCTTTTAGCGCGTACCTAGGTATCAACGTCGAAGTATCTTACTCTAGACCAACTGCATACCACACATAAATGTCAGAAATCACTGCCAGTATCACTCGACAACGCCACAGGGTACCGATATGTTACACGTCATATTTTTATTGAGGACGTTTTCAAATAACCACCGCCAACAAGGCACAAAATTTATCAATGTCATCGTCTAATAAATTAACAGCTGTGCATTCTCTCCATTCTGCTTTTTTTTTTTTTTTTTTCATACGCATGGAATGGTGCTACAGCGGCCGGAATCGAACCCTCATACCATTGGCGCTTTGCGTTCAGCGCCGTTGCCGGTCTACTGGCGCGGTGGGACTCAATACGACCTCTCCGCAAGTACACAGAAAGACGGGAAGGCACGACTTAGGGATAACCTTCGCGTCTCACCTGCACAGTCTAAACCTCGAAAGCGAATAATGCAGCCATGAAATAAATTGCAGCGGTTCAACTATGCTTGAACCGAGTTTCATGAGCGTAAGCAATCGGCCACAGCCGCTGCTGCCGCTTCGATCTTGGCTCGCTTCCTCGCTTGGTAAGCTTCTCGGCAACGGGCTAGTCTGGCTTCCCGTTGTTCGATTGCCTCGGTCGCCTGTCTGGCACGGCTGCAGTCTCCGTCTTTAGCGAGAATAACTTCCTCTACTCCACGCCGCCTCTTTTTGTTTGTCTTTCTTTTTTTTTTTTTCACGCCGTCTGGTGGACTCGCCCAACACATGCGCTCGCGGACCCCGCCTGCACTCGCCCAGATGGCGTATATGTATGGTGTATTTACCTAGTTTAAATTAAGAAGCGGCGCAGATCGAACTTCACGAAGACGATTATGTTCACTGCACATCGGGACAGTGTGTAGCAGTTTTACACAAGTCATGATCGGCCGCGGCGGTAGCATAGTGCCCTCGTGTCTAGGTCAAGGAAGCTGATTTTATTTCATGCGTGTTGGACACTCCCCTGTAACCTCCAAGAGACATAAGCTCGCAATCTTACAGAGTCTTGCAATGGTTCAAACGGGGACTCCAAGGGTCCCGTAGAGTTCGAATTCCATCTTACACTTCACAACCCGCCGGTCACCCACACGTGTCACGACATCCACGAACAGAAGAATGGAGGGTGCAAGGGTTCTGGTCTTTGTCACCTGCCGGTACAACCCGTAAGACGTATGCTCGGGATGTTTTTCGAGGCTTCAAACCGGCGACTGTACGCCAAGGCCTGAAGAGATGCAGTAAGCGGCCGCGCAAACACGGCGGTACCGCAGCATGGCGATTGGTTCCAGGCTTATCAATGAGGCAGGGATGAAATTATTTCTAAACATGACTTCTCGCCCCGTCTGCATAAAAGACCATCATCGGCCATATGTTGGCCGCATTACATGTCCTAAATCAAGTCATTTTCTCTTCCTCCCAATGAAGCAGCTATATACATATTGTAGGGGTGTGCTTATTCAGTCGACGCAGATGGATCCAGCTGCTCGGGATGAACTCGCAGCGGAGCGTGAGGCGTAGCGAATCACACAGACAACGACCAACTTCTTCGTTCTTGAGAGCGGCAGCACGCGACGCATGTCAGTGGCTATGACGATGAAGATTACCACACTGCAATATATATATAAATCTTACAGTTAGAATCATAACGGCTGCTCGACATCTCGAATGGTGTTGTGTCTGTTGGCAACACGCCAACAGACACAACGCCATTCGAGATGTCCAGCAGCTGTTTTGTTTTGTTTTTTCTAGCGAAAAAAAGAACGTTGTTTGAAAACTATACGTCACATGCGAACGAGACGAACCCGAATAAAGCAAGACCATTCCCGTTTCATTTGATCTCACAGCTTGGAGCCAACAGTAGAGGCGCCAGGGTCATCTAGTACTGTGGAGACGAATTGAAGCAGACTTTCAGCTGATGGCGTGCGATGTCAGCGTCCCGCAAACCGCCATACATCTACACTACACTACGCCTCCGCGACACTAAAAAGCTGCTATTGTCACGCACTAGTAAGAGGTTGCGAAACACCACTCCGGCACGGTCGCCTCAGGAGGTAAAAGCGCACACGGACCAAACATGAGCGCCGACAGCGTCGGGAGACGCACTGAAAGCCCATACCGCGGAACATCAATCACCGCGCGCGGCTATTAGCAGGCTTGACACACCGACCAATGGGCCCGCTTTATCTACATCGACATGCCACTGCAGAGATCCCGATCGGCAGTCGGGCAACACGCCTCGAACAGAAAAGCACGACTGCAGGTAGAGGGCACGGCGCACACCAGCTCTACGCAGCTGTGCTGCCAACCCCGAAACCGGCGATAGTGCAGAATAAAGCACCATGCGCGCAGCAGCAGCAGCAGCGACGGGACCGAAAAGCGATGGCACAACCGACACGCGATGCACAAAGAAAGCGGAAAGAAGGCCTTGGTGGAATATAATGGGACGATTAAAGGAGGCAGGCACGGCCACGAGGACGACAATCTTGGCGACGCGGGAATGAAAATATTAAAAATGAGAGAAAAGGGTTGCCGCGAACGCCACGGCCGTGGCTAGCTCGAAGACGAGATAACGACCTCGAAAGTTGTTTAAGCGGGCCATTATTTCATTATAACAAGTCAGGCGAGAACAGGCGGGGCGCGCGCTTTTAAAGCAGGCGCCCACAGAGACAGCGCACGAGGAAAGCGCGATTAAAAAAAAAAAAAAGAGAGAGAGAGAAACATATACGTACAAACACCAGCGACAACCGCCAACGATAAGCGTAAAAGGATGAGTGCGTATGTGGGAGTCCACCAATCATTATCGCGCCGGCACGTCGACCGTGGACGTTTTATTGTCCACTCGGCTTTTTTCCACGCTTTCTCAGGCGTGCACCCCGTTCCAGATGGTGTGCCCCCGCTTTGGCTTCGTTTCTGTCAATCTATGCGTACGCAGCGCGCGGGTGGGCTTTTCTTTTTCTTTACTGAACAGGCAGAACAATTTTGGCCCGCCGGTTTATCGGGGACCTTTTGTTGGGAGGATACAGCGCTGCAGATAGCTCTGGGAAGTTCACGTTTGTCAGGCGGATAATACTTGGATAGAATAAAACAGGGGGGGGGGGGGGGTCAAATACTGAAGCAACATTTGACCAAGTTTCGCACCCGTCATATGGAGTAAAAACACCAAATAATTAAAGAAAATCATTAAAGAAGGCGGGGATGTTATAGTATGCTATGTGGAGTTTTAAGTGACGCCGAAGTGGAGGGCTACGGAATAATTTCGACCCCCTAGGGTACTTTAAAGTGATGAACCTAGATCGCACAGTGTACGTGAGCCCTGCGTTCCGTCTCCATCGGCAGGAGAGCGACGCGGCCGGAATCGAATCCACGTTCCCTAGCGCTCAGTAGTCGAGCACACTAACCACTGAATCACCGCGGCGGAGCTGCAGGAATGAGGAAACAAAATGCGGCAAAAAAATGTTCCCAAATCACTGCAGAATCTGTGTATTATTTTGTGTAGTGTCAGCAAACACGAAACAGGGCAAAATGATTAGACCGGCATGGCCTCAAGGAACTTCTCTGCGATCATGTGCATTTGAGAGAAAGCGAAAAAAAAAATGCTCCAGCGTCTGCAAGCCCGCCTTCTCGCAAAAGAACAAAAACACCAAGAACAAGCCCAAAATCCCCCGCCTCGTCTTCTCTGTTACTTTCGTGCTGGTTTTTTTTTTTTCTTTTTTTTTTTTTTTTTTAAGCGAAAGCATTTCTAGGGTCGTGAAACGAAATCCCGTGCGCGAGATCTGTCAACATGTTGGATCTGTGTGCGAGATTCTAGTTGTTGTGGCTGTCGGAAAAAGGAAAAGAAAATGCATGGGCCTGTTACTGGCTCTGTAGCTGAGCCACCTCCGCTGCCTCGTGCGGACAGAAGAGACAATGGAGAACAAACAAAAAGAAGAGTGAGAAAAAGACGCGCGCCGCAACAACCGTCGTCCACTACCGAAGCGGGTGCAATGACGGCCAACAATAGATAAAAATTCGGTGGCAGGCTAGCCCCCGCCGCAAGCAGCGGTGACCTCCCTGTCCCAGCCCCATCTGGGCCAGAATCAGCCACCCTCCTCCCTTCCGTGCGAGATTCTGCGAGATGTGTTCTTGTCTAGCATTTCTGCCATCTGCAATCCCACACTTGAACGCGCACCAAGGAAGGCCATGCCACAGGAGCGATGGTGTACCGCCCAAACTCACACTTGCCGGAGAAGTGTGACAGATACTGCGCCTTTCATTTCCTGTAAACATGCAGCACTGCAACAAATGCCTAGAAGAGGGAAATTATAGGAGAGGAATGGTGGGCTTTCGCCATTCTCCTCTAAAAGACCCTCTATTTTTTTTTTATTTGTTTATGCTTCTCTATAATCATTCCTATCCGCCACAAAGGGCGCGATGAGATTAGTTTAGGTTGCAATAGATCCCCTTGGTGAGGAAGCAAATGAGGCAGAAACCGAGACCTCGTCGCATGAGAAAGGACGAAAAGCGTGAAAAAGGAAAGCGAGCGGGATAAATCTGAATAGGCAACCTGCAGTGGCCAGGCGGCGCTAGTGGAGCGCAGTGTTCAGCGCCGCCAACGGCGGCGCCGAGTAATCTGAGTAGGCTGGCGCGGTCGGGTTGCGTTCGCGTTGTACGGCTAGAAGCATCTCGGCTCTCATTTTCTGCAGTTTTAAGGGAATCGAATGTCTTGAGAGCTACTTCCGAAAACCAATACTGACGAAAGGACACCGCCTGTTCGAGAATGCTCATGTTTAAAACGTGAACGGTGTCGACGTCACCGCGAAGTGCGCGCCGCTCGCGACGGAACACCCGCGCGCACAGCTTTGAATGTCGCGTGAGTAGACGGAATTTTTTTTAACGAAATTTATTCTCTCAGGGCATTAGTCGGATATGTGATGATGAATTAAGAAATAATTAAATGAATGAAAAAAGTTGTAAACTAGCTTTTCATTCACCTATTGCGTTCACGTACCTCATACCCAAACATTGAAAGTGCAGAGAGAACCTGAGAAGAGATTGATCGCCGTTTCTTCTTTTTTTTTTTTGTTCTTGGTGTTTGATTACAGCAGCATAATAATTTCCTCGCGGTTTTGCTTTAAAGTTTAATACCATGACGAACACTTTTGTTCGTGGTGCACCTTTCGACAGTGCCGCGGAAGTTACAGGAGGCATGGTGCGGTACCCGCTACGGATGTCGTGGCGATTGCAAGCACTGTGCGGTTGTAGCGTGCGTCATCAACGAAAACTGTGCGTGCCGGGGGCGGGGAGTAGGGGGCCGAAATAAAGCCCTGAACAACAACAATAACTGGCATGCATTTTGTATCTCCGTACCTCAAGCTTGGGGAAAGCCGGCGGGAAATGCTGGCTCAACGGCAAAGCTTTCGTAACGGAGGTAGTTGAGTTAGAATTTTTTACTGTTGTTACTAATGATGAAATATTCTATCGTCTGAGACAAGAGACTCTTGAGTAGCTTAAGCAGTCGGAGAAAGAAAAATTTGGCGCGGAACAATAGAACGAAGTTCCATTCTCAGCGTACACAGTATCACGGGCCTCTACACTCCGCCACTTCAACTTTTTCAGCACCTTAAGAACTAATTTACAGATAAATATGCTTATTGAAATCTGTAATTGGAAGTTTTGAAGATATTTTGGCTTTGTGGTTCCGAATAGACACCGCATTAGAAATCCGGTTCACAGATCCACGAACATTTTTTTTTTTATTTCGCCTCCGTTGAAATGCGGCTGGAATACGATGCTGCGGCTGCACGGCTTTGTTGATTTTCTGGACGTATGCCAGTCGATCTTGCACAGCATATACCAGTACACGCCAAATTTTACAGCGCGTATAGTGTGCCCCAACCAGCGTGCGACTCCCCGAGTCAGAAGTTTATACCGTTTCCTCCGCTCACGGGCAATCGTCTTATTTTAGCTTCTTGGCGTCTGTACGCCAATGGCCCCATAACAAAACAAATTTCAGTTACATTACTCTCTCGCAGCCAATATCTCCTTCTCTCATCATTCAACCCAGGTTCTCCCAGCAAGCGGTACGCTTAGGTCTCCTTCGTGATTGTGGTAATCTTTCTCGCCGCCCTAGCGCTTATTTTTATTCTTGTTCACATCCGTAGTAGTCGAAGCATCGCACGAGACCACTGAAGTCACTAAATGAGTAAATCATACTCACTGGGATAACAAAACGCGAACGCAGAAAGAACACAGCGGCCGCAACATATACGGCGTCAGCTCCTGCGCCGACTCAGTATTAGCTCCCGTCGGCCGCCAGGTGGCGCCACATGTCTCAGCAAACTCCATTGCAGGTTGCCTATAGAAACGATCGCACACAGCGGAGAGAACTTGCCCCGCAACGAAACGAAGTCGACAACAGCAAAGCTCGGTACCCAAACTCCGTCGCATCATAACTCGCCCGCTGCGCGGTCTCGAACCGAGAGACGAGCCTTCAAAGCCGGAAGATGATCCGAGGCCGCGTCCAGAGCATTTTTCGGGCCGCCTCGCCTAATGCCGACGCCATATATCTGCCCGAAGCCGGCACTCGAACAGACAGCAAGAGAGAAGAAGAGAGAGCGAGGGAGGGAGAAAATACCGCTACGCCACGGCTTCTTGCCCCTTCTCTCATCCAACAATGGCCAGCGCCAGATCCTCCGACAACTATACCGCTTGCGAGAGCTACCTAGCGCTGTCCTTTGCGTACTTCTGAAAAAAAAAAAAAAATAAAGCAAGGAAGAGAGTAAAACAGAGGAAATGGAGCGGACGACGACACTATATACGCAGCGAAGTGGCTTCTGTCTCCGAGGCCCTTTCCCGGATGCCGTCGTATATGGCACACGCTCTCTCTCCCACGAGCGTTTTACAAGTTTATGGGCGCGCGCATGTCCGCATGTCGGCACGCTGCTGACGAATCGCCAGCACACAGGCACACCTGTACAAAGCTGTCAGACTATACACCCGACTTTCTCCAACTCTCTGTCATGTGTGAAGTCTCGTAACGGTCTCAGACGAATACAGCATAGACGCGACCCGCTGACATGATTACACAAGTACAAGTTTGCACAGGTTACGAGAACCGAAAGAGGTGTCGAAGGGTGAAGCGCAGCAAGGTGACTCTGCGGGAAAGTGCCGTAGACGACTACGCCAAATCGCACCCTATACGACTTCGAAGCGGAAAACTGCGCAATCACTATTTAAGCGGTACGCGGTGTCGCTAAGCCGCTGAAAACACGGGCGTACTCTGAAATACTGCGCAGCAGGATAGACAGCAACGCCTACGCTGCGGGACGATGACGCCTCTGTGCCGTACACGTAAGGAACTTCTATTCGTTGCAAAGCTAGTGACGCGGCGTCTCACCCGACACAAAAGTTAAGACCGCGAAGGCACACAGATGGTTCCAAATCTTCCCTATTGTCTCAGCCCAAGAGACGGAGAGGGGGGAAGCACACAAAGCATCTGCCTTCCTTCGCATGAACAACCTCCTCGTACATGAACTTATTTTCCTCTTGCCGTAGCAGCTCTATTTTACGTGTTCCCTCAAAGTCCGCTTCAGGTGTCCATTGAAATTGAGACATGCATCGAGCCTTTCCTCACAATTTCTTCCGTCCCTCTACACCCAAGCTAACTAGTGACAATAGGTGATGCGCACTATTCTCTGCCAGCCTTCCAACCTCCTCACCTTATATCCTTCAAGCCATCGATCGTAAGGAGACCACGCCACGCCCCGTGTAATGGGGGCCACTGCAACCACCACTACAAAGACGACGCCGTAAATGACCCGCTACAGCGAACCCTGCAAAAAATTGGCAATTCCGGTTTAAGGCTTCCGCGAGGATGGGGGCCAGCGACGGGGGGATTCACTACCAGCAAAATGGACGGCATATCTTACTCCGTATTCCGGGCTAAACCATCGGAGTCAGGTCCAGCAGGGACGATGGGGGCGGCTCCAAAGGCTCCCACCGTGCAGGCCGCGAGCCAGTTCAGCAGCCATCGTATAGGCACTCGAAACCGCGACAATCACCCTGCTCCGCGGGAGATCACCAAAGCAACAGCAGTACGCAAACGTACGACCGACCTGGCCGTTTCCGCGCCAGAAGCAACGGCAAAGAGGCGTAGACCGAACGATGCGCCGCTCCATCCGTTCGAAGCCCCAACCAGCTTTCCCCCTCATCCTCTCTCATCGTTTTCACCGCGCCCTCCGCAGCACGCCCTCGCACGCACGTTTTCCCACCTGCCCCTGGGATCGTGCAAAGAAGGATGCATCTTGGATGTCGGCCAGTGCAAAAGAACATACACAACAGAAAAGACAAGAATGGGGTAAAAAGATTACAACAAGGCACATGCGGTAGCCACGAGTGTGGCCAAAACAAAACAAACAAAAAAAGAAGAGAAAAAACAACGCGCGCTAGCGGAAAATATGCCGTCGACCGGCGGAAAAAAGCAGAAACACACGTCCGTAAAACATCGGACAGAGACGGAGCGGGGCATTCAGAAATTCAGGAGAGCCACGACGAACGAGCGGTGCGCGCTGCTCAGTGTCCAGAGGCCGTGGTTTACGTGGTCACACCACCGCCCCGAGGCGGCGGCAAGCGGTCTCAACCGCGCGGCGGTAATGCATACGCACGGGCCTGA
>JAJIZL010124687.1:108440-122835 GCA_023969395.1 Amblyomma maculatum | reverse complement strand
CATCACTCACTTCCGATCTGGATGTTAGTAATAATAAATAAATAAAAAAGAAAGGCATCGACATTTTATGCACGCGCGCGGCAATAAAAGGATAAGAAAATGAGACGCGCACGATATTGTGGCATTCATCCGACCCACGAACAAAAGAGAGTTCCCGCACAGCTGCGAGAAAGAGTTGCAACAGCACAACGGTGTCAACGCACGACCGCTGTCGTAGCGACTGCGCTGCGAAGCTTTTTCAAAGCCAGGCTGTTCAGGCGTCCGCTTATTTCTCTTGCCTTATTGGCGCCATTCGGCCAGCTCGGAAAACGCCGCGCGCAAGTGCAGAGCTCCGCAATAGCTCGTTCCCTCTCTATCCCTCCCCAAATGCCAGGCATCGATTCAGCAAGCCGCTAACGCGCATTCAAGAGCCCGCGCTGTGTTACGAGGCAGCAAATCGCTGCACGCCCCACGCACCTTCAATTTACAGGCCTCATCACCGGCCGCAACATCCTCGCTGCTCCACGTCCAGCTCACGCAAACGAGTGTCGACGTGCGTCAAGGCAAGCGGAAGACGCTGCCCAATGCAGGCTCCATACATGTACGTACGCTGCTCGGCGAGCCGTACACGAGAGTTCGTTTTCGCGAAGAGCAAGAGTCGCTACAACTAGGTCAACCGAAAAATAAATTCAGAGCCTGGTGCGAATGAGGCGAACTAGAGCACCGTAAATGCCCGTGCAACACTCATCGCGGTTACGACGACGCTCCCGCGGCAAACGCGACTCCTTTCAAGCTCGCGAAGCTTTCACCATGCGACAACACCACCGGCGAATCGACACGACCTTTCGTCACGAGTCGCCAGACGAAAGGGGCGACGGTCTAATAACGGGTCTTCTTGAGGGGGGAGGGGGCGTTACCACCCCCTCACGCCCGAGCGCGGATTTGTGCCCTGCAAAGAACTTTCCGTTTTGCTCACCCACCCACCACCCTCCCCCTCCTCTTGTTATTTCCTCTGTTTCAACCGGTGCAAAGCCAGAAAGAAGCACGCTGCAGTGCCTCTCTTTCCATAACTCGCAAACACGCCGTGCTCGTCAAAACTTCGGGGCAGCCCGGACGGCGGCGGCGTCATTTGCATGGACAAGCGACGGAAAGAAGGGCGGGTATAATTAGCCGAACGAAGCCACGCACCCGAGTCAAACTTGGCCTAACTAACCGCAAAGCGCGCCACGCGGGCCCGTGCGGTTCGTCGCGCATCACGCGACGTGCGAAAAGTCCCCTCTTCCTCGCCCTTCTTCCCTCTTTTTCTCCCCAGCTTCTCCACAGTGTTCCTTTTTTTTTTCTCCCTATATGCCCGCCGCAAAACTACCCAGACGCAGGCTGGTACTAAACGCATACATTAGCGGCGTTGCGAAGCAGGGCCCGTTCTTTTTTGAGAGCGTAACAGACTCTGTATCAGAGGAAACTCTTCGATGAGGACAGAACGGAGACCACCACTCGGCCGTTGAATGACGTCCACGAAGTGCTGGCACCGGGCCAGGAAACACCTGCGTGCGCTTTGTCGACGCAAATAAAGTGCGTATACCCACACACATTAAAGTGGACCACGAAAAACCACAATACGCGAATCATGAGTGCGTAAAGATCGAATTTGAGCGAAAACTAAGCTGAAACTAACGTGTAGATGATTTTATTTCAATCTCCGAGCATTTTTACTGCACTCATTAATGTCACTAGCGCCATTGAGTCACTTGCGCCAGTGGTCTCGACGACAAAAATACCGATGAAAAACGAACATCTAGGCGCTCCCGAGTCCCGATAACCTGCGGAGCGATACGAGCAAACGTTGCTTAACCACACTAGGACAGCGGCACTGAAAGTGCGCTTATGACTTCATTATTTGAGCAGGAATACAACGCTTGTCTGAGCCTGAACACTAATTACAAGCCGCGGTTGATGCGGTGAATAAAATATAACGTGCTTACTCTCTTACAGAGTGTCGGATGGTGCGACAGGGTGTTCAACACTTCGTGGAAGCAGCACCTCTTCGACAGGGATGGAACGTGATTTATGCTTACAGTTAAATAAATACAGCGTCTCATCAAATACGACTCGATCAAACATCCACAACAAGGCGCGCTCCGTTTTCAAAATCTGATCGCACTTCTCTAACTGCTAAATAAAAACAGCGACGCATCGTCAAAGTCATCGCCGTTTTTTTTTTTTTTTTTCGACGCTGCCAGTTTTTTCCCTTCCCAGAATGCTCTTTGAAAAACTATCACCCTACAAGAGAGAGTACAAGGCCTTCTAGTGCGGTACCTAACCACGGGTGTACGTTTCTATAATTAAATACACGAATGCTATACTGTTGGCAAGGGAGGCATATCCCAACCTCAAATCGCGCAGTAGTCTAACGCATGCAATCAGCTTGGAAGGACAGTTTAGCAGTGGCATCAAAGCTCTTGTGATTAGCAACTAGGGGAGATTGAAGCGCATAGCTAAAACATTTACACCAGCTTGGACTTCGCATGCTTTAAAGAAGGAATCTACTTCCGTTGCCAACCAAAACTATACCGTATTTTTAGATATGAAAATCTGTCCCACGGCTTGCGCATGTACACCCTACGTATATTGCAGAGTGCGCTACAGGCATATTTGCTCATTTATAGAGAAATGTGCATCTGAAAAGTGGAAAGGCGCGTCGTCATGCCACCATTAGGCCCATCTCGGGTCACTTCGGGACAAAGGCCTCTCCGTTAAAATGTACGAAAAACGAGCCAGGTGTGAGACAAGCCGATAATGCAGTAAGCTCGCTCCTTCCACACCGCAGTCCTAATCTGATATCGCCGTGAAGGACCCTGTGTGCCACACAGTTCGAGGCAAGGAGCCTACAGCTTAAAGACACCAACTGATCGATCCGCCCAAGCCACAGCACAGGTGGATTTGAACACAATGCCCCCCCCCCCCCCCCCTTTCCCTTTCCCAACCAAACCCCGCTTTGGACCCTCCTGTCATTCATTTAGCCCATCTGCTAACACATGGTTTAGATAAAACCGCCTTTAAAGAAACAGGTCAATGCGCCTATGACGTTTGATTCAAACACACAAGGCACATTTCGACTACAACAAACAACGGCGAAAAACGAAACAATGGGCACTGGAAGCAAGTGCACGGGGATCGAAATTCGGCGATAGGGAACAGACCCTGAAAACGAAACTTGCGCGCAAGGTCCAAATACGTCAAGGCATTCATTTCTGCCCGCGCGGTCCAGAAAAATGAGTGTGCGTGGAGAAGGTTTGGTTTGTGGGGTTTAACGCCCCAAAGGGACTCAAGGTTATGAGAGACGCCGTAGTGGAGGACTCCGGAAATTTCGACCACCTGGGGTTCTTTAGCGTGCACTGACATCGCACAGCACACGGGAGCCTTGCTTTTCGCCTCCATAGAAAAGCGGCCGCCGGGGGCGGGATTCGATCCCGCATCCTTAGGAACAGTAGTCGAGTGCCGTAACCACTGCGCCACCCCGGCGGGGTGTGTGGAGAAGGGGAGGGGCATTCGTACCAAGAGAGCCGGCTCAGGCCTCACTCACAAATATCGGGCAAATATAGGCAGTTTACGTCAGAGCACGTAAGCGCGATCTAGCCCAGCACGTGCGTGTCGGACGTATTCGCGAGAGCTAGGTATTCTAATCAGCTTGCTTCCTCCAGCTCGCTAGCTTTTTAATCTATGCCAAAGAGCAGCAGACCGAAAAATCCTTCCTTCAATCTATGCGTCGTACATTCTTTATTTTGGTGTAATTTAAAAAAAAAAAGAAAAAAAGAAAGGAAACGGCGATGGGCTAGCTTCATCACCGGTATTGCTTCACCGGCAGCAGCGGCTTCTCGGAAACACGCCAGATATGCTAATTACTTCGTTATTGCGCTAATTAATTATTAGATTTGCATTAACCAATTATGCACCGTTCAAGCCCGCTAGCACCAACCAAAGGAAATTCTTCAGCAAAAGGTATCGTAATCCGCTGTCTCCCTTCTCTTTTTTTTTTATTGGAGACCTTGGGTGATTGACGTGGTTGCCTACCTGGCATGCGCGGCCTGAGTGCATTAGCATGTCTGGTGCGACTGTTCTGCCCCCCCCCCCCCCCATCCTCCCTCTCTCTCTCTCTGCAAAGTGCCTCTTTATGCGAGTTGATGACCATTTCACATCGAAGATGTAAAAGAAGATCTTGCGAAGTCTCGCATTTGGCGCTGCCTTAGACCCACTCTGGTTTCGCCTAAACCCCTCTCTCTCTCTCTCTCTCTCTCTCTCTCTCTCTCTCTCTCTCTCTCTTTTTTTTTCCAATCAGAAGAAAATACGCTTGTCGCGACATCTTGCCATATGTCTAGGTTTTGCCCCTGGCGATCCTCCATCAAGCGAAACGAACTTCCGTTTCAATCAGCCGGCTCTAAAAAAAAAAAAAAAAAAAAAAAAAGAATAAATAATGTACTTCGAACCAACGTCTCAACTCTACTGTAGTCGTCAAGGGACGTCACGATGCGCGTCTAACGTTGCCATTCGTTCCCATCGTAAGCCACCTGCAACCAGCAAGCTAAACGGCAATAGTGGAGCGCATCCGCAGCCCAGCCGCCACCGCGATTAAGCGGAAATTTACTAGAGTAGATTCTCGAAGACATCACTTTCCAATAGTTTCGTTAATGTTCCCAATGTGTCTTCTTTACAGTGATTACGACTGCCAGCGCTGGAGCGACCGCAAAACCCCAACCCACCTACGAGCCGCCCTTCTCTCCCTCTCTCGACTTAAGGCCTTCAACTAATCAAAAGAGGCTGGAAACAACGCAGGCACACAGGGAGAGATGCCGTTCTTGTCCGGCGCAGGCACCGGACGCTTTTGCGTCTTAACCTCGTCAGCGAATCGTGGGTCGAGACAAGCCGCGTTTCCCCAGTTAAGTCTACACGGGCACTCCCGCCGGAAACGTTAAGTGGATTTCTTACACGCAGAGAGAGAGAGCGCGCGCGAAGGAAAACAAAGGGGAGACGGGGCGGACTATATGAAAGCGACAGAGAGAAAGAAAAAGGCCGACCTGCTCTTATAAACAATCCTAAAGCCGCGCGCCGCTTTTCTCATTACCCAAGGCTCCGGCACGAACAAAAGAGTCGCCTCACGCGAGCCCCGGGGCGAACAGAGAAATGTTCGGCCGCGCGTGCACGCACATAGGGAAAAAAGGGAGGAAAGGGGAGGCGGGGCAAAGGTGGTAGGGAAGACCACGAGCGCGCACACATACACACACACTGACAAAGAGCTGCCAACCCGCATATCCAACCGGGCGGCCACGGAGGCAACGCGCCACAGATGTCCACACTGTTCCTTTTCTATCCTTCTCGCTTCTCTCACCAACACAACAGGGGGCGACACGCACAGCACGAAGGAGGGGGCGGAGGGGGGAGAGGAGCCAGGCTATTTACCATCCTAAGTGACTCGTGTTCTGCCGACAAACAAGCGACTCCTCGCGAAGCCCAGGGTCCCACTATTCCGCGGGCGCGCGACGGCCGCTGGCGCTGCCAGTGCTGCTGCCGCTGCCGCGTACACTGTGGCGCACGCGCAAGCCTTCATCTTCCCCATCCCTGCAGGCCTAATTTAATTGGGGACACACGCACGCGGCGCCGTTGTAATGCGTTTAGCGGCGAACAGAGGTCGCACCCAGCGCGTCTGCCGCTCAGGCCAGCCACAGGCCGCGCATATAACGCAAGCTTAAGTAGTGTTACGCGCCTTCTCTGAACAGCCAGTGTGTGAGAGCTGTTGGACTAAACGACACCACTCTCGTTCTCTCTCTCTCTCTCGTTTTCTTGATATATACATACACGGGCCGGTTGCCGCAGTCGGCGCCCCCGGGCAGCATATTTCCTCGGTCCCCGCGTTTATAACGGAAAGCAAAGTGCCCTCACGAAGCGCAAAAGTTTTTCGGCAGACCAGCTGTAGCCGGCGGTGGGTTTCTGAACACGCGGCTAGCGCTCTCGCCTTTCCATAGCGCCACCACAGCCTCGCAATCGGACAGCAAGCGAAGCCTGCTACAGAATCCACGATACGAGGCACGCGCACAGATTAGACGAATGAATTGCCACTTGATTCCCCGAGCGCACTTCCGATGTGACCCGGGGATGAAAGCAAATATATACACAAAGCACATACGAGATTCGATTTCCTCGTCGAGGACAAAATACGGAGAAAGGGCAGGAAGTCAACGGAGGAGTTGGAATGCTCTCGTCGTCGAAGGCCGCGCCAATGCCTCTTCGATGCCAAGCTACGCGCCACCGCTGAGCGGCGACGACGCAGGGCAATTAAAACTCTGCCGCTGTATGCGGTGCGGACGTTGAGGCCAAGGAGGTTATATTTTCTATATAACCTCCTTGGTTGAGGCGCTCGAACGTCCTACTGGAATCGAGGAACTGAGGCGAGGAGGCATCGCGAAAAGGCCATCTGCCGTCAACTTCGTGCAATGGGCAGCAATGTCGGCCATCGTCAATTGGAGTCGTGGTGAACGCGGTTAAATACCCTATTCGAAAATGCGCGTCCTTGCACAAAGCTGTACGCTAATATCACCGGCACGTTGCCCAAACAAAGCTCCACGTTCCACAATCAAGAGTAAAACAAGCTGCAGTTGGTAATGCGCCATATCTAAACACTACAATATCAGA
Organism: Amblyomma maculatum; assembly: GCA_023969395.1. Taxonomy (NCBI): domain Eukaryota; kingdom Metazoa; phylum Arthropoda; class Arachnida; order Ixodida; family Ixodidae; genus Amblyomma; species Amblyomma maculatum. Next base: position 116,172 of record JAJIZL010124687.1, on the reverse strand, counting down.
GTGAGCCCCTTGATCGCTGGAATTATATAGGCATAGTCACTGCTACGAGATTCTGCGAGATAACCATTTGAATCGCTTTCTGCTGTGATTACAACAGCCAAAGCAGCCAAGCAATAACGTGAAAAATTGAAAATGACGCTCACCACAACAACAGCAACAAAATTTTACTAAAGTGACGCGACTTCACCAGGAATTTCGCTTAACTACACCGATGGTGAGATGACAGCGTCAATGAACCTGCAGACATTTCCGGATTCATAGCGTTATTTGGCAACTGCTTCCCTCAGAGTGCTACTCAGTTGAACATCAAAACGAGAGTTTAAAAGACATCGTAGACGGAACTTCAAGGCCGCCTTCCTGGCGAAAACCAAATATTCGAGGCCCGCGTCGCAACCCCGCTAACGTTCTCGAAGGCCCAAATAAAACAGCAGAGCGGGGCCAACGAGGAAGGGGGAAAAAGGCGAACAGTAAAGCGACAGCGAGGCTACCAGGCCAGGGCCTGCTCTGCGCTTATGGAAACAGACAAAAATATTTTCAAAAATGCAAAGTGCTGAGGCTGTGGAAAGTTGAGGGGGGGAGCAGCACTGAAAGGATGCGTCAATCTCCTCCTGACACATGCGACACAGTTCCCGGAGTGAGACGCGCCAGCGTTTCCGCTGCTAAAAAAGATGGAAAGCAAATGAAGAAGATAAAAATGAAGGAACACGCGCAGAGACAGAGATAGGGGAAAAAAAGGCCTCGAGCTCGCTCACGCCAGCCGTGTTTTTCGCGCTCCTCGAACCCAAACGCAGCACTACGCACGCACACGTGGACCGCGTACAGCTGCTGTGCATCCGTCCTCCTCGCCCTCGACACACAAGCGAAGGCAGGTAGAATAGCTGCAGACCGCAGCGGAAGCGCGTTGTGGCGGTTCGTTAAGACGAGCCCACTCAGCCGGCAGCGGCACCACTGTAGACCTGAGCACTGTATAGAGTACACCCCTGCACCTTACTGTGGGAGTTCTCGGTTGAGGCGAAACCCTTGCTAGTGATTGCTCAGCGAAAAAACAAAAAACAAAAAAATTTGCGACGGGTGTTTTTCGGAATCTGTCCAAAGTGGCAGAACGACCTAAGTGAATGAACTAGGGAAAGTGCTGTAAAGAAATAGTGAATATAAAAATCGGGTCCAAAATAAAATTCAAAGAGCGACGTTCCGACGGACGCGCCTACGGTGTACTCCAAATCGTCTAATTTCTTGCATCCACATCTTTAGTATAAACCCGTGGTGACAGAGAGCTATCCATAACCACGGACGAAAAGCAGAGAAAAACGTCTACACCTCGGCATATTGTATAATGAAAAAAAAAAAAAAAATCGTGCTTACAAGTGGAGTTTAAATTTTTTTCGCCGCTCTCAACATGTGGGAGTGCTACTTATGGCGTTACGACAGTGGTGGCAACGGATTAACGCGCGTTGTTCACCCCTAATGCAGCGCTTTCAATGTGGCTTTCAACAAGAACATTACTAATCAAAGTAAAAAAAGAAGCAAGTCAGCCATTCCGAGATTTAAATACTAAATTTTAACAAGCTGAAACACACAGCAAACCCACTTATTCAGATCCTGGTTCTCTCGGCACAGGCTTCGGCACTTTCAATTTCTTTCTTGGCTTGACCAAACGCGCCAACCTCGGTTACTGGATCCATAAGAAAGAAGAACACTGCGTCAGGTACTTTTACCATCTGCGCCACCACGCAGTCACGCCCAATTAGATTCACGCCAATATAACCGCGTCGCAAGCTGGGGAGCAACGGGAATCCACCACGCCTCATTATACCGCCGCTTTCACGTCCCGGAGGTAATTGTAATCGTCTCCCACAATAAAAACGAGCCGGCCGCAGAACGAGACAAAACTTCGACGGGGACAGTGAGAGGAAGAGAGAGCGGCAGAATTGGCGCGGTGGTCTTCTGTGCCGAGTGCACGTTGTTTGAATTGCCCAGGCCCCTTTATCTGCGAGCGAGCGCGCGCCAGCGGCATCCGCCCGCCGGTCCATTGGACCGCGGCTTGCTCGAGGGCAGCCGTCGCATCAGCCCTGTCCGGTCACGTATGCCCTGTTGACGCTTTTAGACCCGCATCGCACGTACTGCACCTTCAGCACTAGCTGCGCACTCCAGTCCCCCCCAAGACTTGCAGCTTGCAAGTTTCTTCTTTCCTTTCTCTCTCATCTACCCACCCGTGCGTCTATCTTGGTTTCCATTCGTGCATTCACCAATTTTCCCGTTACAAGCGCATCTCCACCCTCTACGTATCCGTCGCTTATTTTTCTTTCTTTCCTGCGCTTTTATTTTCCCGTGCCCTTGGAGCATCCACATCTGCTGCTCCCGCTTCTTCCTCAGCAGCGCCTAATGAACCTCGCCAGCGTTCCGTTTAATTTACGGGCGAGAGGGAGACAAACCTTCCACTTCGTTTCTTTTCCCCCCATTTTTTTTTTTCTACCCGCCCGACTTATGTTTCTCCTGTAGTCGGGTAATTAACCGCTCTAATTATGCCGTAATGTCAAACCTCGTTTCTTCCGTCCCTTTTCTTTCTTCTCGCTCTTATCGCTTCGTCTTTCCAGCGACCTGAAAGCGTCAGCCCACCAGCGCTGCGGTGAACGGCGCAAAAATGCGATAACAAAGACGTAAAACGATCAGGAATAAATAAACGACCGTGTGGCCATTCGAGACGCTACGAATTTCAGCGTTAGATGGTCTCTCAACACGGCCCACTTTTGGCGTTGCCGATATTCGCAGTAACTGAGACTGCATGTGCGCAAGAAATTCGAGTTGACGTTCGAATGCTCGAGTGGCACCACTGCCGTTCCCCTACCTCCAGTGTCACGCGGCTTCAGTTTAACGGTAGTGATGCAAACTAACTATTGATAATATCGAGTTTTTTGGATGATATAGAAAACTATCTATAGTACTACTATCTATATACAATCGATAGACTATTGATACTATTGCTATCAATATTAAGACTACTGACAATTACACACTTGCAGGTCAGCAACATGTCCAAACATTTGCGACACGTGATTGGTCTCCCGGCTTTATGAGGCTTGACGTCCCAGAGCGACTCATGCTATGAGAGAAACCATAGTGGAGTGCAGTGAGCGCGCGCGGTTGGTTTTAAAGATTCGATAAAACTGTCGATAGTGTTATCGATAACCTAATCGAAAGCACTATCGATAGTACTGTGGATAGAGCGCAATCGATGGTACTGTCGATAGTTTCATGCCATCGATAGATAATAACTCGACTATCGATAGTAGCGACACTATCGACAGTTTTGCATCCCACCGGCTCGTGTTTCTTGAATCCGACCCCATGTCACCATATTCTCGGCATCGCGAGTCAGCACGTCGGGGTGCTATCACCGCCGACGATTTCGCTCGCAGGGCGATTGTCGCTCTCTAACGCAATGGCCGTCTCATCTCGTGATTGCGCAGCCTCAAGGAGACCCATTTTCTGTGCCACGGCATAGCAAGCGACTCAGTGACAGCGCGCTCGAGCCACACAGCTTGTAGCACGACCCCCGCGGCTGCTTTCGTAGCCCGCGCTGATGTCACACCGTGGACGGCCTGGCTTTTTCTGAAAGTCTACTAACAGCTAGTGCTGCAAGAAATCTGCACAGTCGTGAGCAAAGGTGGTGTACGAAACGCAGCCAGTGGAGAAGCTCGGGAAAACGTGAAAACTAGAGTGCCTCGATGCCTTCCGCCTCCGCATTCAGGGTGGAGACACTGCTCTCTACAGCGGCATGTTGGGTCCCACTCGCCTGTTTCGAAGCATTTGATTTCGACCACCTGATGATCTTAACGTGCACTGACATCACGGAGGTGGAGAGCGAATGCTCCTGGTCCTACGGGGCTGAGAATGGTAGGCCCCGCCATTAGCGGAGGAGTTTGGTGGGGCATCCATGGTCAGTGCAGGATTCCTGGCTGCTGGTGGCATGTCGACAGAGCGAGGGCACCCTGCGGAAAGTCTACGCTTTGAAAGGGCCCGATTAGGGCTTGGAAGGCACGACGTCGCGGCAACTTTGAGCCGGGACACCGAGCCGGAACGCCGCGCTGGAAGACCGCACCGAAGCGGCGCGTTGAAACGCCGCCATCGCCACGCAGAAACGCGCGCCGCACGCACGAGTGCGACCCAATTCATGCCGCCGGGAGGGGAAAACGGCGGCGCGGGGTGGTACAAAGAGTGTCCTCGCCCTGAGAGCGGAGGCGAAAGGCATCGAGGCACCCTAGGGGAAAAGGGAAAACTGCCTTTTAACGCCATCTATCAACATCTATATGGTATCGAGGCAATCGTGGCGGTGCTCCATTTTGTCGACATACGCGCGTCGCTGCTGCTGTCCCTATCGTTAGATGGCGTTTCGACGCAGTTTTCCCGAGTTTCGGCACCAGCAGCGTGTTATATACCACTTTAGCTCACGACTGTACAATTCGAACTGAAGCACTGCGCAAAACAAAAGCGGCACTGCTTCAATACACGACGATTAAGCTACACTCGCAAGAGCAATCACGTGAAAAGTTAGATATACTAAAAACACGCAAGAAAAAAAAAAAGCCTTCAAAAGTTTGTTTTTCCGTCCTGCTTTCTGGAGCTAATGTGACAGCGAAACCTCAGAAGCACCCCAGCTACCCTTTTCTCCTGATCTGCTATCCCCGCGAAACTTATATGTTATACCAATTAAAAAAAAAAAGAAGAAAGCGAGAGAGTGTGCATTATATACATGCCACTCTCGCTGCAAACAAAGCAATAAATAACAAGCCCAAATCAAGTCCACGTTAAGGAGGAGCAACCGAAGCGCGAGACGACGTAACCGAAACGGGAAGCCCGCGTCGTGCGGTGTCGGCGACAGCACTTGCAAAGATCGTTATACGAGTGACGCACGCGCAGAGCCTGTGGTGCACACTTGACCACCCCGAGCCGGCCAGCCGACACGCACTTCTGGGCAGGAGCAAACACAGCTAGAAACAAGCTGCGCCAGCCAATTAGCCGCCCTGACGACGTTGTCTTCAGATGGTGCCATTTGTCACGCGCCTTCTCTCGCTCAGCGCCATGTGTGTCGTCGTCTGCCGAGCGGTCAAACGAAAGCACGCGGCCGTCGCTGTCATTCACGCGCGTCCAGACACATCGGAAAGTCGACAGCCTGCTTCTCAAGGCGTGCCGTGAGGGATCGCCTCCCCACGGGATGCCCGAACAAGTGCAGACCGTTAACGAGGAAGTTAATCCTGCGCGTGCGGGGGGCTGGCACTTTCAATTTAGGCGATTAACGATAGTTTTCTGACGAGCGCTTTTGAAACGTCACAAGGAGTTGCAGTGTCCAGGCGAGCTGCGGTATAATTTCGGTACTGTTTACTGAGAGGTGCTGGTTGTTTATCCAAGGAAAACTGACACTCGGAGGCGGCGGTGGAAACAAAAACACATTGCATATAACGAGAGAGAGGCGCTTCTGGTTAATAACAACCCTCATCACGGTGCGTCCTGCATTAGCTGAATACTACTGCCGCCCGACCGCCGGTGGCAGCGCTACAGTCGCATGCACTGCACACTGAACCGTTAACACAGAAGTCTTATTATTTTTTTTTTAATAGTGACAGCACTAATAAAGTTGCCAGTCTCTGGTGCGTTAAAAGTGACCCGCTTAAAAGTTATACCTAATAACCCTTAACCAAGCCAGCAAAAGCTGCTAGGTGCGGCCATTTCTCGAATTAGGATTGCCCATATATGGATGGCGCCACACTGTGCAACTTGCGCTAGGAATGCTGACACCGCTCCCGGTACCTGGCGCTGAAACCGATTCTTTGGGGAAACGGGAAGTATCAGGCGTTTTTCCGAGCAGCGGGTGAAGATGATGGATCTGCCCTATAGTTTTATTTCCCCTTTCTCCCTTTCACCTCAGCTCGCACCAGAAATTACACCGAGTACTACTCCTGTTCAAAAATAAAAAAGAAAAGAAAGCTACAGTTTATCCCTGTAGTGGCATTCGTACAGTACGATAGATGCTTTATTCTAAGGCCCAATTCTCACTGTTCAGCGCAAGAAAAAAAAAAAAAAAACGTAAAATGATAACTTCATCAAAGCTTCACACAAAACACAACCTAATTTTAAAAGGGAAGGATCGTTCTAGATAAAGACTAAACGTGTGCAGCTCTCCACCGGGTCGCGGTATTTCTTTTTTTGTTTGTTTGTTTGTTTTTCTGCTACTGATCTGACTTATGTGTCTGGACAAACGCGCGTTATCTTAATATTTGAGAACTACAGAAAACAGTCTAACGCACTGACTTTTGATTAGAAGGTGGTGTTATTTTACCCGAAAAATCAATAGCTTTCCTGATTTCCGAGAAAGAGCCAGGAGCAATGAAATGACCTCACGCCTTCACAGAGCGCGTTAGAAAACTGCAGGTGGTCGAAATTTCCGGAGCCCTCCACTACGATGTCTCTCCTAGCCCGAGCCGCTTTGGGACGTTAAACCTTATAAACCAAACAAAAACAAAAATCATCGCGTGAGGTCACAGGGTTAAGGACTGGGCACGTCACGCATAGGCTTGAGATGTGGTAACGGTAAACGGCTGTATGTGTTTTTAACGTAAGCTAACCGCAACGGTTCTGGTTTTGAAAGACGACAACAGCGCTGCGCAAACTGAATCGCGTAAACACACAGACCACACTAAACCCAGCACCGTTAACTCAAACTCAGCAGCTGCCGTGATATTTCGTTGCCTTTCTTCTTTCTCCGCAACCAACCTCTCGTAACAAAGCCTGTGCTGTTCCCTGCCTGCGATAAAAAATAGCTCCCATCGGTTGCATTCGAGGTAGTAAGCTGCGCGCGATACGTCAGCCTCATTTCCGCGCTAGCGGAATCGCCAAACGCAGGTAAATACAAACTGAACAAAGCGAACAGTGGAGTTTATTTACTTTGTATGCACGTTTTGCATGCACACAACTCTTTCGGCCACCCGTTTTTGACTAGCGGCAGCCGATCACGAGCACGCGGCGAGAAGGAGCGGCCACATCCAAGGACTCCTCCCATCAACGTTGACACCAAGTTTTTAATATTAATGTGTAAGCATTAAGTGGCCATGTTCAAGGAGTTTTGTCACCAGAACTATGTCGGCAGGATTGCGTGGAAGTGGGGGGAGAAAGAAAAAAAGCGAATGACTGTGGTCTATACAGGATGAAAAAAATGTCGCCAGGCAAAAAAATTGGGTGCATGTGAAGTCAGTTGTTAATTAATACGAGCCAATTAAGTCAATTAGCAAAATGGGGTAATATCAAGTCCAAAGTGATCCCGTGGTACTTCACTTTCGATCATGTGGTACCTCCCTTCCGGCCACGTGACTTGCGAGAGCGTCGAATAGTGACGTAGTTATGTCGACGTCAGATGTGATGTAAGTGTGTAACGTCATAAAATGGACGTGTTTGAGCATGAAAAAGCCGAATAAACGAGTGAAATTGATCAGAAAGTGTGTAAAATGTGTTAAGTACAATTAAAACATAAATAAGGAATAAAGGCGTCCAAAAATACCTAACGAGTATATGACGTACAGAAGACGCGGTTGCTATAGTAACTGGCGCCGTATCGTCATGGCGCATCCTAGCAACGCGTGACATGCTTACGCATTCATCCAATGCGGGTGGCCGCAGTAATGTCAAACGTTTTTATAATAATAATAATAATAATAATAATAATAATAATAATAATAATAAT
>JAJIZL010124687.1:80617-108116 GCA_023969395.1 Amblyomma maculatum | reverse complement strand
CCAATGCCGTGAATCGTCTACTTGCACACATTTACCGAAATTTACCATGCACAGCTGCTCCTTTTTCTGGTTCGCTGCACTTTATGGCGACCGAATACTTTTTATGTATTTATTTATGTAGTTATTTATTCACTTATTTATTCATAGTGAAATACATTTTGCATTTATTGTTGTTTATTTCCATGTTTTTTTTTCTCGAATAAGTTTCACAGAACGAATGCCAGCAGCTTCAAGATCGGTAAGAAGCTTGGACGGCGGCCTTAGAATGTCCGAGCTTTTAATTCATCTTCTGCAATAGGAAGAGAAAAGTAAAGCCGTGCACAGCACGAACCCTTCCGGGGTTTACTGCAATCGCCTCTATTAAACTGGTCGATCGCCGCAACACCAGCGCCAGTGACCCTCCCGCTCTTCCTCCTCCTCCCTTCGTCGCCATTCTTCCATCTTTACGACTCGGCGGCGTGGAAGGCGGCGGCCGCAGTGCAGACCATTTCAGTCTCTCGGGTTTATTCTCGGCGTTCACACCAGGGGCGTCCGTCGGCCGGTTGCACAATGCTCTGGAAATACCACTACCGGAACGAAGTCTCGCGTCACGACAACCTGACGCGCGGCGTTCCCCACCAGTGCTCGTCTCACAAGACAGGATGACCCACAAAGGTCAACGCACGGAACGCGCTTCCCCAAGTTGGCAGGTGTGCCGCCACGAGAAACGGCGAGTGACGCCTCCGCGACGAGTGCTCAAGTGCCACCTCCGGACGTCAAGGTAGAGCTACGAGCTCCTGTGGTACCTTGCCCAACCAGCTCTTTTATTGTAGCATAAAAAAAGAAGAAAAAAAAAGTATCCGCTGTTCGGTTCACAATACTCTTGCCGATGTTAATACAGGCAGCTAAGGCAAGCGGACAACGAAAGCGGATCTCAAACCTTATTTTTGGAAACATGGAGCAAACGTTCCTACTGTTGGAAGATAATATAATAACGGCAGTCCGAGCTTGAATGTCTATTTCCATCCTGCCGAAGTGTCAAGCTGTCATGCCGTAAAACACTTTCGTCGTACGTCTACTTTTCTGACCCAAACTCCCTTTCCGCTAGGAAATGTTTAGCATACAATTTGAGCTATTTGTTGCCAAAGCGGCCAATCGACTTACTGGAACAATTTAAATATACGTAACTAAATGCACTCGAAATCCGGCGCTGAAAATAAGCATGCAAGGCAATAATATTAAAGTAACGGTACATTTCTCCACGCATACTTAGCCATCACACCTTTGGTTTCCCATTTCCCATAATCGAAGAGTTTACCAACTGCAACCAACAGCATCGTTTTGCGTTCAAGACGTGACGTCGCGTCGTTCCTTGTCGCTGCATCGCATTGAAAACCAACGCGATGCAGCGACAGGCAACGACGCGACGTCACGTCCCGGACGCAACACGATGCTGTCCTAAGATCCCTTTACAGAAAAGCACTCGTTCCCTGATTCCCCCTTGCACTTTCTTCTTCCACTATAACCTAACGGGATTGTAGCGGGTGACCTTTACAAGAATAACAGCCGGTGCAGCCCATACATCGTCGGCTGGACGTCCCGAGAAAACGGAGGACACTCACCCGAAATGTTCCACATCGGCCGTTAAAGTGGATGTTCGCTACGTGACGCGGAGTTGACTCATGCAAGAAAAAGAAAAAATGCTCGAAGTATACGAATACCACAGAAGCACGACCTATGGACACATGAGAGCGAGACCCTCGAATGGTTACAACGACGTCAGGTGCCTGCACGGGTTCGCGCTAGAAAATAGCCCACAGGGTCATCCACTTCTAGCTATAACACGGTCACTGCTTTCAAAGCAACATTGTGTCCGACGCAGGCGCATATCGAAGCAAAGTGATAAAAGCACAGATGGACGTGCTGCTTCACGTGGTCTGCCACTTAGCTTTCCCGAGTGGCAGTTCGGACGCAGTGGCGCTTTGAAAGCAGTCAGCATGTTATAGCTAGAAATGAACAAGGCTGTACATGACTATCTCTAATGCTGCTAGCGTACCAACTAATGCCTCATGACAAGAGTCCGAATTAGAACCAAAAAAAGATGAAACAAGAAAAATGCGACGAAATTTTGTGCACAAAATCATCCACTCTGATTAACGATCGAGGTGGACTGCTTTCCTCAGAAAGCGCCGGCACCATTCAGCGGACGAATATCGAAACGCCGTTACCCTTATGAGGCTGTTTGACACCTCGTGCGTGTAGTATAGTTGTTTAAGGACGCTTAGTTTAGGACGCTTCGTAATTTCGTGAAGTTGTTCCGGGGCCTACTGTCGCAAGCCTGCGAAGCTGTCTCCGCCACAAAACTGCAGAACATCACACCGAATGCTGCAGTACGCGTTTAAAGCACGCGTTCCCAACACTATACTAGCCGGAAACATCAATCGAGCAGGCTGACATACGGCTGAGGCATCGAAAAGCGGTCTGTTTTCTGGGCGCGAAACAAGGCACATAAGAGAAAAAAAAAAAAAAAAAAAAGAAAAAAAAACGAGCATGGCGGTGGCAGCAATACCGATTCGAAGAGTCAGCACTCGTCGTCCGGTCGCAAGCCCCAGCTGCTAGGTTTAAAAGCGTCGTTTAAAAGTGTTGACAACACACTTACCGATAAGCCGCATCTATCGTCACGAAGTCTTGAACACGGCAGAAATTGACAGCGCGTAAACGTGGTCTGGTCCTAGGCAAATTTCTCACTCTGTATCACAATTGGCCCTCTCGGGAGTGGGGCCGAGAGATAGCTTTATTTGCGAAGATATCCCTCTCCGGCCCCTACTTGTGGAGATTTGACGCTCATATCCCCATTTCGTACATCAGTGCGGCCTGTGCACTAGATGAGTGCCGTAGAAAGGGTGGCATCACTTTGAGGAGGTTTTTTGCTTTATTTACCAATATTTGGACAGCCTCAAAAAAAATATTTCAAGAAACATGGACACAGTAGCACCTTAAAGTCGCACTGAGTGAATGATGCACTGTTCCAAATTCTTTTTTACAGCACCCACGAAGCTGGTTCAGTTGCGCTCTGACGCCACGCTTTCGGGAGGCAGCTTTCACGCTGGTCATCATCCCCCCCCCCCCCTTTTTTTTTTTTGTAAACTTCTTTCGTAACCAGTTAAATGAAGTTTTACCTGAAAACAGTGGGATCAGCATACACACTGAGTGGCAATCAATGCTGGATTACTAAACTGAGTTTCCAGCAAGACCGAACGAAGTACGAATGTCTGCGGGCGGCAGAGAAGACTTGACGCCATCCCGATAATCTATACGGCACACTAAAGCCGCGACAAAGCATGCTACCACGGTGCGCCCTTTTCGCCCGCACAGGAGGACGTTTCGAAAACCGCATTAAACTTAACCGGACCTGTAGGGCGGGATAATTAATGGAAAGGAAACGATTTCGATCGAGCCCGGAGCGAAGTTCGATCTGCCCCGAGCAAAGTGGAGAGGGACGATACCGATCGGGAGCCGGCTTCACTTTCCGCTCGCTGTCAACTACGGAGCCTTGCAAATCGTCGCAGCATCGTCTTTGCAAGCCGACAAATGACATTTTCTTTTCTGAGGTGAGACAAACAACATAAACGTGTGGGAATGAGAGGAGCCGCGTAATGCTACAGTAATGCCTTGAAACCTTGTGCGCAAATCCTATTTCAAATAAGAATGAGCCAAACCATGGTGACGTAACGTTGGCAGCAAAAAGCTTACGGAAAGTGCAGTGGGCGCAAAAAAAGAAAAAAAAAAGTTATTTTTGCAGAGTTACCTAAACGGTCTCAAGGTATGATGATGGCTTCTATGCTCTACCCGCTGGTAACAGTAACGTGTGACTGAACCGCCAAACGGATCCACAAACTTTTTTTTTTTTTTTTTTTTTTTTTCTGAGAAAGTGGCCCCCGTAAATTTCTGCTGCCGATGGCATGAATAAAAATGAGCCAAATCCGTTCGTGAGAGCCTTCTTTGACAGCTTGAGCCTTACAACATGGACTGTTTCGAGCGAGGTTAAATTTCTTTTCCTAGAGCTGCTTTCTGGTCGACTACGTAGGATGTATGAAAATATCGTTGGAAGACGTGAGAGCAGAAGATGACGCTAGCAAAACAATTAGCACGTCACCGGGAAAATAAGACGCACACTTATTAAACCCAGCTTTAAAGAGTCTAGTGGGGCTTGTTGGCACTGGGCTCCCAAATTCATTTTTACTTAAAAAAAAAACAAAAAAAAAAAAAACATTGCAGGCGCAGGGACCAAACGACGGGACTAGCGGCTGCGCTGCCGCTTTGTGTCCTGTCTGCCTCTACCACTTCGCTGTCATTAATGAATTTGTGACGTAGACAGTGGAGCAGAACTTATTCTACACTCCATATATGTTGCTTACGCTGTTCCACCAACAAGCCTACAACAACCACGCTCTTTTATATTCTGGCAAGTTTACTTTTCCGCAGTGATATGTACATTATAATGTTCCATACGTAAACATAAGAGAAACGCCCACAAGGATGTTACATACTTAGATACTAGTGCGGATTTGGCTCATTTCGAGGAAAAAAAAAAACTAGCCACGAGGGCTCACGCCACAAAATCGTGAAATACGTCGCCCAGGACACGAACAGCAATGAAGTTACATCGGGCGATACGACTAGGTACCAAGAATAATAAACTAAATGGCCCAAACTGCAACACAATGGTTTTGGAAGAAGCAAGACATTTTGAGAAGGCGTTCAACTACTCCGCGAGGCGTGCCTCAGTGGTACGCAACAACGGCGGCAGGTTCCGTCCCAACCATCAAAGTCGCACGTCAAGAGACAACAAACGCGTTAAGAAAGTACGTGATCAAGATTCGCCTAAGCCCTGCTCCATGTCTACTTCTGCCCTGAAGAACCGCTCAGAAGCAACAATAGAAAACAGCCGCTCTCTATCGCTTTTAGCCAAGCACTGGCAAGGAGGTGTGCAACTTCAAAGCTGAGAAGCGACTCCAGGTGTTGTACTAGAAAGTAGATACGTGTCACCCCATTGGTGCTGTCAACCGTACACACGGCACACAGGACAACTGTTGAATCTCACAGCTCTAAGCCGCTGCACACCGGCGACCGATAAACATGCAGTCGACGCTGGTCCCTCTCGCCACGGTGACGCACAGCACAGCACTGCTCAGCACGACGCGACCCCACGTATCAGTATTCAACTAGCGATCTCTCGGGGGACGTGAGGTCAAACGCGACGACGCGCCGTCACACAAGCGGTGCCGACGTTGGGAACCAGCCCTCCGGCGTTCTCTCGAGTTCCGCGCTGCAATGAAGGAACTTTCGGGACCCTTCAATAACGTAACGCACTCCCAGTAAATCTCACACACCACGTACAACACTTCCCCACAGCCAAAAAGAAGCAGCACAGCGTTCGGTAACGTGAATACCCCGCGGGCAAGCCTGCCTCCTTTTTTTTTTTTTTTTTCAATCTTCCTTCCATATGATTCCTTTTATTTCTTTCTTCTCGGCGGTACCTGAGATGTTCCTGCCACAAGGGCACTGCTATACGTTGGCACTGCACTTTCTTGCCCATCGCCTCGCCAGCACGGCGCGGCGCCCAGCCCGAACATCCGCAGCGCGTACTATACACGCGAGGACAAGGTCGCCCGCGCCGCAGGGCATGTGCAGGGACGGGGCGGTTTCTTTTCTTTTTTTCCCCTGGCGATGCGCGAGCGTACTCACTGCCGGTCGCACCTCCGACGGCGAAGGCAGGCCTCAGCGCCGAAATGAATAATGCATCGGTGCCGAAACGTGCCTATGAGGCCAAATCAGGGACGGAGAAAGGGAAGACCTTCCTGCGAGCGAACAGGCACAATCGCTCCGTCCGGGCGCGTTATCGAAAACGAATCACGGAAGAACGGCGCACCGAAGAACAATAATAACGCGGGAAGAGGAGAAAGCACGGCCAGGGCAGAGGAATACCTATGCGGAGGGGGGAGAGAACGCCGGCGCGCACCATGTATAAGCACTGGGCACGTACACTGTAACGGCCGGCGCATAAAGCGCGGCAAAAAGCGCCATCCTCAGCAATACCGTTAATGAAGGCGCCGGAAGGAGCCAGGTGCCAACAGATTAGGCGGCGGCACGGAGGAGGTGGAGAAAAAATAATAAAAACGATACATTCATCGAGCGACCGAAGCTTAACAAGCCCCGCCACCGTCTTCATCGTTAATATCACGAAGACTCACGAACAGGCAAAATATCGTGAACACCGTCGCCAGACATCCTTAACGGACGCCTTCGGCCTCTTGGAATTCCTGGAAACGCGGCTTAACTGTTCCCTTTTGTATTTAATTTTCGAGACATTCTTCGAGCTGGCAAAGAAAAGAAGAAAAAAAGGAAAACAAACAAAACTCCGCGAAGGCGGTGTGAAACGCGGTCATCAGCGCACAAGCAAGAACTACCGTATGATTTGAAAACTGTCCAGGAGAAAAACACCGCGCGCGCGCGTCAGCAGAAATGTAGAGCAGTATCCCCGACTCGGCGGCATGCGTAATGCCACCAGCCACCTGCACGCGCGGCGCACGCACGCAGCGCACAGGCTGCGGAATGCAGGCAGATGCAGGTGTCGAAGCCGTTGCAACTTCGGCAGATTCAGCAACGTCGCTGCGAGTGCACAGGAAGTGTTATGGGCGGCGGTACACATGCCGCCCACATACGCCGCATGGCGGAACGGCGTTTGTTCGACGACAACCTGCTGCCGATGCACGCGGGCAGCAGTTTCGACATAGGGTAACACCTTTGTTTTCCCAACGGTGCTCATCCGTCCCGCACAAATTCGCCCCATCTCGATACACGTACAGCCACACACGTGCTATCACGAAAGTGATTGGATAAACTTCGGCCAAACAAGACGAACAAATTTAACTTCTGGCAAATTCTTATTGACGTGGGAGTCGCCCGTATTGCGATAAACGTGAAGGTGCAGGATAAAGGAATAGCGGCGCCAGCTACAAAAAGTATTTTAACACCCCGAAGTCAACATTATAAGCGATGGACTTCTTATCGGTTCCCTCTGTATGTCCAACACTGCGGCCCAGTACTGTTCTTGAAGAAAAACAAACATAAGAGGCATTGATCCGCTTACCTTCATTTGCTCCTGTCTGTTTTATACTACAGTCAGATACAACTAGCGAATTGAACGGCAAATGCCCTTCAAAAGAAGGAGGCAGGCTCTCCCAACGTTACTAAACCCAGCCGTTTCTATAGTAACGTTGGTCTCTCCAGCCAATAGATTCGGTTTCCCAAGTCTTAGGGGCCCTATTCTGAATCTCCCTAATGGCGCTGGCAGGTTCCCAGGACGTCATGGTTTTTCCGGTTTATGGTGCCTAACGACCCAAAGCGACTCAGGCTATAAAAGACGACGTGGTGGAGGGCTAAGGAAATTTCGACCACCTGGGGTTCTTTACCATGGACTGGCATCGCACAGCACACGGGAGCCTTTGCTTTTCGGCTCCATCGAAAAGCGGCCGCTTGGCCGAGATTCGATTCCGCGCGTCCTTGGGCTCGAGCTTCGTAAGCAGTGAGTAACCGCGGCGGGGCAGGACGTCGCGGATAACCCCTTTACCATGCTCGCCCGAAATCGCATGGTGTAGTACATGAAAGCAGATTCACCATGATTTAATTGGTCTAAACGCGGCGTCGTGAAAAACCGGTCGACACATTTTGAGGAATATGCGGCTTCGTCCTTGAGACGTATCCTACTATAGTCGCGTTCGAAAAAAAGAAGCTATCATGAAAAGACAGCAGTAACATAGCACACAATTATTGAAAATCCGCGCACGCGCGTTGCTTGGGAAAACGCCGCATTGCGAAGACTGTCCAAACGCCATCTGCCTCAGGTAACACTGAAGGAGCCCCGCCGGCAGGTTTCCATGTCGGGGCACAGTGAAATGAACTCGCCAGAGCCTCGGCAAGACTGCCAAAAGCAAGTTTTCACCTTGACGAAATTGGCGCGAAAGACGATAGCTGATCAATCGAGTGGGCAAGCGCATAAAAAATAGCGAGCGTCTACGCAGTTCCGCATCTTTGATGCCAAACAAGAAAGACTCGTTCGCACTATTCGACGCGCAGGGTTTCGTCTATAGGTAAGTACATTGTAACATTACAGAGAGCAATCTGAAACTGAAATCGCTTCCTCGGCAAGAGAAAGGTATCACGTATGCCGGCTTTGCCAAGATTAACCCTGAAGGCAACGGGGTACGTTTGTTTCGTACCGATATACCAGAACGCTATAATGGCCCCTGTGAAGCTCTATGTGTGCGACAAGAATCGTCGTCCGCTCCCCCTTTTCCAATCATTTCTGTCTCTAGGGGGTGCCGTAAAAGTTCCTCTATATAAGACTGAAAAGCGAGCCCCGTTCGTTACCCGGTAAATTTTGGCAACGTCAATGTGTATGAACCTTGACAGAGTTGGCTTCGAATGCGTCCTTGTGGGTTCCTGTTTCCAGCCGATTTAATCGTCGCACGGCGCACCCCTAGCATGCGTCATAATGTCGGGGTGCTAATTACCGCCGAAAAGTCCAGTCTGCACACAGCTAATCCAGACAACTAACGCGATTGTTCCGCTTTAATTGTGATTAACGGCGAGTCCCGGCGGTAACTGAACGTCATCAAGTAACGTCGCTGTGTCAAAGAAGTCTTCTACCAGAGACAGAAACCATGGTTGCTCGTTTGTTTTTATTACGTAGAAAGTTAGCCCTCTTTTACAGTTTGCAAGCAAAGAAAAAACAGTATCCAGAGAGTAAATTCATCCTCTGAGACACCATTCGGCAAAGGCATAAAAAAAAAAGCTCGTGTTCGCCAAAGGAATTCATGCCATGCAAATGTGACGAGTTTTCTAGTGTGACGCATCAATTCTCAATATCTTGCACCTTGTAGCAGAATTCGGCCTAAGCATCACGGCGATTGAAAACTGTAACATGAAAATTACTGGGCTTCATCAAACAAGGACTCGTTTTCCTTCCTTTCTTTAAGCAGCTGCATGTGAAGCCATGCAGCATGAATTGTTATCGCGGAAGACGCACGGGCACACCAATGTCTTTTATTTAGTACATTAATGATTCATTGTGCCCGCCAGCTATATACCATGAAATAAAAAATAAAAAATCGGCCGTGCTATGAGAGGGAGAACGTCGATTACGTCCGAAAACGCAGAGGTCACTGCTAGGCGAACCACTCTTTCGAAAAAAGCTGCGAGTTGTCAGTCCGTATACATAGAAACCGCTTGAAAGGCGCTCAATAAGTCTACTGTAAAGTCCGAACATTTCGCCGAAAACTTGCCCTTAAAGACCTGACATAAGCCACAGGAACAAATTAGGACACTCGAATTAAACTGTAGTGCACTTTTACATCAACATCGACGAAGTATGAACTGGCAGCTCCAAGGTGCAAGAGCCATCCCAGTTAAACAAGAGGCGCTATGATCCAGTTAAACTGGCGAACAAGAAGTAACATTGCATTCCCACCATCATAGCGATTTATTCCTCTGCTCCCTCCCTTCCCTGTGCAAGGTCAGCATGAAATCTACCTGGTCTGTTCCGTTGAAGAATCGCGTGTAAGAGCCATATGGGGGCGTGGCGTAGGAATACGCAATTCAAATTCGCACTCACGTAGTACGCACACCATACGCTCGCGGACTTGGCAAGCAAGAGAGCGCAGGGCAGCGACCAACACCGAGCAAGATTGTTTCGCCATTGCGTTCTCGCGTTGAAGGAAGACCGCCAGCCCAGAACCACCATCGCGCGCACACACGAGGGGCCTCTCCGAAACGACTCCTCCCGCTGCGCCAAGGTCAACGGGGCCACTGTTTTCCTTCCGTGACCGCAAAACCTCGCAACCGGCCGACTACCGTTTTTCCTTCCTCGACATTTCAGGAAAGAGGAAGGCCGCGTCTGCCGCCGCCTCGTTAGGTAACGCGGACCGCACCGACAAAATAGTGTACCGCGAGGCCGCTTCAGGCGTCATCAGCAGCAGCCGGAGAAACTGCTAGGTGGGAGTAGCTGGGCCATACCGGCATCAGACGTCTTCCGATATTCAACCTACCGTTCCCCGTGAAAGGTAAAAGTGAAAACAAGGAGAAAGGTTAAATGCGACTGGCGAAGAATACTTAACACCTCCAGGACAAGTAAACAACGTTGAACTAGAGAGCAGAAAAATGCGAAGGACCTCCACGTTCTGGCAAAATATCGGCGATAACTCGCCTTCAGACCCCGCCGCTGTGGCGCAGTGGTTAAGACGCCTGACAACTGTATCGGAGTAACCGGGTTTGAACCCGACCACCGGCGGCTGTGTTTCGATGAAGGCGAAGCGGAGAGGCGTCCGTGTGCTGTGCGATGTCAGTGCACGTTAAAAATACCCAGGTGGTCGAATTACTTCGGAGCCCTCACACTACGGCACCCCTTTCTCTCTTTCCGTTTTCATTCCCACCTTCCTCCTCTCCCTTTCGGCGCCATTCAGGTCCCAACGGAAAAAGTGACAGATACGATGTCTTTCCTTTCATGTGAACCAATGTAAACCAATTAAAGAAAATAATTTCCACACTGACGAATTCTGCGCCAGTTTCCCAATGTCAAAAATTCGAGAAATAGAGCAGGGCGGCGCGGCGCTAGAGGCGCTACCTCTTAAGACGAAGGTTAAGCGTCCTCATATAATTGGTTCACAGGAAAGGAAAGGCGCAGTACCTGTCACACTTGTTCTGTAAACACCTGAACCGCACCGTATGGGAAGGGAGGGAGGTGGGAGTGAAAGTGGAAAGAGAGAAAGAGGAGCCGTAGTGGAGGACTACGGAGAAATTTCGACCACCTGGGGACCTTCATCATAACTTTTAAATGCATGTTCATCTGCCGACTCCGCCGACCCATGACGAGTAAGGAGTGACGAGCAGAACGCCAGAGCTTTCTTTTCATGTCCTGCTTTTATTTTATTTTATTTTTTACACGCCAGGCAGCACTTTGCGCATGAAGCCCGCAGCTATCTCCGAAGTACACTACCTGCAACGCGAAGCTTACCACCACAGTGCAAGCTAGGCGGATCGCAAAGCCTTGGCCTGAGTCCCGAGTCCGTGGGTCGTTTCCAGGGCGACGCACCGAGTGCACCTGCCGAGCTCCCAATGAACGCGAGGCTAAGATGGGCCTCGACGCTATGGATTTACTTTAAGCTCCATCAAGGCAGTACCTCAAGGGCGCCGCGTACACCTCGGTCGTGTACCATTGTCTCCATGGTTATTTACTACCCTATGCGGCCCCTTGGCTCCTCCTGAGCGTCAACAGAGCAAGCGTTCGTATGACGAGGTCCCTTTCTCCCTTCCTCGCTAAACTGTCCCCCTTGTTCACCTGTCACACACTGCTGCCTTATATAGCCCCGCTGGTGTCAGAAGCTGACAAGGTTCTCCGCAGCATCGGCCAAGTTCGCATAAAGCGTTTTGCCAAGCTTTCCAAGAGTGCTCGAAATGGAAAGTTGTCTCGGCCTCGTACGTAAGGAATGGAACGGGGCGATGAAGGAGAGTTCGCTGAATTTCCCTCGGCATGCACTGAGAATGTAGGAACGAAATCAAACTCCGAAACTATGCCCAGAAGTATGAAACGCTAGACCAACGCGGAACCAGTTGCATCGAGGCAGCGAGTCTGAATGTGGAAAGCAGACACCACGAGCGTGAAACGCAAGTACTGACGGTGGAATTACAGACACACCAGTTCGTTTCTTTCCTTCTTTCCATAAAGGCTGCTTTCGGATTTTTCATCCAGTTGATCGGCAGCGGAGTGGAAATGCACCTTGTCACAAAAACACCTACGCTTACTTGTTGGAGAAAAGTCACATATCGATATTTATTTCGTTTTTTCATTCCTTAGAGAAGGAGAACTTTTAAACAAGCTATAGAATTTCGAGCTGTTCAGTGTTTAATTTCAAACTTTGATCTTGGCGCATTATGGCCTATGTTGCCTATGTGCCACAATGCACCACACAACAAAAACGGACAACTTTAACACAAAACAGCTGTATGGAGATTAACGTTGACATGGAACCACGCTAGAGCAACAGAAATACGAAAATACCCCCCCCCCTCCCCCACATACACACACACACCACCGGAGGAAAAAAACATCGTACCATTCAAAGCGTCTGTTATGACAGAGAATCAAACCCTTTCTGAAACGGGTGCCTAGTAGTTGTGTAGTTAAAAAAAAAAAAATGAAAGGCCAACAGCACAGCACACCTGCAAGAGATGGATGCTACAAGGTAGTAGTGTACCACAACGAAACGAAAAATGCCGATCCGATCCTGCCAATTTCAGTGAGGATTCCATACCGAAGGATCGCTCAGCTCACGTTGAAAGAGAAACCTGCCTCGATTCTTTCAGAGCTTTCACAGCGCGACAAGTGGAAGCTTCTTGCCCGCATACGCGCGTGTGCCGGCGCTCGATATTAATAGAAATAAAAGAGGGGGGACGCCAGCAACAACAGACATGGAGCCAGCCCTATCAGCAGCAACAGCGGCGAGGAGAGGAGAGGAGAAGAGCCTGTTGAAAACGCCGGCCGAGGGCATCACGACGAGCGGCGGCGGGTCGTGCGCCGGCCAACGCAGCTGCTCCCCTCTCGCCGCAGCTGGGGCCGATCAACCCGAACGGCGCAAGGTGGAAAACAGACGCTGCTCTTCCTACGTTGCCGCCGATGCGATCGAGGAGGGGCTGCCATTTGGTATGCCGCCGTTCGCTGCCGCCGCTAGGGCCAGCGATGGAGGCAGGGGAAGCACTGCGGTACCAACAGTTGATCTAGTTTCCGCGAGATCGTGAAAGAACAAAGAAAAGCTCCTCCAGACGCCTCGTACGCTTAGGTACCGAAGAAGCGACACTTCAGTTTTGCAACATCCACAAAGGCCCGCGCACTTCTATCACATGAAGATTACTAGGCGAACAATCCTCAATGGAAAGGCTTCTGTTTCTTCGTGATCGCATGATCAAAAGCTGTTTTGACAGCTTTTTTTCCTACCCTCGATATATACTTTTGTTTCCGGAATAAAATAATTTGAAAATTTGAAATTGAGCTGCTGAAAACGGCCGGTCGAAGACAGAACAGAATGGAGACATCTCAGGGAAGGAGACCCCCCTCGCACCGCTAAAGTACCGCGGATAAGGATCGATTTCAAAGTAGGTGCGTGCTCAAGCGGACGACGAAGACCTCCGGCGACGTACGTAAACTATGGACTCGGAGACACGCGACTGTGTCGAACCGCAACCGTCAACTAATCCCGTCAAACCAAGGGACAGACAAGACGCACTTGAAACTTGGCGCTAAAAGAACAGAATAAAAATACGTTTTCCCTAACTTAGTACTGCCAGCTCGCATACTTTAAACGTCGGGTCCGCAGTCAAAGTAGCAGCCCCACTACAACCCACTTCTGTCAGCCCATTCCTGCTTTGCTTCCAAGCTCTTGGCATCCCACACAGCAGCTGGCATCCCACACAGCAGCAACCTGCCGTTCGTTTAAAATGAAATCAAAGGTCATAACTGGCGAACTTCGCTGTACGAGAGAAAGGCGGAAAGAGAACGCATTCCGGACTGCACCGTCGAGGAAGACGACGTACAGCATGCACCGTGGTCTCGCCGCGGGTTGGCGCCGTACGCGTTTGAGTTGACACGCCCGTTCTCAGCATAATCGTCATTGCTATCAGCCAGGTCTCCCGCGGGAGAGACTCCGTCACAGCAGGGAATTAATTACCTTGGCTAGGACCTTTATGGTCCACCTGGTAAAAAAAAAAAGGAAGCTTCAGTACCAATCCAATCCACAGCAGGACACAAGCCTCACCCAGTGACCTTTCGAAGATACATTCTTTCTGTTTCTTCAGATTCCTAGGGCCAATTTTTTCGAGTTCAAACTCTTCGAGCAGGACAAGGTTTAGCAGAACAGCGCACCTCTAAATCAGGCCGATATAGCCCAATGGTTCCAAGCGGTCAAAGCGCTACAAATCATCAATCGTCGCCAACACTACTGACTCCAAATTCAACCAGCCCCGACGCTCATCAGCCACGGCACAGTGCAACAGGAGGGCGAAGCACACACAACTATGCGAATTCGCTGCGCTATTCGCCGTTTTGCATTATTATTATTTTTAGAATTTATGAACGCAAAGGTTTCCCTGCCAAGCTAGCTTTACGCCAACCCTACCCGCCCAAGCCGGTCGGGGTCCCGCTATTCTAAAACTCCCTATTATGTTGAAAATTCTGTTTTCAGCAGCACTGGGAGGACTTGACATTCTTCAGCATGTAGAAACAGACAATTGCCTCTCATTTGTAGAGTAACTGTTACAGCATACGTCATAAAAAGGGAATTGGCGACCTAACGTGGGTGAAATATCTACTCCTCAGGACACCCCTGTACTCCCACATAAGCAAAAAGTAGCTGAAAACACTTCGCGTTCTGATAACGTTGTTTATTCCGGCGTTACATTGAACTGCACACTGTGATACTTTAGACTTACCCCTAAAGAATATATGAAAACATAAAGGGGTGTCTGCGTCACTTCCCTGCACTGATCAGTGGCGGCGGATTTCCAGCCAGGGGTCTCCGCACGTGCAGTTCAAGGATTATATACTAAGTCCGCCGAGTGCTTGACTGATCATCTCGAAACCAGATACGCATTCAAGCCACCTGTATTATCTTGCGCGACTGAAAACATTGGACTCAATCTACTCGGAAATTGTAGGTTATTTGTGTAAGAAGGCTGAACGGAAAACTAGGAGCTCAAGCTTGCCAGCGCTATATCCACCGCCACTTTTATTCAGAGAGTAAGCAACCAACACTATAGCATCTAATAAGGGAGTAATTACTCATTGGCATCCACCCAAGCGCAGCCATACGGCTACATAGGAAAGCTATACAGCTTCCTCAGAAACTTCGTAGTTAAAGAAAAATTATAATTACTCCCTTATTACAAATTTACTCTACCTTGGGGATTCCCCTAAATATTCGACCAACTATAGTTTCTGTTTAAAATGCTTTAGCGCACCTGGTGAGTTGAGAATAACTGTAAAAACGAATAATTAACGAACACGCACGCAGCTCTAACAGAAGAAAACGAGAGCGCACTAGCGGAGATGTCCGCTTTGAGCCACCAGGGAATAATTTCTGCCCGTTTTCGGCGACGCTATGTCGAATCTCACATACCGAAAGTCCATTTTTTGCTGGACGTAATTGCCGTGACAACGAAACGAAGCTGCAGTGGCCTTCCTCCGGCAGCTATGGAAGGAATTGACGCTGACGTCCGGTTTAAGTGGACCACGGCATATATGCATATGTGGAATTTTCATCCCCCTCACCACCCCCCTAGAAATCTTTTACCGGTCTAGCGATAACCTGCCACTCGCGTCAGATGGCACGACGTCCTCACCTCAAGCGCCCCGACAACCATCCCCATACCGATTCGTCGCCCACGCCCCTGGCAAATATTTCATTCCTGCCGGCACCCATACGCGCACGGCGACGCGCAATCTATGCCCTGCGTGTCGCAACGCATTTCGCCAGTCGTCGCCGCGGAGTACGAATAAACGAGACTGAATAACACTTCCGCACGGCTCGCAGGGGCGCACCTTCTCAGCGCGGCGTGCACGCTTCCTGCGCTGTCGTCGCTGTACGCTGATGGAAGGCGCCCACGTTCGATAAGAGCAATACGACATATCAGACAGCGCTTCAGGGCACAACCATTAGATGCGCAACTGCTTACACCCGCATATAGAAGGCAGGCTATCACTCATTCTTATTGGTCAATACTAAGCGGTGTTGCGCAATGCTGACAGCGCAAGACACAGAGCGCCCCGCCCCGCGGAAAGTACGATACCCGTGAAGAAAAAAAAAAAATTCGATTGCCGATTAAGGAGGATATATATGGCTTCCTGTTGTGACTGCGCTAATTGAAACGTGTTTCGTTGAGTCCGCGGTGTATATCTAAACCAACTTGCTGAGTACCCACAATCCGGCGACGGCACTGTCAACCTGATCTGTACTAATAAAGTGGAATGTTCAGCTGTGTTTTTCATCCTGTGATCTGCACGCCTCGGCTTATGGCTTTATAATGTGCTCGCACAATAACCATATAACCAGCATTTTCCTGGGTTGAAACAAGGAGCCAACAAATGATGCATTGCGTGTGGTTAGGTACAGGTGAAAACTGTGGTGGGGGTTAACGAATAAAATAGGACACTCACCCTGCACATGACTGCTGCTCGGGGCTTGTAAGCCGAGCTTTCGTAGACTGGGGCCCTGAGCCGGAACAATGCCGTAGATAACAAAAACATACATGCTGCTTTATCATAAGATCTTAATTTATCTTTATTTTATTATTTTCTTTTTCTCAGTTCCACCACCTACAATTGACCTTTTTTCAGTAGCGCACGCCACTGCGGCCGCCAGGCGAAGTACGTATGGCGCGGGTTACCGAGAAATGGTGCAGAAATTTGTTCACAATAGTGGGGTGGGCCTATTTTCCGAACAGTATTTTATAGCAGGGCTGGTCTCGCCTAGCCTGGGCAAAGCGGGAGAGTCATCTTAGGACACACCCTGATACACTCACGCCAAACAGCGCCACCCCCTGTTGTTAACCCATTACCAGTCATGGGCAGTATCGAAGATACATGTATCTTCGATGCTATTTTTAAATACATTTTGTGTATCGGTATCAGGTATCGAGTTCTGAAAATGAAAGTATCGGAGTATCGGTATCGAAAATACATTTTTGGTGTATTGTGTATTTTAACGACACTCGGTTAACGGCACTCACTCAGGCGCTAGTATGAACCGGGTGGCATCATTACTTGCAGTGCATCCCGATTTCCCTCCTGCTCGAAGTTTCCATCAGACGCCCCGTATCCTTAGCCTCCATCTATTCATATTCCCTTTCTTTAAAACTTAAGGAGCCAATGGCAAGTAGGTGCTCATGAGCCTTTTTAGAGAAACAAAAACTGCGATATAGGTACCACTGAAAGTTCTCGAAACCATGGTAAAATTTTCCAGCTTCGCTAATAATATTAAAGCCTTTATCATATTGGGATTTAAGAGATGCATCGAAGTATCGAAGATACAGTATCGAGTATCTGCATCGGAAACCGATTTCGTTTCGGTATCTTGTATCGGAAATATAATTTTTCAAGGTATCGAGTATCGGTATCGATGATACTTTTTTGAAGTATCTTGCCCAGCCCTGCCCATTACAACAGGACGCTGACAAACCTGGCTCTGTCTTCTTGCCCGAGGCGAGCCAGCTAGGGGAGGCGATGACAACGCAACGCGTAATGCATTCAGATGGCCTAGAAGATGTTAGCGCTGACTGCAATCATTTCGCAATCATTGTGCAGCAGTTCGTCGAGTCGATGAAGCTAGGAAAGTCTTTTCGTGGAAAGAACAACTCCTCCCCCCTTTTCGCATGGCATCCAGGAAAAAATGGCGGCCGAGGAAGATTCGAGCATGCGCAGTAGCGCTACTTGAAAAAGCTCCATTCAATACAATTTACCCATTTTTCCTGCACCAAATTTATCGCCTCAGAAAAATAAAAGGACTTTCGCTACTTTTCAGGCCAGATTTGTCACTGCCTGCTTCACATATTCATCGCCTGAATATAGCTTGGCCTCGAATATATTTGTGCAAATGTCCGAACATAAGATATAAGCTAACTAGGTCTGTGCTGCACGGTGGATGATTTAACCGCTGGAACCAAGCTTGCCGAATCACAGCTTGATCTTCTGCAGATGTGTGCGCTGGCATGTTGTGAAGCAGCACAGGCTTTGTCGACATCTGGCCACAAAGCAGTGAATGAGTTAGTGTAGGTCTCTAGTTATGGTAGTCGTCAGCGAAAATAATTAAAAAAGCAGAAGGCCATATCCTCGCTCCCGTCATGGCTTTCCTTGTCGTTCTTTCCAGCGTAAATAATTTCGGATTGGAAGAAATACTGTTTGATCGCAGGCTCCATTTTGGATTGGAGGTCTTTGTGGTTCAAGCAAGTCTCGTCAGTCATCCCAAATTCTGAACAAAAATATTCAGCTTCATCCATAGAAAATCCAAAATTTTATTGGCACTACT
This sequence comes from Amblyomma maculatum, assembly GCA_023969395.1. NCBI lineage: Eukaryota > Metazoa > Arthropoda > Arachnida > Ixodida > Ixodidae > Amblyomma > Amblyomma maculatum. Next base: position 90,006 of record JAJIZL010124687.1, on the reverse strand, counting down.
GGCGATGAGTGTTCATATTTCGCAGACTCCTGGCATGTCCACTTTCTCATCAACGAAAGTCCAAATAGTTCTTACCAGTTAATGAGCACCTCTGGATGAGGTTCCCATCTCTGCCGCTAATCTAGACGCAGTCAATCGCCTCTCTAGAGCAGATTTCCCGCCTTCAGGTACACTTTATCATCTCGGAAGTCCGTTCAGCACGACGTCCAGTGCGAGCTTCATTTTCAATCGACTTTCTTCAACTTTCAAGTCCTAACTCCAAAATCGTTTTTTCACTGACACAGAAGGTAGACTCCCCAGGAATTATTGAGTAGAAGGTTTCAGGGAGCGAATTACCCTTCCTAATACAAAAGCAGTCTCAAAAGGCTCACAAAGCACAATGCCCCGCTTCTGTTGGTCGCCCTGTCGGGAGCCGGTCATAGTGAGCGGTTTGAGTCTGGTTTTGTATCGAAAGCCATTAAAAATCTGGCCCCAAACCTGGCCTTCCTTCCAGATGGAGCAGTTTCTTTCAAAGCTCATGCACAAGCCTCAATGGAATCATTCTAGCCTGTGGCATCCTAAGTCCTGAAATGCGCATCTTTGCGTAATTGTTCACTGCCTCCTTTCTTGCTAAGGCATTATTGAACACCCCTGGCTGGGGAATACGTGCCACTAGGCACTGCATATTTTGGCAGATTTCTGTGTCACCTCAAGGACATTGGGGCGTATGACAACACGTGCCGTGGGAAGCATGGGAATAGCGGTCACGGAGTGAAGCGCCTCTTGAACAGCCGGTGATTGAAACATTGATGTCTTATTCAGCGTAGACTTGCAAAGGCAGTAATCTGCAGTTGTCACTTTGCAGGCCTCGATACTTGCATCAACGTAAATAACGATGGAACCTTGTGAAAGGCGGGTGTCCTGCTTCACAATACGGTCGCGAAGAGACGACGCCGATTCCTGTGTACTTGGTGGTCACAAATTCGTTCGCTTGTTGTCACTCAGCTGTACAAAACGCCAAGGAGGAAGAACTGCCGGTGGTGGCGGAAGAATAGAATGCGACGAAGCATAAGTCCTGAGAGCGCACGTTGAGAGAGGGTAGCCTTATGCCCACGAGCAGCACGTCGTCGCTGCACCATTTCATCTGTTGCGTTCAGCTGCGAGTTGTCTTGGAGCGTCACGACTGAGGTGATGTGGGGAAGGCAAGTGATGACCCTAATTGCTTCTCGATTTACAGCTTCAAGGTGATCCCATTTGTGCCCTTGTCAAATTTGAAAATTAGGTTTTGCCCAATTTCCCGCAATTGCACAACAGCCCGCACCGAGTGTAGCGCAACATTTGAGCGGGCGCCGCCCGTTTTAGGAGCCATGTGTCTGATCAGACCCAGCGTCTGGATCGACTGTTTAGCGCGAGCCAGCCATGCAGTTACAGTTCCTAACTGGTGAATTGTTAAACCCAAATTTTTTGCTGTTGTACTTTACCGAAGTGAGTACCGGACAGATGTAGAAGAATGTATGATAGCTAGTTTACGGCGCCCACAACGGTTGGCGACTGATATGAACGTAGTTTCACTGGCGTTGAAGCCGAATGGAAGAAGCATATGTAGACGTAATATCTAAAGCTGACTGCCAGCGGCTTGAGTCAGTAGGTCCTTGTGTATGCTCCACACCGTGACGCCAACAGCAATTGCAGTTGCTCGCGCTCTCGGCAGTACCTGCGAAAAGTCGAATCTCTACCGGACAATTTATAGGGAAACAGACCTAAAACCGGCGCTCACACCTAAGTACTTCCTGGAGTCGCAACATCCACTTGATTCGTTGCAGAGCATCCAGTAAACGTAACGCCCCCCTCGCGATCATGCACTCGTCACAGAAGCGCGGCTACTGTACTACAATGACGACAGTGCAGAACATAGCGGGACTGTAGAGAGAACACAGTCCCCCTCGGCAGAAAACCACCCACATCCAACCTTAGAGTGGCTGCTAAAATGCCAGCTACCCCTCAGAGCACGCCATCCTACAGCAAACGCCCTCCCAAGCGTTTCTGCCGAGCCGACAGTTTAGTGCTGTACGGCCTTATCGAGACGAGCCCATCACTGCGCTCCAGGCCCGACGAAGCAGTTCTTGGAAGCAGGCAGCGACGGGCCCGCTTGGACCGCATCAACCGAGATGACGGCATCGTCACGATAATCGCGTTTACGATCGTCACCTTGGCGATCCTTCGCCGATAGCCTCGAGAGCTCCGCCGCCCTACTATTACTATGTGCTTCCGCTTGGCTCCTGGCCCTAGAGCGGGAGCGCCAAGTCTGCACCTTATTTCTGACTGCAAACGCTCGCGACTAGTGTAGGGCACTAAGACATCTTTTCAAGGCAGTAGACAGCATAGGGAACCTGCACTGCATATGTGTGGCTGCAATTGTACCGCAGCGTGACTCAAAAACGCTGCTGTTAGCCGCTTGGTTCGCGATAAACTACCGAGCAGCATTATAGGTACGTGACAGCATTCTTGCCCAGGCGCTCTGGATGTAGCCCAGATACCTGACACATGTTATGCAAAGCTTCGACAGAGAGTGCAATCTGATCCCTGTAACCTCATGCAGGTGGCGTGAAAAAGCCCTAAAATGACGCCTCAGAAGTATTTGCTTTTCTCGCTGGGATATACGTGTTACGGCGCGGCGATCGATACAGCAAACTTCATTGCAGGTTGCCTATACACCAACCATTTATCGCTTCAGCAGCAACGAGGGTACATCGGCTTCACGAGAGAAAACGTGCTGTGGATGCTTGATGGGAAATACACCCTCCCGACCATCTCAATCCGTTTCACGTTCTCCAAAAACCACAATTGAAAACTTGCGGAACTCTAACTCAGCTTCTCTGCAAGGCTCGTTTTCTAACAGAAAGGTCCCGTTCCCGATGCCACTCTCGCATTATTCGAAGAAACAAACGGAGGGAAGTTCACCTTTGTAAGTGAACTCAGGTGAACTCAGAAATGCCACCAGTCGACTTCAAGATGGCTCGGGGAGAGGGGTCGGAAGAGTACAATATTTGAGTGCCAACTCTTTATATGCGAGACATTATGAATGGCGTGGGGATTGCGCAGCGCCTTGCTCGTCGAAAGTGGCTGGGTTCGGTCCACTGGCCCCAGCGACACGTTCGCGACTCACAATTATGGATGCATCCTAATGAGATGTCTGCTTCTTTTCATTTCAACAAAGGCTGCGAGTGTCGTCCGGTAACGAGACTTTTCGATTGGAAAGCAAGCCTTGCAGAGAAGCTGACTTACAGATTTTCGCAAGTTGTCAATTTCGTCATTGGGCACCAAAAAACTCATGTTAGGAGTTCTTATTGCTACATCCGCATAGAGAACGGTGCTCTAAAGTCTAAACGTTCAATTTTACTCAACCTTGGTAGCTCATTGCAGCACAAAGCTGCGATGGGTGCGGAGGCGATGTTTTGACGCCAGGCAATGAAGTGCCAGTATAAAACGGCCATAAGAGCAAATGGAATCACATGCTTTAACGCGCGCGTTCGCGAACGCCATTTCAAATCGAGCGCTAAAGTACGCTCGCTTTACATACACTATTTGATGAATGCAGCGCTTGCGGCTCTTGCATAGGCTGAAATCACGTTGCCAACACACCGGCGCGCTTCGAACTCGACGTTGCTACTGCATGGGTTTCCACTGCGTTCAATGAGTATAATAACGGAACACTGGGCCTTCGTTTGGCCTCATATCACCTACGGGAAGATGAGCGTCAAACTCCGTCAGTTTTTTTTTTTTTTTTTTCGGCTAATTACTCCTCCCCTCCAAAGCATGAGCTTGGTTCGTTCACAAAAATGGTTCCTATCTGAAAAAGATGCTGGAGTTGTCAACGCGGGTGTTTGCGTATACTGAACTAAACGCATGGATCCAATAAAAAAAAAAAAAAAAAAAAACGCAACGCCACTCGAACTGCTGTTCTAAAGCTTCCCATTGTTCTTTCAGGCATGCCCACTCTTCTGCGGCCACATCGGCATATGCCGCGAGACGGCGACGTGGCGCGGAGGAAAAAGCCCCATGCACCATCGTAATGATTTGCTAAGATACCTCCTAGCTCTCACAGTGCTACAAGGAACTGACGAGATAACGTACAGGTGTGTCCTCTATCTTCGTCCTCGTTCTTCGTGCTGTTTGATTTCATGATGAACACTAACTATTCCGCACCTCAGAGCTAGTAATTTTCACCTAGCTTACGCTGGCTCGTCTTCGCTAAGGCGACCAATCCGAAGTTCAATTTCTATAGAACCCTTCGATTCAATAGCAGAGTGTTTTAACCACCGAGCCACCACGGCGGGAAACTAAATTCTATTTAAAAAAAAAAAAAAAAATAGTCTGCCTTATGTGCACACCGCAAAGTGAAAACAAGGAACGCCGAGGTAGCTCAGTGGTCAAGACGCTCGACTACTTGGATCGGATGCAAACCCTAAAGCGGCAATCGCGTTTCGCCTCCATCGAAACGCAAGGGCATCCGCGTTCTTTGCGATGTCAGTGCACGTTAAAGATCTCTAGGCGGTCGAAATTATTCTGGAGCCCTCCACCATGGAACTTCACTCCCACCTTCCTACCTCCCCTTTCGGCGCGGGACAGGTGAGCACCAAGAATTGTGACAGATACTGCGCCTTTGCTTTCATAGTAATTATGAGGCAGTGCACCAAGCAACACAGGAAAAGGGGCAAGCGCTGTCTGTGTTTCCTGATGCGCTGCCTCATAATCAATAGCATACCAACTAGCCCAATTATCCGCTTTACTTGCATAGTAACCAATTTACAATGTTCATTTACACTTAACGACATTGCAGGTATTCAGATAAACGGTGTAAACGGCATGATTAAAGCACTAAGGATTAACGACCTAAATGGTGTATAAGACAATGGCTGTTCGAGAGCTGAATGCATTGTAACAAACTTAGAAGAGTGTACAATATATTGAAATCTTGGAACAACTGAAGTCAGTATAGGCCGTCTAATCTCAGTCTAATTGCGTTCCGCGAGTAAAAGCGCATAACAAAAATATGACGCGACAGGCATACCTTGCCTACCATTTGCTCTCTGCAAAATACACTGCAAACCCGAGAAGCTCATCAAGGTAAAAATTTTGCAGCCCTGTATTGATGGCCCCAAGATAACTGGTCGACCTACACCTACGAAATGATTGCAGCGGCAGCATTACTTTATTGATATCTAGGGCTTTAAGAAAGTAGTAGGAGTCTACTTATAAATGCAACTTTCTTACAACTCCGTCCAAAGCACGTGGCCATAATAAGCCAATCAAACCTAAAGATGCATGCTGCTTCCTCGGTGTCTTAATTTAAAGATCGCGGACTAAATGACCAGACTTTTCTTCTTGCATGCTTAGCAAATCACATTCGACTGCAAGTTGTGTAGCTTCGTTCGAGGGTGAGCCACTATGTGTAGACGCATGTACTGCAGTGTTGAATAATGACAATGCAACACGCAAGAAGCTTCAAGAAAGAAAAAAAAAAAAAGAAAAATGTTACACACACATACACCCAGAATTTATTGGAAACCATTAAGCCGCTTACACGAACAAGATTGTTTTATCATGCTGGCATTCGCGACACTCAGGCGAACAAGATAAAAATAAAAAACAAAATCAAAAGCACACAACACGTAAGCACTGTGTGCCTGTTTTTTTTTTTTTTTTTTTTTTATGCATGTCATCGTTACGCACAACTGCCCAGTTCATTTGCTTGTCAACTGATATGAGACACGGCCCATACTGTGGCCTCTCAGCGCGCAACACTGCATGCTCGCCACGTGCCATGTAACAGTGCTTAGCTGCGCGAAAACGCGTTAACTCTCGAACTGCTCACAAGTCCGAAGCACAACATTAATCTGCACAGTAACGCGACCATCAACCACACGTACTACCATTGAAATGCACAACCATGCACATGCAGCCTAAAATGCAGGCACACTACAGCTCGATAACTAAGTAGCAGCACCAACTCAAACAAATCATAAATAAATGAAACAATATAACAACGTGAGCAACAACGTCCTGCATGTCGTGCACGCCCACACAACCACTCGCACCGCCAGCGAACGCACGGCCCCGAAACACAAGCCGATTTTGCAAACGCCGAATCCGGGGAAAAGGCAGTAGCGTCTCTGACGAAGACTTTTTCAAGAACACAAAGGGGCGCGTTCAACTTGTGTGCGAGTGCTGGTGCAGGACCGTGAAGGGTGTTTGGTGCGCTAATCCAGTCCCCGAGAGGTGTGTGCACCTTGGAAACAGACCAGGTGAGAGGGGGGGAAGCCTCCCGCAAACAAAAGCCGCCGCGGCAGCGGCGGCAGCCACGGCCATTTGTGTAGCCAGCCCTCCTCCAACAGTCTCTCTCCCTTCATCCTCCTCCTCCTCCCTCGCCCGGAGAGCCGACAGCGCGCATGCGCGGCGGTGGAGCAGATTCGTCGGCGGCGCGCCTGCAGCTTCGGGGAAGTCGTCTGGGGGGACGCCGGAGGCCTAATCCGACGTCTGTAGCCCGGCCAGGCTTATCCACGTCACGGCCACTGGGCCGCAGCTCTCGTTCGGCACAACTTTGCTCGAGATACGGACTGCTTAGCGCGCAGCGTTGGTGGGAGGGGGGATTGGTCAAGAGATGGGGGTGAAAAAAAAATAAAGCCACACGAACCGGCGCTTCCGCTCGTCGGCTTTCGGGGAGGGTGGAGGAGGGGTGTGGGGAGGAGAGACACGGGAGATAGTGCTCGTAGAGAAAAATCAAGGTGAGGCGACAAACACAATTATGCGCAGAGAGAGAGGCAGAGAAGCGAGCCGCACGACAGCGGGTACACACGCACAGGCACGATCGGCAAAGCAGAAGGGGTTTAGAGAAACAAAGTCACCGGAAGGGAAATACGCAGCCAAGTAGCCGGCACATTGAAGAGAGATCGGCATACGTGAGTGAGACAGAAAACAAGAAAGCGTAAACCGAAAGGGAAACAACGAACCAAGACGTGGTCATGGAAACTCGGGACATACCTTGGTTACGGTCAAGAAGGGCTATGTGGGAATGGCAGGACCAGGGAAACTAACAGGGAGAGCAGGGGTTTCAAACAAGAAAGGACAGGAGGTGATGGTGAGCGTCGACCTGCACGCTAAGCGTCGGAGTGCAGCAGTCGGCATCCGCCGCTCGGCCGGTGGACCGGAGAAAGAAAATAGTGCGCACAATGCTCCGCCACAGACGCTGTCCGTTCGCCGAGACAAAGCACTAGAGAAAACGGAGAGGTAAATTCAATAGTTTTAAAGACTTCGGCAACCGGTTTGCTGTGTATAGTGCAAAACAATTGCCCCTACGCCGCAAGCGGAGTTGTATCCTTGCGCCGCCTCCGGGCGTGTGCCTTGAGGAAACAAACGAACCCTCGCGGTCGCGATAGGAAGCTTTCAGATCGAAAAATTATGCCGCGGCGGCGCACGCTGCGCGCGCTCTGAGCTTGTTTCGTTTTTGAGGGGAGAACTCGGCATGCTATGTGGCGCTGTTGTGCTGCGTTCAGGACGACGCTGGGGCGGTATTACAGAGCTGCGTTCAGTTCGCGTTCAGTTGGGAACGCTCTGTGATTGGTTGGAAGCACTTCCGCTCAAAGCCTCTCAGAATCTGCGTGACGTAAAAGCGTTCAGTTCAGCAGAAGGGCTTCCAAACAATCTCAGAGCGTTCCGAAACTGAATGCGAACTGAACGCAATTCTGTAATACCACCCTTGCTTGGTGCGGTAGTAATTTGAAGAGAACACGTTGGAAGTTTGGATATTTATGTTGCATCGCATATTTATATTCGCAAGAGGAAAAACGCGGGCAAAACTTGTTCAACACTGGCACACTTTTTTCACAAACGTCGCAATTGGTGTTTATTTTTAGCACTTTTTAACAAACATTCCCTCGATTTCGCAATTATTATTGGAACTTTTTATTCACAAAGTGATTTATGGGCAGGGACATAATTAGTGATTTCTGCAAGTCCCCATATATTCAACTGTCTGCGGGGCATCACTGTTTACTTCGAAACGCTCTCGTCTCCAAGGAACGAAGTGGCTCCTGTCACGCGACTTTTATTCTTTTACTCCTTGAGTCTTCGGGAGAACACTACGATTGCGTCAAAATTTGAACGCAAGCGTTTTGCTGTGCGTAATGTAAAAAAAAAAAAAAAAATGCTGGCTCTTTGTACCATCAGTAGGCGTTCTCCAAGGACTCCAGTAGTTATACTGTCAAGAAAAACAATGAAAATGGCTCGCCGTAGCAAGTTCTGATGTATTCATAGAAGTAATTTCAAAATGCGATAGAATATATTATCAGCAATTTAAAATGATTGTCCGCAAGTGTAGCTGATAGAATGTATTCCAGTTTCGAATCACCCCCTTCCTTCCTTCTTTCTTTCTTTTTCTTTCTTTTTTTTTTTTTTTTTTTTGCTGGACATGTGCAGAAGGCACCCTCATCGTTAGTGCAGAAATAACATAATTCATTACTGTGCGCAATTTGGCTGTTCCTTATCGTATTAGCCCTACCTGAACATTAGCATTGAACATAAAATCGCAGTGCGCACGCATACCATCAATGCAATCACATTTTACTGTTCGTGCTGCATTCGGATCGAGCCAAGCACCCTGCGCGCGCCCTTTAAACGGTCCTCCCCGTTTTCCCAGCATTCCACGCGGTAAACAATGGCACTGCCCGCTCAGGGTGCGGAAATCAATTCTAGTTTGCTTAGCTTCGATTTTGCATTAGGTTTCCATTAGAAAGCTGTGGATGAAACATTCAGGAGGCCCAAGTGGTTCCGGCCAGCTTTGTAAACAAAGCCGCTCGGACGGCATTATTCATGCGGCCTCTGTTCGCCGCGGGGACCCGGGAGCAAACAAGCGGTGGGAAGCGCGTTGGCGCGTGCTTGGAAAGATGCCGCGCCGATGCTCCGCTCTGTTCCTGTTCGTTCCCACCTCGCGCACTGTGCTACCTTTGGCAACCCTCGCCTCTACGGGTGCATGGTCAACGGGGAAAGCCTGGCAAACTCCGGCGGGGAGGAACACTTGTGTAGATGAAAACAAAAAGAAAAAGGGCACACGAACTAAAGTGCCGGTGGCTTTCGGTGATTAAACAATCTGCTATGCGAGTCACTCTCATTGAATCCATATTCGAAGGAATTGAATCGAACAGCTAGTCGACGTTACACATTTAGACTGTGACAAGACTCAGCTTTAACAAGGCAGGTTGGGTGATTGTTCAGTCAGACACTCTTCACTGAAGAAAATAGCAAGAAATGGTATGGTTTGGTATATGTGGTGTTTTATCGTATGGTATGTATCGTATGGTATGGTACATGGTATGGTATGGTATGGTATGGTATGGTATGGTATGGTATGGTAT
>JAJIZL010124687.1:69256-80607 GCA_023969395.1 Amblyomma maculatum | reverse complement strand
TATGGTATGGTATGGTATGGTATGGTATGGTATGGTATGGTATGGTACGCTATGGTATGTCGAGTCTAGACCCCCGAAACCGCTCAGGCCACGAGGGAAGCTGCAGTGGGGCGCCTCGATTAACCTAGACCACCTGGTGATATTTAACGTGCATTATAGCCACCGCAGAGTACCCAAAGAAGGGACTTGAAGGCACTTGTATTGTCTTTTTTGACGCCCTTTAGCGCCATTTGGGTTGCAGAAAAGTTTTTCAAATAGCCGTCAAACGCAGTGTGCGTTAAAAGCGCTAATAAATATGCAGATATTGCATCACTTCTTGGCCCGTGCTACAGTAAAGTTACAGTGCGATCTCGCCGCCTTTCTGAAGGGTCTGTTTTGCACTGTGCGCCGCTTAGATTCACGGCCACCACGGAAGGGGTTCGAACACAAGACCTCTTGCAGCTCTGCACAAAGAAGCCGCAGTCACCAAGCTGGTTGATTCCTGTTATCTTATCTCTCCTCTTAGAAGCTCTTATCTCAGGGGAGTGCCTTGAGGGAGATTAAAATCCACTTCATGATAATGTGGCTCCGAAGCACGATATGCAGCTGTGAAACATGTGGGCATCATAAAGAATGTGTGGATGAATGACGCGAAGTTCTGCTCGTCTTCTCGCATGTTCAGTTCTGGTTCCTCGTACAATTCAGTTATGTTAGAAGCGAGTTTTTTACAACTACTGCGCGTGACGCTTTCGTGTTTAGATAATTCTGTTTGCTTTGCATTCAACACTACTGCGCAAAAAATTTAACAAAGTTTTCATGTTTTATCAAATTCTCAGGCGTAAGATATGCATTTCTGCCTGACATTTGACTGGCCAGATATAGAACTGAAAAAGAATTAAGGGATATTTTGAATGTATTCTTACGTGATTGGGAAGCTTTTATGTGAATTTGGCTATTCATTAGTGCGACAATTCAATATACTGTCCTAAAGCGTTGTTTACGGTTTGTGCTACCAGCAGCTCAGCAGAATTGTCGCATTTCTTACGTATCGCCTATACCGTCGACGGTCAAAATAAAACATAAACTAGACTAAATGAAAATTTTTCGGAAGCTTTCGAGTGACTCTGGCAAAAGAGCTTGCGAATGGTATTCCGGTAGCAAAATCACAAATTCGGGAATCAATTAACTACATCGCATCGGCTGCCAGTGACCACAAAAGTTTGGCAACCTGTACTGTGGCTCACAAATTCGTTTAAAATACGCAATTTCTAGAGTTTAGGTAACCATGAAAGTCATAGAACTTGCAGAACAATTTAAATCGAAATCACAACACATGGCTTTATTTTTCTTAAATAATAATTTAGAGTTCGTGCATAAAGGATGAGGTTTGCGAAATGCAGGCGTCTCCTGCAGTAGAAAATGCTGGTGGAAGGCTGCAGTAGCGATATGGACCCTTTGCATGACTCCGCCAGTCAGCTTTGCTGCATAGCGAAAACTCCCTTACCATGGCTGCCCGTCGTTGGGGCAGAAGTTCTATGCAGTGCAGAATAGTTCTACGTAAAGCCTGATGGAATGCGCAAACCTGGCGAACAGCATTCCTTCGCTATTGAAAACCGGAAGAAGGGGGTTTGAATGGTCGCTGCGTGGCGCTGGCTTCGCAGACAGGCTCCTAATTCTATAATTGGGACAACACCTTTAGGCCTTTGACGCAGACTTTGGTCAAGAAACACTTCCTTTTTCGCTTTTTTTTTTTCCACATTTCTTGTTGGTCATCTGAAAACCATCCTCACGCGGTTGTAATTATTGTTTCAGTTTTTGATGGTTTTGACTGTGTCATGCTTATCCTTTTCTTGAGCTGGTGTAGAGCTGCAATTTTTTTTTTTCGTCTTTGTTGCTGTCGGTTGTTTTCCTCCCTGATGGCCTTGTCAAAAATTGATTAGGATGGTTTGCTCTTATCCTTCGCGTTGGCATTTCTTCTGTTGCTCTGATGTACTGCGTCAGCTTTTGCTCCATGAGATTGCGATAGATAGGTGATTGCATGTGTGATACGGCTTGGTTGACTACAAAAATACAGGTTAGGTGCGGAATAAAATTCAGTTGTTAGTGGCGCTAGTCCTGTCGTTTATGCGCCTATTTTGTCCTCGTCCGTCGCGCCGTATTATTTGTGAATCATAATTTACCAACTAGCCCAAACAAGAGTTCTACAAGAGAGACGCATGCAGGAAATGGGTGTGGCCATTATGCACTCAATCTTTGCTCCTCAAAACAGGTTTGGCCGCCATGGTGAAGGGGGTTTTCACTGTGCAGAAACTGCTGACTTCCAGAGTTTTACAAAGGGCAATTAGCGGCTGCTTGGGGAAAAAAAAAAAAGAGAAAAAGAGCTGGTGAAGGCAGAATTAATGCCCACGTGGATGGCGCTATGTGCGAACTTGAATCGCAGTTCTGCGCTTAACCCAAGCTCAGATTAAAGATAAAATTTGAAGGGCGTGGCCGATGGGATATGACTTGCCTGGTGGGGAGTGCACAGATGTATGCATGGTTCTTGCCTGAGTGGCGGAAAAATAAACTTGTGAAAGAGAGTGGCATGCGATGGCGAGTAGAAAGATTAGGCAAACCTGATCGCAGTTTTGGAAATATTTTAGTAATATTTTTGCTTTAAATCTTCGCGACTTTATGATGACATTTTTGTGCTACCCTTTACGAGGATAAGGCACATTACGCCAATGTTTCAACTTGTTTGGGCAGAACCGATGACCAAGCTCGGCGTTTCGTGCTTCAAAGTTGCAGGTTTTACCTCCTGTACGAGGACTGTATTTGATTACATTCCCCGTACAACAGTTTCATGCACTCGCCGTGATTGATTACTAGGCTATTATTGCTTTCTGAACTACACATAAGACATTGCACAAACATTCAAAACGCTCAATGTTTTACTCAATGCTGTTCCAATGCTGATTTACTCAATGTTATTCCTAGTACCAGCGCTACCTTGTTCGTGTTTCACTTCCGTCTTTCCCATGCAGCCCAAACCATCGGCCTAATACTGGTACCGCATTGGCAACGCACTAGTCCAATGTTGGGCTGGACATTGTCACAACAATACCAATATTGGGCCAATTGTTTCTGCCGCCTGGGTTCGTCCCGCCTGTGCGCTATTAGGCTATGAGGGAAACGAACATTCCAGAACCCATTCACTCCAATCCTCCTTCTCCTTGAAGTCCCATTTCTCACGTTTTCTCCGGGTGGGGAGTTCTTCCCGGAAGGCCGTTGGCCCCTTCCGGGTGAGGCGCTATTATCTTCTTTGTTAGTTTAAGCGCTCCCCCTCTTAAATCTCCTTACCCTCCCAGCCAGTTCCGCTCACACACCCCTTCATTTTTTTTTTTTTTTTTTTACCTTTGACTACGTGCTTTCTCTTGCGACGACAGTAGCTGTACAAAAAGATCGAAATGCACCTTGTTACGACCAAGCATCCGCAATTGCGCGCTCTATTGTTCGCCTGTGGGCATGGATAAGTTTTGTGAATATGTGGTGATGGTCCAATGGCTCTAAGTGAGCCTGTTTCCAGGAATCCTGTTTTGTAAGCATGTTTTGCTTTGTGGACAACCTGCAAATGCCAAATTGACCCTGTCAAGAGAACGTCTGGAAAAACACAAAGAAACGTCCCCCTGCGGGAAATAGCAGGAAGTGCTTTCTTTCTTTTGTTCACCCTTCCAGTCGAGAAGTGCTATCCTCCAGTGATGAATGCCTCCTATCCAAAGGAGACGACAGAGTGACATGTCCGCTGACGTGCAGGACAAGAAAGGAGCATGACTCATACGGCCATTAAGTGATTTCCCGGGAATGCAGGAAAGATTTGCAATTGTCGAAAAGGGACAATGTTGGGAGCCCTATGCGGCGCCACGTGCACTCGGGTTTCTGAGAAGTAAAACCCCTTGTCAGAACCAGCCTGTGGTTTCTTTGCTGAAGAATAGAAATGTACCTCCTCTCCTCGCCGTTCCCAAGCTTTTCCCGCCAACAAGTGATCACGCCCAACGAATGAATGCCGGACCAGTCAGTGCTTCAGACCATCAGTGCAGTGATGTGTTCGATTGGATGCCGATACCTGAGGGGCGTGCCCTGGATTTGGTTGGTCAGCATCTTCAGAGAGGGGCTGGACATAGGGGGTTTTAAGGACGCTGCAGAGCACGAAATGTCGCTCTGGGCCCTGGGTAAACGGCTCATCCAGTCGCTTCTCGCTATGAAGTCTTAACGCTTGCCATTTTGCTGATGTACCCTTTTTTTTTCGTGTAAATAATCTTGTAAATAAGTTTCTCAAAGTGCCATTAAACCTGCTTGTACATATTTCACCAACTTCGAAGATTCAATCCTACTTCAACCCCGAGTCTCTGCACGCTACCAAGTGAAGGCCGGGTCGACGTAGCCCCAGCGTCACGACAACCTGTTCGCACTTCTCCTCCCCATCATTCGCCCTGTACAGCCTCCACACTGCAGGTCTTGCCACCTGCACAGTGAGTGCGAGGAGAAAGCATGCGCGCTCAGTGCGTTGTCTGCGGAAGCCTTATCTGATACAAAATGAAAGCTTCAGTTTATCTTTACCCACAAGATCCGATTTGCGAGTACCAGCGTCCCTTAACCTTGAGCTATTTTGGAAATGGGATGATTTTGTGAGCAACTGTTGTTTGGCTGCGCGCCGCATAATAGCAAAATAGAGAAGAGAGAGCTGCAACTACCTTTTACTATCAACTGTCATTGCGCAATATGCGCCTAGTTTGACGTTGTGCGGGAGAAATGCTGCCTGAACGGTAAGAAATTAGTTTTTTTTTTTCTTTTTTTTTTGTCTTTGATGAGATATGTGGTCTTCAACCGTCGATCAGCCTGTCATTCAGCAAGGTAGAGCTACACGTGGTTTGACATCAGCCGTATTCTTGAACACGTCGGCCATTTACCATTCGTACACAGGAAACCAGAATTGAGCCTGTCACTGCATGCAGGTCAGAATTATGTACAATACTTCAATACTGTTCTTATTTCTCTCGCATACGGGGCATCGCATATATAGAAGTGCTCCAGAAAAGGCACAGTTTTTGTTTGCAGCTAATTTTGCTTAAGCGGCCTCTAGATAAAAAAACAACTCTGGACTGTCAGATCACTGTTTTCGCTTGTTTTTAATTGAGTATGGACACCAAATTTTGGCCGCACATTTCTCCTTATTAGAATTAAGTAAGACATCACTATACTTGAGTCGCACCCTGGTATTTGCCAGCGACCGCTAAATAATCTAATCGTTGCTTCTTTAATCGTTGTTATTCCTGTTCTTGAGGCAAGTTGGCTTTAGTGCTGTGGTGCATCAAAGTGACTAAAAAAGCTACTATATCGTTTTTCTTTCCCTCTCTCTAATAATAATTGGTTCACAGGAAAGGAAAGGCGTAGTATCTGTCACACTTGTTCCTGTGGATACCTGAACCGCGCCTTAAAGGTTCCTTAAAGGAAGGGATGAAGGTGGGATTGAAAGTGGAAAGAGAGAAAGAGGAGCCGTAGTGGAGGGCTATGGAGTAATTTCGACCACCTAGGGATCTTAAGCGCACAGAACACGGACGCCTCTTCGTTTCGGCTCCATTGAAACGCAGCCGCCGACGATCGGGATCGAACCCAGGTACTCCGCGTAGTCGTGATTTTACTTTGATGTCAGTCATCGCTCGGCTGTTGTGACCAAACGTGGGGAGAAAAGAAATTAGGTTATATTTTATCTTAGCGGTCGTAGATAAATAGTGCATGGTGATCTGAGCAATGTCTTACGCCAAAGGTAGGAAACCTCGACAGACGAGCGCCATTTCCTTTCATAGCAGCCGGAGGAAAGTCTATTGAAGCGTTGAAAAAACAAAAAACAAAAAAAAAAAAAAAACAAGAACTGCGTCGTCGAGTACGATTTCAACTACCACCGGTGAGAAAGGAGTACTTGCTAATGTCGGCAACTTATCGTACCGCTAGCGTGTACAGGGAGTCATTCCTTTCTAAGCATTATACCGCTGTCACAGGGGCATTTCAAAGGCCCTGCAACCGACTGTCTATCGACTCGAAGGCCTTCGAACGCTGCCACACGTGCATTTTCAATGGCCATTGAGTCGATAGTCTATCGAGTCAACGGAACAGCTCAGAACTCCATATATATCGAGATCTTGAAGGTCTTCGAACGTCGCGCAAGGTTGCTAACGCTGACCCGGGGAGCGTCACGCACCCACGTGCACAGCGCGTTTATGATGCAAATACGTGAACAAGCGTTATTATTTTATATCGTTATTTGCGCGGTAAAATAATAATATCCGTAATAATTTTAAAATAACATCGCTCTTTTTTAAGCCGCATTATTTATGTACTCTCTACCACTGTAACATGCGCCACCGAGAAAAGCAAACACAATGAAAAGCACAGCCTTATGAACGTCAACGCGTTAAAAAAAAAAAAATGTTTTCCTTGAATAACAACACCTGCAGTTACTAAAAAAGGTATCAGTTATATTATATTTTACATTCATGGAGGGTTCTTTCAGCAAAATTTGAACCAATGATAGTGGCGCCACAAAAGTTTGGTGCCAAACACCAGAAATATTTCAATAGCCTTCGAGTTTTGCCGTGTAGCAGCGGCACAACTCCTTCGAGTTCGATCGTGATTGAAAATCTCGAAGGCTATCGACTCAATCGCCTTTGAAAATGGCCGTGTGACTGGGGTATCCTTCAGTGGCCCGGTGTGCCGAAGCAGTTGAAACCGAAGCTAGCGAGGCCTATCCCGAAGACCTATCATCGTTACAAAGAATAGAACACGTAACCGAAAATTAGGTGTTTATAAAGAACTGATTTGCTTTGTATGTCACGCGTACGTCAAACGATATAGATATACTGTTTTAATTTTTAAACGAAGCTGTGCTGGGAGCCAGCGCCACTTGCCAAATTTTACACCTTGGAGAATAAATATTGCGTTCAAAAATATAATTGGTTCACCGGAAGGAAAAGGCGCAGTATCTGTCAAACTTTCTCTGATTGATTGATTTATAGGAAGGAAAAGGCGCGGTAACTGCCTCGCTCGTTTTTCTGTGGACACCTCAACCGTGCAGTAAGGGAAGGGAGGAAGGTGGGAGTGAAAGTGGAAAGAGAAAAAGAGGAGCCGTAGTGGAGGGCCACGGAGTAATTTCGAACACCTGGGGATATTTAACGTGCGCTGACATCGCACAGCACACGGACGCCTCTTCGTTTCGCCTCCATCGAAACGCAGCCGCTGAGGTCGGGTTCGAACCTGGGAATTCCGGACAGTAGTAGGGCGTCTTACCACTGCACCCCTGCGGCGGGGCGTTCAGAAATGCAATTCTGGAGTTTCGATGGAGGCGAAACGAAGTGGCGTCCGTGTGCTGTGCGATGTCAGCGCACGGGTGGTCGAAATTACTCCGTAGTCCTTTATTACGGCTCCTCTTTCTCTCTTTCCCCTTTCACTCCCACCTTCCTCCCTTCCCTTGCGGCGCGGTTCAGGTGTCCACAAACTCGTGTGACAGATACTGCGCCTTTCCCTCCCTGTGAATCAATTATTATTATTACTTACTGAGGAGGAAACATCTTTGCCACCGAATTGCTTGAATAAAAAAAAGCTGAGAAGCGACAAGGTGCATTAAAATAATAAACCAGAGACATTTAGTATTATGTTTTAGCAACAACGCAAAAGGGCAGAGACGAGGTATACAGCGCCGTCGTTGCGT
Source organism: Amblyomma maculatum (assembly GCA_023969395.1). Taxonomy (NCBI): domain Eukaryota; kingdom Metazoa; phylum Arthropoda; class Arachnida; order Ixodida; family Ixodidae; genus Amblyomma; species Amblyomma maculatum. The sequence goes on along the minus strand of JAJIZL010124687.1, from coordinate 72,887 downwards.
ACCTCCTTCCACTCGTCTCTGTCCTTTTGCGCTGTTGCTTAAACATGGATGATCACCAACTCGCCCAAACGTGCGTTCTTCTACATTAGTACAATGCTTACGTCTTTACCCACTGATGTGGCGTTCATAGTGTAGTAAAATTTATGGCCATCTTCATGCGAACTGCGCGTACCATAATCGGTGTATTATTACATTTTTTTTTTCCTGCGAAGGTCTAAATTAGGTAAATTTAGCGATCACAATATCACTCACGTCTTTCCATATCCGGAGCATTGAAGTCCATTGTGCACGAGCTGAACGTAAAGTTTGTTTACAGGAAGTGCAGCAATTTCCTTTAAAAAAAAAAATGGCTGAAGTTTTAACCTAGTTATGGGAGTGAAAGCAAGTTTTGCTTGTTTTTGCTTTGTTTAGGCTTGTTTAGACATGGATTTGCTGCGATTGATTTGCCGAGACTGGAGTCGAGGACGCCGTCAACTACAAAAGGCAACGCGTAATGCTGTATCTAAACGTCAAGTGTTGGTAATTTATAGGTGGTACCGTGGTTAACCTATATAGGCCCACTGTCACCTCTGGCTCGTTCAAAGTCAAGTGGCCTGTGAGGCTAGTCTTACAAATGGCGAAGTGACGACTTTCGCTTCCGAAGCCCACTGCTTTGCAGCAGTATGGACAGGAAAAGCGGAGAGGTAGGCCTAAAAATTAATACGTAGAGGACTAAGATAATGTTCAAACGCCTAGGGAAGTCTGCAGAAGCCATGGCAAAATTGCGGTAAAAAAAAACACGACACAAATGAAGGACACGTAGCACCTGTGCTACGTGTCCTTTTGTGTCGTGTTTTGTAGCGCAATTTTGCCGTGGCTTCTGCAGACATGCACCAACTAGCCCGACAACAGCTCTTGAAAGCCTGGGGGCGGAAGAGCAATATACAATAGGTAGCGAAACACTGGAAGTGGTAGGCGAATAGGCAATAACCGCAAGTTCGGAGCATGAAAGGGAAGTAACAAGGAGAATAAGTTTGGGATGGAGCGCATTTGGCAAGTACACGCAGATTATTACTAGCAGCTTACCGGTATTGGTTGGGTGGTTGGTTTGGGGGGTTTAACGTCCCAAAGCGACTCAGGCTATGAGAGACGCCGTAGTGGAGGACTCCGGAAATTTCGACCACCTGGGGTTCTTTAACGTGCACTGACATCGCACAGCACACGGACGCCTTGCTTTTCGCCTCCATCGAAAAGCGGCCGCCGAGGCCGGGATTCGATCCCGCATCCTTGGGAACAGTAGTCGAGCGCCGTAACCACCAGTATTGGTCAAGAGGAAAGTATATAACCGTTGAATCGTACAGGTACTCACCTATGAGGCTGAAAATGGAGACTGGCGAAAGGGTTCTACTTAATATTGCCACCTGGTGTTCCTGATGTTCTTAGGTGGCGCCTGGAAGGACGCGGAAGTCGGCTCGTGCTGTGTGCGGAACTCTGCCTGCTCATACAGCTTCGCCCTGTCGTTTAGTTACGTCTAGCCCTGTTGTCCGTGACAATATGAAGACAACGGAGAGAACTATATAGAACGGAAAATGGTAGGTGTATCGTTAAGAGATAGGAAGCGTGCAGAGTGGGTCAGAGAATTAACTCGAGTTAATGACATCTAGTGGAAGTCAAGAAGAAGAAATCAATATGGGCATGGCACGTAGTACGGAGAGGATAACCGATGGTCGCGAAGGGTAATAAATTGGAGTACGAGGGAAGAAAAGCCTATAACAGGGGGAGGCAGAAATGTAAGTGGGCGGATGCGGTTAAGAAGTTTTCAGGGGTCAAGTGGATGCAGCTAGCACAGGACCGGGTTAGTTGTAGTAGTATGGGAGAGGCCTCTGCCCTGTAGTGGATATAATTGGGCTGATGACGATGATGGCACATAGTTATCGGGAGGCCATTTTTGGACGCTTTGACTATTTATTACAGCAGCGTCCAAAGCGGCGTTGTCCGACCTAAAAAAGCACGCAATGAACACAAAAGGTAAATTATGCTTCAAAAATTAAATAGCATGCAGAATCTGCATTGGAGTAATGCGAGAGTACGGATGCTGCTGTTGGTTGCTTCTGGTTGCTTCTAGTTGCTTAATTCACTTCTTGTTTGCCCATTTTAGTCTTTGGTACTTTCAAATTGCGCGCCAATCCCTTCCTATGTCCTTTTTTGGCTCTACTTCCGCCTGCGTGACGTCACATATTTGACGTCATATTCACTACGGCACCCCTTTCTCTCTTTCCGCTTTCACTTCCACCTTCCTCCCTTCCCTTACGGCGCGGTGACCCGAATTTCACGAAGGACGGGTTAATTTCTTTTCATGACATTACCCATCACTTCAGGCTGGAAAGGCGCACATATCCGCCCCCCACACCCCTCACAAATCTTTAACAAAGGCACAGGAAGTTACCTGGCGCCGACTACAAACACGCTCTGTCGTAAATCCGGCGGTGCTTGCCCTGATGTACCCAGGCCAGTACAATCCAACCTGCAGTAAATGCGGCGAAAGAGCGACATACGATCATATTCTCTGGAACTGCGCAAATGATCCACCTGCGGTGGAATTAATACAGCTCCCTTCTCCCGAGCAGTGGGAAGCCGTGCTGGTCAGCTCGGACCCGCAGATTCAACTACGGGCCATCGAGCGGGCTAATAAGGTCGCCGCCAGCCATGGACTAGCGGCCATATAATACGTCTCTCCATCGACCTGCTTGAGCGACGAAATAAATGTTTTCCAATCCAATCCAATCAGGCGTCCACACCACGTTCGCCTCGAAAGACGCATCTTCCCTCCATAGCACAAATCGCTCACGAAGACCTACGAGACCACATGGCGTCGCTTGCAAACCCATTCCCACCCCAACCCGGCGGTATTTTCACTCATGTACCACGGGCAATACTCCCCCCAGTGTAACAAGTGCGGCGACAGAGCCAAACTAGACCACATCCTGTGGAACTGTCCGGAGGATCCACCTCCCTCGGACCTAATTCAGCTCCTAACTTCCGAGCAGTGAGGCCGTGCTGCTCAGCTCCGACCCGGAGATCCAACTCCGGGCAGTGGAGTGGGCCAACGAGGTCGCGGTTAGCCACGGGCTGACGGCCATCTAGCGCAACCAAGAACTCACCTTGAACCACTTTCTGCCGGTGAATAAATGTTTTCCAATCCAATCCAAACGTGTGGCAGATGCTGCGCCTTTCCTTTACTGTGAACCAGTTATTCTAATTATTTACCCAAATAACGTACTGGCCTAATTAATATGCGGACACACCATTACGTCACCCTCTATCGATTGACACCACTCATTAACCTCTACCACTTCTCATTTACTCACAACTGCTGCGGACACGATTTTGCGGACACGTTCTGCGGACACAGAAATCTGTGAACATAGCGAAGTAATGTTTTCGCATTAAAAATTGCGAGAGCACTGCAGAATCTGCACTGGAGAAATGTGAAAGTCTGAGCGTTGCTGTTGCATACTCCCACCTTCCTCCCTTCCCTTACAGCGCGGTTCAGGTGTCCACAGAGCGTGTGACAGATACAGCGCTTTTCCCTTCCTGTGAACCATTTATTATTATTATTATTATTATTATTATTATTATTATTATTATTATT
>JAJIZL010124687.1:42107-69246 GCA_023969395.1 Amblyomma maculatum | reverse complement strand
TTATTATTATTATTATTATTATTATTATTATTATTATTATTATTATTGCTGTTGCACACGGTACATAGCGCGCTCCTTAGCTTTTGCTAGCAAGTCCAGGGCTGGTGCCGCACAGCTAGTGGAGGGAGTGCGGGCTCCTCATAACTGTGTTCCCCGGTGTTCGGTGTGCGGTGGCTCCCATGCCACCAAGTGACTGTGCGGCGAAATTCCGCACATCCAAGATAAAAAAAGAAGAAAATGGCGCCCAAGAAAAAACGCCGCCATGTTGGGCCTCCCGGCGATCCACCTGGCTATAGTGCTCTTGAAGATATAGAGCACTATAGCCTCGCCAGGAAACCTCCAACATCTCCGACCCACCTATCGGAGGTGCTGAAAAACGACCATCGAAGGTATCGCCACCACACGGCGGACTGGCGAAACGAGCGACGGAAACGCGCGGTGATACCAGGGCCTGGGTCCTTGTTGTTGTTGTTGTGGCTGTAGGAAGAATGAAAAGAAAATGCACGGGCCGGCTACTGGCTCTGTAGCTGAGCTACCTCCGCTGCCTCGTGCGGACAGACGAGAAAATAGAGAAGAAAGGAGAAAGAAGACTGAGAGAAAGACGCGCGCCGCAACCACAGCCGTCGTCCACCCCCAAAGCAGTGGCGGGTGCAATGACGGCCCACAACAGATAAAGTTCAGTGCCTGCCTAGCTCTCGCCGCAAGCGGCGTTGATCTACCGTCCCTGCTAGGGTGCCTCGATACCAGCGCGCTACATCGAGGCACCCTAGTCCCAGCCCCGTAGGGCCAGGAACTGCCACCTTTCACCACCTCCCCCCCCCCCCCCCCCGGCCTGGGTCAACGCAGTAAAAAAAAAATAAAACACGAACACCAGGTGGGCGGTTCGGGTGGGGCTGCTTCTCTCTCCTCCCTTTCCACTCCCTTCCTAAGGGCGCGTAGCGCCGAGCAAGATCAAATAGCACTCAGCCCCGCCGTGGTGGTGCAGTGGTAAGACGCCCGACTACTGTGCCGGAGTACCCGGGTTTAAACCCGACCTCGGCGGCTGCGTTTCGATGGAGGCGAAACGAAGAGGCGTCCGTGTGCTGTGCAATGTCAGCGCACGTTAAAGATCCCCAGGAGGTCGAAATTACTCCTCATGCAGCCCTCCACTACGGCTGCTCTTTCTCTCTTTCCACTTTCACTCCCACCTTCCTCCCTTCCTTTACGGCAGCACTCAGGGCCCAAATCGAGATGCTGCTTAAGAAAATTAACAAATTGGAATCCAAAATTACCCAGTCTTCTGCCCTAGCTTCCCGCGGCTGAGGTTGCAGAAGCACATCATGGGTGGACAGATGTGCTTTGAATCCAAACATCGTGTGTGGCAGTAGCTCGTTGTTCTCTAGATAGTTGGAGAGGCGCGTGGACTGCATTTTTCCGGCCATTAGTTTGCCTGCGCACGACGTGAGGGATATGGGACGTAGGTTTTCAATGCTGATTTTCTTGCCGGGTTTGGGGATAAAGTGTACATTGGCTGTTTTCTATGCCTGTAAAATGCGCCAGCATTCGTTAACGTAATCCGTAAGTTGCTGCATTGCCTCCGTACCTAGGTCCGGGTGATTAGTGCGACCGTAATTTTGTCTTGTCCCAGGGCTGTATCTCGGCGCATATCTGCTAGTGCTACTATGATTTCTTCTAAAGTGAAGTCTTTATCTAGGTCTTCGTTCGGTTCCCCCGGTATTCTGGATTCCAGGGTTCTGCGTCTGTCAAAGTGCAGATATAGTGACGCGTGAGTTCATCCACGAGTTCGTCATCCGTGCCTTGAAAGTTGTGTAAGGTTGATCCCAAGGACGGGCTAATCCCGGCCGCGACCGCCACTTTTCACTCGAGGCGAAAAGCACAGCGCCCGTTCCTGTGGCACTTCAGTCTACGTTAAAGAACCCCGGCCTGACGAAATTTCCAAAGCCCTCTACATGGCGTTCCACATAATCTGAGTCGTTCTGAGACGGTAAAGCCCCAGAAAATCATTGCAATTATAAAATTGTAAACAACTGTACTTTTTGTAGTGTTCAGGGCGGTGTCATACCCGTTTTGATTCCCGTTTAGCATATCCACCTTCTATACTCGGGGACAACTTTCTGCGGCAATGGAGCCAAAGCTTCGGGGGCGGGTCTTTCCTAACTCTGTTACTACGCCATGTAGTTCCAACTACCTGGAGCCAATGCTTGCTTAGCTTTAACAGTTTCCTTGCTCCCACTAAGCAGCAACATGTTCCTTTACGTAGATGATGGCTTATGCAGAAAGTATCGACTAATCAAAACCGCGCACGACGTACGCTGTGAAAAACATACGCGCGTTGTGAACACGTTACGAACACGTGTCTGTCAAAAACAAACGCGCGTTACCAACGCGCGCCGAAATGGGCGAAAAAAAGCGGAAGACGCATCCCACCCAGCCTCATGTACTCTGCTTGCGCTTTGCGGGATCTTCGACAGGCCGCGAGGCCATCATCATGAACGCTGCGTATTAAACTCCCGCTGTACTGGTTAGTGCTGTAGTATGAGCCTGATACATTAATAAGGTTAATCGTTTCGTAATGTTATAACATTCTATAGCATCACATGCGAAATTTCTGAAGGCACTGTATTCTTCTGTGGAGCGAGCTGGTGTGTTTCGGCTCCGTAGCTTCCACCCTATTGCCACAGGAAGTGCCAAATTAAAATCTGGATTGAGGCAGGGATTCGAACAGAAGGCATATGCACCTCTATCGAGCGTGGTTGTTGTTGTTGTGGCTGTAGGGAGAAGGAAAAGAAAATGCACGGGCCTGCTACTGGCTCTGTAGCTGAGCCACCCCGCTGCCTCGTGCGGATAGAAGAGAATATAGATAAGAAAGAAAAGCAAGAGGGAAAGAAAGACGCGCGCCGCAACAATAGCCGTCGTCCACCACCAGCGGTGGCGTGTGCAATGACGTTGTCCCCTGAGAATGGTGACGTACTGCGCCATCATTTCCCCCAAAACCAATTTACAGCGCAGTGGTTTAAGCTGCCCGACTACTGCGCGCCGAAGTTCCCGCATTCGAACCCGACCGCCGGCGGCTGCGTTTCGATGGAGTGAAACGGAGAAGCGTCCGAGTGCTGTGCGAATTCAGTGCGCGTTAAAGATCCCCAGGCGGTCGAAATTACTTTGAAGCCCTCCACTACGGCACCTGTTTTTCTCTTCCCGCTTTCACTCCCACCTTCCTCCCTATCCTTGCAGCTCGGTTCCAGTGTCCGCAGGAAAAAGTGTGACAGATTAACCAATTTAATTAGTTTCCAGAAGATAAAAAGCTCAGTATCTGTCACTTTTTCTTCTGTGAATACCTGCTAATATAATTGATTCCCAGGATGGAAAAGGTGCAGTATTTGTCACAGTTGCTTCTGTGGTGACCTGAACCGCGCCATTAGGGAAGGGAGGAAGGTGGAAGTGAAAGTGGATAGAGAGAAAGAGGAGCCGTAGTGGAGAGCTATGGAGTAATTTCGACCACCTGGGGATCTTTAACGTGCGCTGACATCGCACAGCATACGGACGCCTCTTCGTTTCGCCTCCATCGAAACGCAGCCGCAGAGGGTCAGTTCAAACCCGGGTACTCCGGTACAAATCACTCACGTCTGCACTGAAACAACACGAAAGGCAGATACAGCTCACGGAAACGCAAACGGACGTAGATAACCACCTCCTAAATCTTTGGGAGGCCCGCCGCAGCCTCACCAAAAGATGGAAAAAACAGAAACATAACAAACACCTCAAAAAACGCACCCTGGAACTCTCACATCAAGCCGCGGAATATGTTGCTCAGCTAGCCAACACTAACTGGGTAGACAGGTGCAACACGGCTGGGCGCCAGATGTCTGGTCGTAATACGTGGCGCCTATTCCGCGCGCTCACCGATCCAACACATACACGCACGGAAACCCAACGCCACTTACATAAAGTCATGCACAACTTTACAGGAACGGCAATACAGCTAGCGCATACACTCGGGGACCGATACGTGTGTACCCCCAAGGACCCCCGGGCGGTTGCCTACTCGTATGCAGGCAAAGAGAACACAGAGCTGGACACTCCATTCCAGCTCCACGACCTCCGGGCGGCCTTAAGCAAGATGAAACGCGGCACTGCACCCGGGCGCGACAAGGTTACGGCCAAGCTTTTGGCCAACCTTCCCGATGCAGCATATGTCATGCTTCTCAAATACATCAATAGTATTTGGGACGGAGACACTCCTCTCCCTCTCGATTGGAAGTCGGCCCTCGTCACCTTTATCACGAAAACCGGCAAACCTATTGATGTGGAGAACCTTCGCCCCATCTCTCTCACCTCTTGTGTCGGCAAGCTGATGGAGACAATGGTGCGCGACAGACTCTCCGAATTTCTCAAAACACAGCACATTTTCGCGGACACCATGTTCGGTTTCCGCCCTCAAAAATCAGCACAGGATATACGTCTTCAGCTCCACCACGACATCTTAGATCCTGTCGAATGTCCCCATAATGACAAGGTGGTCCTGGCCTTGAACCGTAAAGGCGCATTTGACAATGTGAACCACGAAGTAATTAATCCTCGATCACCTCAGTCACACCAACTGTGGTAATAAAACATTCAATTACATATAACAATTCCTTACAGACCGCCAAGCCTACATACGAATACAAGATGCGGAACACGGGCCATACACCATCGGCTCGAGGGGAACACCTCAAGGCGCTGTCCTGCCTCTCCTCCTCTTCAATTTAGCCATGCTTCATCTTCCCTCCAAATTGGCTTCTCTTTCCGGAATACGTCACGCACTTTACGCGGATGATATCACAATCTGGGCCACGCAAGGTAACCTGGGCCACATGGAGTCCTGCCTGCAGGCAGCGGCGACCGTAGTCGACGACTACGCCAACTACTGCGGACTCCAGTGCGCCCCAGCTAAATTTGAATTTGTGCACGTACGTCTCTCCCCTCGAGACACAACTCAGCTTCACATCAGTCTCCCCTCGGGACCGAACCCGGAGGCCAAAGAGATCCGCGTCCTTGGCTTCTTCATACACCATCAACGCAGAGTTGACACCACTCTGGCCAAACCTCGCATGGTGGGAGACCAGGTGGGCCGTATGGTCCGCCGGGTCTCCAACAAGTGGGGCCGATTACGAAGCAAGGATGCACTGCGGCTTGCCCATGCTTTTGTAACGAGCAGTATCCTCTACTCGACACCCTATTTTAAACTAACTTTTAGACGGGCTAGATGGTTTTCAGCTTCGGACGGCATACTTAGCGCAAACAAACAGACACGCACACGAGAGAAAAGGCGGGACACGGGACCAGCGCTTGTCCTCTGTCCCGCCTTTTCTCTCGTGTGCGTGTCTGTTTTTTTGCGCTAAGTATGCCGTCTGAAGACACCCTACTTGTACCTGCGTAAACACGATGAGAATGAATTGGAGCCCATCCACCGGAAAGTCATCAAGCGGGCTCTCGACCTTCCGGTCAGCACGTCCAACCAGAGACTTCTGGCTCTGGGCGTGGTGAACACCTTCCGGGAGCTACGAGAAGCCCACTTACTAAGCCAATACACGCGTCTTACACAGACCACGTCCGGTCGCCGCCTCTTGGACCGGCTACACATTAAACACGATTACCACATTGAGGAAAGGGTGAGAGTGCCAGAACTCTGGAGACGCGCCCTCTGGGTCCGACCCCCTCCCCGCAACATGTCCAAAAAAGACCATAACGGTCGTCGCCAGGGGCGCGCGAAAGCGTTGGAGCGATACTATCATACTATGGTCACCAGCAACATGTGTATTATGTGGATGTTGCCGGCCCTTACGACGTGGGGTGGTATACGGCTGCAGTCGTACACAACACCAACACGGTTAACGGGCTAACTTTCAAAGCCTACAGCACAAATCACGCGGAGGAGATTGCTATTGCTTTGGCTCTCAGTGTTCCCAATTCGAAACACATCATCACCGACTCGCGAGGGGCCTGTCGGAGTTATAGACTGGGATGGGCTCCCCCGCTTGCCCGGCGTATACTGCAACCTAGCTGCCGATACAGAGACCCAACTCCACATAACCTCATTTGGGCAACCGGTCACCAGGGACTCAAGGGAAACGAACAGGCCGATAAGGCCGCCCGCGCACTCTCTCCCCGGGCTATCTCCCTGTCCTTGAAAGCCTACTCCCAATCAGACAATCTGGCCCTTACATTCAAAGACATCACCGATTACTACAAGGAGGAGCACAGGCGCTATCCGGCCCCTTGTAAGGGACTGGATCGCGCTGACGAGCGCCTCCTCATCAAAATTTTTACCAATACTGTACTGTGCTCGGCGGTGCTTAAACATTTCAATCCGTCCTTTGATGGTGCGTGCCAGTACTGTGGGGAGGTGGCTGACACCTTCCACATGGTCTGGGCGTGCCAGTCAAACCCATCCATTCCTTCCAACCCCAACCCAACTAGAGAGGACTGGGAGGCGGCCCTGCTCGGCTGTCAAGACCTCAAGGCTCAAAAGGCCTTGAAGCAACGGACGCGGGCGGCGTTGCTTGCCAATGGGGCCCGGAATAGGGGCTCCACCTAGTATTGTGAGGGGTGGAGACCGATACGTCTCTAACCCAAACACCTCTCTGTAACGATTTAATTGTTATTGATAAATGTTTTAACCACCACCACCATCGGCACAGTAGTGCGGGGTCTTACCACTGCACCACCCCGGCAGGGCAGACAGATTGATTTATAGGAAGGGAAAGGCGCGGTAACTGTCTCACTTGCTTTCTGTGGACAACTTAACCGCACCGTGAGGGAAGAGGGGAAGGTGGGAGAGAAAGTGGAAAGAGAAAGAGGAGCCGCAGTGGAGGGCTACGGAGTAATTTCGACCACCTGGGGATCTTTACCGTGCGCTGACATCGCACAGCAAACGGACGCCTCTTCGTTTCGCCTCCATCGAAACGCAGTCGCCGAGGTCGGGTTCGAACCCGGGTACTCCGGCACAGTAGTCGGGCGTCTTACCTCTGCACCACCCCGGCGGGGCACGGGACAGACAGAAGAGAAAATAGAGAAGAAAGAAAGAAAAGGAAGAAGGAGAGAAAGACGCGCGCCGCAACAACAGCCGTCGTCCACCACCGAAACGGTGGCGGGTGCAATGACGGCCTACAACAGATAAACATTCTGTGGCAGGCTAGCCCCCGCCACAAGCGGCGGTGACCCACCTGTCACAGCCCCATCAGAGGATGTTGTTCTGGACACCGGAGCGTCCGTCGTTATTGCTGAAACGCCGGTTATTTTGCGCGTTCCGTCCGACTGCGTGGTGCCGGCGTGGCTGCTGCTGTACGATGCGTTGAACGGGGTTAGCGAAAGCTTCAGACTCGAGTTGAGCTCGCTGACGAAGTAGCGCAATTTCAACAGCACGGTCGAACGTGAGCGCGTCGCCTTCTAAGAGCAGGCGTTCTGTTAACTGTGGAGGTGCGACTCCGGTGGACGAGTTGAAAAAAAATGGCCTTCGTTGAGCGACCGCGAGAAGAAATTTTCGCGTCACCGCGTCCGCCGCGAGTACGTTACGAAAACGAGATTGTGAACGGCAGCTGCGAGCTGGAAGTGACGTGTGGAAATGCGAAAGTTGACGAGGGAGTTTGTAGGCTGGACGCCGCTGCTGCGGACTCGGCTGGTCTGAAGATGTTTGGTGCCAAGGCAGAGTTGCAGCTGCACGCGCAGAGCCACCTGCGGGAAGCCGAGCCGTACCGGTGCGCGCAGTGTAGCAAGGCGTTTGCCAACGCGTCCTACCTGTCCCAGCACGCCCGCATCCACTCGGGCGTGAAGCCGTACCGCTGCGAGCTGTGCGGCCGCAAGTTCACCCAGCTGTCACATCTGCAGCAGCACGTGCGCACGCACACGGGCGACAAGCCCTATCTGTGCTGGCACCCGGGGTGCGGCAAGGCCTTCTCGCAGCTGTCCAGCCTCCAGTCGCACTCGCGCTGCCACCAGGCGGACAAGCCCTTCAAGTGCCACTCTTGCTACAAGTGCTTCGAGCACGAGGACGCCCTGCTCGAGCACATCCCGCGACACCGGGACTCCAAGCAACTCAAGACGCACATCTGTCCCCGCTGCGGCAAGAGCTACAAGCGGGAGACATACCTGCTCAGGCACATGCAGAGGCACGTCGCCGCCGTCGCAGCTGGCCTTCCTCAGGGTACCACCGCCACCGTCGTGGCCTCCCCTGCACCGGCGCCCGCCGTGACGAGGCACAAGGGCGAATCGAGGTTGCCGCACCCGCCACAGTCGCAGGGTGCCAAAGCCGCCCTGGCCTACTGCAACCCCGTGTCGTCGACGCAGCAGCCCCAGACCCAGTACAAGCCTAAGAGCGCCGCCAGCCAGCTCATCTCGTTGCACCAGATCAGAAATTTCGCCTCCATGCCTCCGGTCTCCCACGTCTGACAGGAGGACCCCAATGGTGGCGGTGGTGGGCCGCCTCTGGAGACCTCCGGGCTCGTCGACGCCGACCGCAACGGGCAGGCTGTCTACCGTCTTCCACCGGCTGGACTCTCCCGGTGACCTGCGAGTCGGCAGGGCGGAGAAGGTCTGCGTTAGGACTGTGCTCTCCGTGTGATGAAGTGAGTGTGTGCGTTGTGCGCACGCTTCGGCACCATCCTCAGAACGGCGCCTGTGTGGTAGAGGACAGCTCTGGCCGTATATACGCATGCGCTCGTGCTACGTCGGCGGACACGGTGGAAGATCGTCGCGCGGGCGTTCGGCCCAGGTCTACCGCACCCTTGAGACACGTCGTCGACGAGCCACCGGAGGGCTCTAACTCAGTGGAGGCAGTGGTGCGGGACTTGTGAACGTGGACTCAAAACCATTTGCTTGGCCGCCGCACTTTTTCTTCAGGCAACACCGTGAATTTCCTTTCGTATTGAGAGCAGACATCGAAGTGCTGATCATTTTTTTATGTCCCTAGGTTTCATCCAACAAGACGGGGCCACGTCGTCTCATATCGGGCAGTGCAGCTTGCTTTATATCTTTTTTTTTATTCTTCTTCCACGCCTTCGTGATCGAGTGGCGTCGTTCGAGAGGCTATGCTGCTAGTCGCACAGTCTTCATGCTGCACATCTGTGGTAGCGAAATGCAGAACGTCTGTGTATGTTCCCGGAACACAGGCGATCTAGCTGGCCTCAAGGACCATCCGTAATAACCTCTGGGTACAGCGTTTCTGAACGGCGTTAGAGCTGCTTTGTGTCGCAAGGAGTTGCACGCGAGTATTTGTGAGCCTGCAGGTAGGAAAACCTTTGCTACCATTACGTGAGGAAAGCTTAACCAGTAGCAGCAAAGCCAGTTTGGATGTCTGCAAGGGGCAATGAAAGAAAGTGGGACGTTCGTTGCTCCTGTAAGCTGGCGCTGTCATCATCTGGGACAAGCACTCTTGCAAAGTGTGGCAATTATAACTGGAGACAGTAGTTTCAAGATGCTGTTGTACTACAAAAGCCCATTGGTTTGACCATACCCGATTGAGAGAAGATGTCAAAGAAAACGCAGTCCCGAAATAATCGTAGCCAGCTAAGGCCAGCTCCGCAGAAAACCGACCTCAGTCTTTGTTGTCGAGCGCTTATTGTGCAGTCCTCAAGACCAGAGTAATATCTTGTGTACAAAAAAAAAAAATCCTGTAATGCTACAAGTAAGGCACAAATCATTCAGCTAAAGGAGCGCTATGTTGAAGGGCGTTTCCAACTCAGCTGCGTTTAGTAATGCTTCTTGTACACATTTTCAAATTTTCGATTTCTGTCAGTGACCTGTCCGTGTGGAATGTTGGCCGTAAATAAATAGCCCTTTTCGTTGCGTGCTCGCTGCATTCTGTACCTTCTTTTAGCCTAACATTCATATTTGGATGCGTGTTTCCAATGCTTCCAGCGCCGGGATATATAGAAGTCTTCCCTTTAAAATATGCTTTGGGACAAGGGAGGCGCGCTCACTTGCAGAAATTATTCACCACCTTTCGCGCACGTGTCGTCCCGCTCGTCTGATAGTGTGGCAAGGCATAGTTTAAGCTGCGGTTGCTTATTTCCCCCTGCGCTTTCATTTCTACACTCCAGGTTCCAACTGCGCACGCAAATAGTGTTCGCAAAGGCCGCAGTGATCCTCATTTATATTTGAACGACAACGTAAGGAACTCGCCTGGCACCCGTGCCATCGCCTGGCACCCGTGCCATTGTCAGTTTGTTTTTTGTGGAGGACTTTCCTCTTCTATTTTTGTGAATATTTTCCGCCATATTGAGTCGCATACTGTGCTGCAGTATTTTACTTACAAACCTTTTCAATTCTCCCGCTAACCGAACACAAGAATCTCGTCAGGGTGTGCCATATGTGGTGCATCGAAAATGCGTTGTCCTTCTGGTCCCAAGCAGTGCAGCAATAGGGCTCGACGGCGGGTTGCAGGCAGCTCCGGACTCGAGAAGAAAAATTTTGAACAGGCGTATCCAGTGGTACCATGGTATGGCAGGAGTTCCCGGGGTGGCGAGAAAAGGCGGCGGCGGCGAAAGCGCGGCTGAAGCCATCCTTGCGTGGTATCTAATTACCTCTTCGCCAGGTTGTCGTGCTGGCCGGCGCGCGACCGCTGGAATCAATCACTCAGCTCATGCTACACGAGAAAAACTTTATTCAAGCGTGCAGCAGTTTATATACAAAATCTTGGCGCCATCTGTTGATGGTTATTGACAACACTTATTAACTAATGGCACCTAGTGTTGCCCGTGAACACTACAGGCTACAGAGCAATTTCGGCCACCGGGGGATCCTTAACGGGCACTGACACTGCACGGCACCCGGATGTCTCTCCCTTTCGCTTCCATCGAAACGCAGCTGCCGGCAGTCTGGTTCGAACCCGGGTACTCCGCCCCACCGCAGTGGTTATGATGACCGACTGCAGAACTGGAGTACCCGGGTTCCATCCAGACCACCGGCGGCTGCGTTTAGATATAGGCGAAACGTACAGGTGTGACGCGTCTGTGTGCTGTGCGATGACAGTGCAGTAATGATCCCCCGGTGGCCGAAATGACTCCACAGCCCTTCACTACGGCCAATTTTTCTATCTTTCCTTTTTCACTCCCACCTTCCTCTTCTTACAGCGCTGTTCAGGTGTCTACCGAAAAGTGCAGCAGATACTGCGCCTTTCCTGCAAACCAACTATTATTATGAATGTTCGAATCCAGGTACTCCAGCACAGTAGTCTGGCTTCTTAACCACTGCGCCACCGCGGCGGGGCACTCTGAATAGTAGTGTCGTTCCAAGGTACCGTTCTGGCGAGGACCTTGACCATAACTACAGTGCCATAACACCACCACCGCCTGACGTCACTAACACTATTATTAGCCACCACTACTGACTGCATATCGCATTCATTAGGGCTACGTTTATTCAGCTTTGACCAACAAGCCAGCAAACAAGACGCTCGCCTAGCGTGAGCAGGGACACCTGCCCGGACCTGACGCTAATCAGGAACGGAGAGGGCGACTGGATGAAACTTCGGGAGTGATCACTACGTATTGAGCACAAGAGTGGCAGCAGGAACCTTCAAAAGAAAGATTGGCGAAGCCAAAAATCACTGACTGGAAGGCCTTCCGAAAAGAACGCGAGGGGAAACTGGGAAGCCTAGAATCCATTGAAGAATTGAAACTGGACCTGTTCTGGTTGTTGTTGTTGTGGCTGTGGGAAGAAGGAAAAGAAAATGCACGGGCCTGCTGCTGGCTCTGTAGCTGAGCCACCTCCGCTGCCTCGTGCAGACAGAAGATATTGATTGATTGATTTATAGGAAGGGAATACTCGGTAACTGTCTCACTTGTTTTCTGTGGACACCTCAACCGCGCCGTAAGGGAAGGGAGGAAGATGGGAATGAAAGTGGAAAGAGAGAAAGAGGAGCCGTAGTGAAGGGCTACGGAGTAATTTCGACCACCTGGGTATCTTTAACATGCGCTGACATCGCACAGCACACGGACGCCTCTTCGTTTCGCCTCCATCGAAACGCAGCCGCCGAGGCTGGGTTTGAACCCGGGTACTCCGGTACAGTAGTCGGGCGTCTTACCAATGCACCACCCCGGCGGGGCAACCACCTCCGCTGCCTCGTGCGGACAGAAGAAAATTAGAGAAGAAAGGAAAAAGAAGAGGGAGAGAAAGACGCGCGCCGCAAAAACAGCCGTCGTCCACCACCGAAGCAGTGGCGGGTGCAAACACAGTCTACAAGAGATAAAATTCGGTGGCTGGCTAGCCCCCGCCGCAAGTGGCGTGGACCTACCGACCCTGCCCTGTAGGGCCAGGAACTGCCACTCCGTGTTTCGATGGAGGCGAAATGAAGTGGCATCCATGTGCTGTGCGATGTCAGCGCATGTTAGATCCCCAGGTTGTCGAAATTACTCCGCAGCCCTCCATTCCGGCTTCCCTTTCTCTCTTTCCACCTTAACTCCCACCTTCCCCCTTCCACCTTCTCCTACGACGTGGTTCGTGGCATAGTTCAGGCGTCCACAGAGAAAGTGTGACAGATACTGCGCCTTTCCCTTCCTGTGAACCAATTATTACGGTGAGCATTGAAGGCCGCAGCGGCGGGCGTAAGTGTCCACGATCTCCGCCGCTTGCTGCATGTTGACCTCAATGTCTCCAACCGATCCGCGTTTGGCCCAGATGGTTATGTCGTCGGTGTACAGCGTGTGCTGGATGCCTTCTACCTTCGCCAGCTGAGCCGGGAGTTTCATCATGGCCAGATTGAAAAGTAATGGCGAGAGGACCGCGCCCTGTGGGGTTCCTCCCGTTCCTAGTTTATATGGGCCGTGTTCTTCGTCTTGTACGTATTCGGATGAAAGACTGTCGATCCGAGAGAAATTTCTTGATATACTGAAATGTGTTATGTGCACAGTTCGTCTGGGAGAGATGTTGCAGGATGATTTCGTTTGTGACATTGTCGAAAGCCCATCTTAAGTCAAGGGCGAGTAGTCTTATTGTTGAAGGGATATTGTACAGGGTTGAGAATTTCTCCGTCGAGTTGAAGCAGAACATCCTGAGTTTGTACAGGGTTGAGAATTTCTCCGTCGAGTTGAAGCAGAACCTCCTGAGCGGACCCTTGCGGGCGGAAATCGAACATGGTGTCGGCGAATGTATGTTCATTTTCCAGAAACCCACACAGCCTGTCCCTCACCATGGTCTCCATCAGTTTTTCCGCACAAGATGGGAGGGAGATGGGGCGTAGGTTGTCTGTGTTTATGGCTTTGCCGGCTTTCGGAATGAAAGTTATCAGGGCGGTCTTCCATTCAATTGGTAGATGTGCCTCACCAAGCCAGATCGAGTTGATGAAAGTGAGGAGAGTTTCGTAGGTGGGGTCGGGAAGATTGGCAAGCAGTTTCACAGTTATCTTGTCCCGGCCCGGTGCCATTCCTCGTTTCATTTTAGCCAGGGCCGCCTTCAGGTCGTGCAACTGGAACGGTTGATCCAGATCCGCGTTCTCTGAACCTGCATACGAGTACGCGGGTCCTCTGGGGTCCTGCTTAGTGCAAAGATACTGGTCGCACAGTTTGCATGCTAATTTTGATGTATTTCCATCAAAGCTATGAATAGCTCGTTGGAGATATTTTTGTGTCTCGGCGCGGGCGTGCTCCGGCTCGACATTTGTCTGGCCGCCGTGTTGCAGGGGTCTACCCAGTTCGAGTCGGCGAGTTGGACCGCACACTCTGCCGCTCGCTGGGTGAGCTCGGAGGTACAAATTTTGAGCTCTCTGTTACGTTTTTGGCAGCGCCATCTGCGGACGAGGCTGTGCCGCGCTTCCCGGAAATAAGTTTATACCACCACCACCCAGAGGTGCAGAAGGTGGTTGCCCACCTCCGGAGTGGCCTGCGAGAGCTGAATTAGTGTTTTCGCCGAACGAAGGTGTGTAATCAATCCTTGTGCCCGCGCGTGGTATCCTTGTTCGTGGATAGAGGCCGAATTGATGTATCTTTGCCGGAACGTATTCCAGTCGGGAAGCAGAGCTAGTGCGTGGGGTCTTATCAATGGTTTAGTCCTTATGGTGGTATTGATAAGGCAGTGGTCACTACCGAGGGTTTCCTCGGTGTTGATCCATTCTGCGTGTACAATGTATTTTGTAAAGGTGAGATCCGGACATGTATCCCGGGTCACTGAATTTCCCATCCGCATTGGATATGCAGGGTCAGGGTGAAGATTCAGGTTCAGCGTGGACGCGAGTTCCGCTAGCTTGCTTCCCCGCTTCTCTTCATGCACGTAACCCCAGGGTGTACTGTGGGTGTTTAAATCACCCACAATCACCAGGGGGTCCCTGCCCGCAGCCTTTAGAGCGAGGCTAGAGTGCTGCGAACGTTACATTTTTGAGTCTGGGGGAGCAGTAGATGTTGAGTACGTGGAGTGGTGCATCTTGTTTCTTGAGCGGTAGAAGTGTCGCCATCAAGTAGGAATATTCAGTGTGAAGTTCCAAGTCAACTAGATTAGCCATACAATTTTTATGCATGCAGACACAGGAAGAGGGGTCCTGCTGAAAGGTGATGTAATTTGTGAGGGTGACGCCGCTCCCTGGCTCCTGGAGGGCAACCACCGCGGGAAGAGAGTCGAAAGTTGAAAGGTATAGTCGGAGATCCACCTTTTTTGCGCGGGAACGAAAGCCCCGACAGTTGCACTGGACAATTTGGACGGGGGTGGGCGAATTGGCTCTTGGGGAGCGCCTGATCTTAGGGCTGCTCGCCATGGTCATTTAGGCTGAGGAGGAATTGTAGTGGCGCTGCTCCGGAGCCAGCACTCGCGGGAAAGGGGCATCCTCCATACCGGAGAGCGAGCAGTTGTCGCCATCGCCTACCCCAGGGGTGCATCTAGACGTTTTGTTATGGCGGCCGAGTAAGGGTCTTCCGGGCCTGCGCGAGGAGCGCAAGGAATGCGCAATTTTTCGGACAATCATCGCGGGGATCGTCTCTTGCAATTCGGGGATGGCGTTGACTATAATTGAAATTTGATTTTATATGGCGACGAATTGTGCTTTTGTGGCCCCAAAGCGGACCTCGAATGCGGCCTCCAAGCCTGTTACCGCCTTCGGTACCACGAGCTCCCTCTCACATCCACGTTCACAATTCACTCATAAAAGAAGTTAAGACCGTCAAGATACTGGGTCTGTACATCAATACCAATGGCAACAACCACCTCGCCATCCAAAAACTCCGCCTCGTGAGCGAGTAAGTCGCCAGGATGATCGCCAAAATAACGACGCAGAAATCAGGGACGCGAGAAGGAGATACTCCCCGACTGGTGCAGGCTTTCGTCGTGAGCCGCATCGTCTATGCAGCACCCTACCTCCGTCTCAAGAAGTTTGACATCAATAACCTCGACGTCATAATCAAAACAGCCTGCAAGAAGGCCCTGGGCTTCCCTCCTACGACATCGATGGACCGGATTTTACGTCTGGGCGTCCACAATACGGTAGACGAGCTGATAGAGGCACACCTCACGGTGCAAGTGGTACGACCCTCCACGACTCTGACTGGCCGACAAGTCTTGAACGAATTGAACATCAATTGCCCCCGACAGCTAGACCCTAATAGCGACATCCCAGCCTCACGGAGAGGACAATTCAAGGGAACTTCATTGCCGAGGAATATGCACCCCGATTTTCACCAGCCAAGGCGACAAGTATGAGCGGAACCTATAAAAAGGCACTACGGCGGGTGCAAGGGCGTGTTCTATGTCGATGCTGCGCGGGTCCTGAACGGGGAATGGCCCTCCACCGGCAAAGACACTAGACAAAGGGGAGGAGGTACACCTCCGCAAGCTACAAACCAACACCTTTCACAACCCCCGAAGACTACACGCAATAGATCCAGAATCAATTGACTCACAATGCAAATTCTGCGGGGAGAAGGCGGACCTGTACCATATGGTGTGGGCATGCCAGCGAAATAAGACTGTTACTATTAATAACCTGCCAACGCAGAAGGGGTGGGAGGCAGATCTGACCAGCTCGGACGCCAGGGGTCACAAAGAACTCGTCGAAAGAGCACGGACAGCAGCCTACGCCAATGGGGTCCCGGAATGAGGACTCCAACCGCCGCTACAATCTCCTAAACATTTTCATTAAAATATTTTTACCACCACCAGCAGTCGAGTGCCTTATCTACTTAGCCAGTACGGTGACGTTTTCGCTACTGATAACGACGAATTAACTAGCGCCACGTCTTGGTATATCAGACAGGTGATAAGTGACAGCGGTAGCCTCCGAGAACAGGCATGAAGGCTTGTTTGTTTTTGATAAGGTCGTCGAAGGAAATAGGGTGTTCTATCGCAGAAATTCAAGGCAGTTACCCGAAAACTATATAGAAAAAATTCATATTTGATTCATTTCGAATAGTTTTGAAGACATTCTAATTGATCTGTTAGGTGAATTGAATAGGACAATATCCGATTCACTATTCAAGGATATCTCTTATTCACGCAGTCCTGTAAACAAAATAACTGAAGCCTAGCAGTGGCCCTTGCATGACACGTTTCTTTGCCGAAGAAGTTGCTGCACCTCAATTTTAAGAGCGATTATTCGACTCGTAACGCACCTATAACAAGATTAGACGATCAGCAGTGGCTCGCTCCAAAGCGTCGTGCAGCGGGCTCCATTTGTAGCAAGTATGACATACGGCAACTTCTGTTGAGCGAGTGGCACGTAGCTGCAAGAAGCGCGTAACTAGAATTGGTGTAATGCATTCTCGATTCTATGTTAAGGTTAGGTAATGTATTTTCATTTTGTATATATCGAATTATCGTTATATCGAACTATTTCACAATCTGCTTCGATTTTCACATGTACAGATTAAGCTGTGTAATAACCGACTGGCACAATATTGAAATGGATCAAGTGACACCTGTACATATCAAGTGAATTATAGGGCGATAGCTGCTTGAGGTGGTTCACTTGTTTATTATTGCACTTCATTATGCCTTGTTGCCAGAGTATCATTTCTGCAAATTAAACTTTTCCATAGAAGTACGTGTTTACTTCTTTAAAAATAACGTACAGTAAATTAACGTACAGTTAAAAATAACGTACAGTAAATTATGAGATATTTTCTCTAACCAATAGTTGTTAATCTTAAACCCCCCAAGTTTCGGATCCAGCTAGGCTCCTTCTTCATGGGTGACACGGTATCGTTATCTTGGCACAGTTAGACTGTACTAGAGCTCTAGCATAGTGCTCGAATCCGCGCTTTGTGAACGCAGTTCCCTGCTGATGCATACCATCCACGCTTGTTTAACGGCCTTCAGATAATATTTCAAGCCTTCGCACAACGTACTTTAGAAGTGACGAGGACGTTCGCGGCTTTCACGCGTTAAATTACGTCCCCAGGCGAAAATTGCAGCTACACCGCCTTGATAGCGTCTGCTGAGATGAATAACGAGGCTACTGTCACCCGCAGCCGCAATGCCAAAGATTACTGGAGCACGGCAAATACGTTAGCCAGCCACTTAACAGGGTACTGCTGCGCAATATCAGCAACACCACTGGCACTGCGTCGGTAGAAGCTACACGGCATGTAGGCTCGGAATACAGACGCGGATGCAATCCCAGATTCAAGAGGCCTGGTATTGGTTCGGTTTATGGGGATTAACATCCTAAAGCAACTCAGTCTATGAGAGACGCTGTAGTGGAGGGTTTCGGAAATTTCAACCACTCTGGGTTCTTTAACATGCACTGACATCACAAAGCACGAGGGCGCCTTGCTTTTCGACTCCATTGAAAAGCATCCGCCGCGTCCTTGGGCACAGCGTTCGAGCGCTCTAACCACAGCACCACCGCAGCGTACCCATTCAAGAGGCAGTAAGACGATTACTCTTTGTGGGCACGGTACTATAGTATGATATGGTGTATACAGTTTGATTTTGCAAAGCGATGCTTGGGCTACGGGAGGCGCTGTAGTGGAGGGCTCCACATTGATTTTGACTACTTGGCATTCCGCAGGCTGACATCGCACATCACACGGGCGCATACTGTTTCGCCTCAATCAAAACTTGACCTCCGCCTTGCTGCTGTACATTTATCAAGGTGCGACAGAGTGTTATAATTAGTCGCACGTACCAATACTTATGATCTTCGGTACCAAGCCTTATTTGGTGAGCATCATTCTGTGGAGCGGAAATTATTGAGTGCGTTTCATTGCAATCCCTTCCACGGTTTTCTTGTTATACATTCTAATTTTCCCGCTGTTACAGCGCATGAATAAAATCGCGATTACCAAGTTCCTGTAAAGCATATTGTATAATGTGAGTGCTTAATGCAAATTGCTCATTCTTAAAATAAATTAAAAAGCATAGTGAGACCGGAGTTCAGTTTTTATTTGAATCTATATGATGAAGCATTGAGACGCGGCAAAGCACGCTCCGCTGGACGACCCCAATCCTCGGACCTCGCTGATGACGTTTCCGAATTGGACAAACAGCTTACAGTTCTGCAGGAGCAGATCCAACGTCTCTCCCAAAGACGAGCCTTGCTTGCACAATCGTCCAATCTCTATTCTGATCACATTCCTATACTGCGTCTCAATCGCATGCTCCCATTTCGCTTGCGCCTTTTGAACCTCAGGCACCTGTGATGTTGTCTCGTGTGGAACTCCTCCGTTTCTTGGCACAACTGCAACTCACAAAGGTGCTAATTGCTAACCTTCCTCCTGTTTTTTAAATATGGATTCAACATTGAAGAGCCAGCGTCACGTGTTACAATGGAACTGCCGAGGTTTCGTGAACGAGGCAGGCGAGATTCGCAAACGACTGCGTCCTGCGTGGGAATTACTCCTACAAGAAGCAAATGTTTTACCCCCGCTTTCTGGCTTCATTGCCTACTTTTTGCATACATTTCAGCACTGGGAACAAATCGAATTGATTTTTATTGCGAAAGCAATACTACTCTAGGTTTCGAGCCTTCAGCGTAGAGCAGCCGGTGGCCACGTTTGAGAGCGACCGCAGATGGGGCCCCTCTTCAAGCCGTCGTGTAAACCCGATCGGATAGCCACGCCGCGCCGCGCCGCAGAAGAAGAAGAAAAGAAAAAAGAAAAAGAGAAAAGAACAAGAAGAAGAAGAAGAAAGAACAGAAAGAGAAGCTACATCGGCTTTGCTTACGCAACATATCGGATTTAACTAAACCTAAACCCCAGCTAATCGTTTTGCTCAAGCCATCAAAAATCAGTAGTAGTTTGATGCTGCCGAACCTAAATATCGAGCGTTAGCTCTGAGTTACTTAGCGATGCGGAAAGACACGTCGGTTTCATGGTTGCGCATTTTTTTTATCAATTGCTATTTTAAATACATGATCCATGTAGCACAATTTCAATCCAAATCGGCTGGAGTCAAACTTGGGGGTAGTTCAGGCCAAATTTGGAGGTCACCATCGTGTTCACCATAGTGGAATTGGGCTGGACATCGATTTTTGTCCAAATCAGCTGAAGTGATAATTTAAGGATGGCGCAGGCCAAGTAAATTTGTTGGTCTTCATTTCGGGTTCGTCATAATCGAATTAGACTAACATAGTATTTTGGTCCAAATCGACCGAGATTTAATTTTGGAAGTTGTCTGGGCTGCATTTCGGGGTGGCCCAGACGAAATTTGGAGGTCACCATCGTGTTCGCCATAACAAATTTATGCTGAACATCGATTTTGGTCCTAATAGGCGGAGGTCAAATTTTGAAGTGGGCCGGGCCAAATTTGTGGGTTCAAGGTCAAAATTGGAGGTCGCCATTGTGTTCGTCGTAGCCGAATTAGGTTGGACCATAGTCTTGGACATCAATATCTGCCACATATGGCGACGCGTCCGGGGAGGCATCCCTGCCACGATGATGGCGTACGTGACTAGCGACTGCGCATTCCATCGTTAGAGGTGAAACCTCGGCGTCATTTGACCTTCAGAAATGGTAGCAGTAGAGCTGATGCTCTAAAATACACTTCCAGCTGCACCGATCAAATCCCGGCATCATTTGACCTTCAGGAATGGTAGCAGTAGAGTTAATGCTCTAAAATGCACTTCCAACTGCACCGGATTGTGATAGCGAGGAGTCGTTGAGGATCGATAGGTATGTGTGTCAGTAGGATGCGGGGGTGTTGACGGTGGGACCAAGTTCAGCAGCTCTGAAAACAATTATTTTTTGAAGAAAGCTCCAGACTTTCAACCGCTCGACTGCATGACGAAATGGAAGCGATATAGCGGTACCTCGACCTCGTCCCTTGCCTCCTTAACAGCACCCACATTCAAGTCATCCCGAGTGCCGCCAAAAGATGGCACAGCACTCTGCTCCACACCGTTTCATGACTGTTGGTACATGTGTGGTGGCGTACTATGTAACCACTCTGTTCACGCCTACTTCTTTTGCTTTTCTGCCATTGATTGCCGCGACTGCTGATGCCATGACGCACAGCTAAACAGTGAATGTCATTCGCCAGCTCTGGCATCGAAGGCGGTGCTTTAGTCAATGGTAGGAAAGAAAATAATTTAATGCCAGCAATAGTATATGCGAGATGTGACCCATGGATCGCATTCGCTTTGACTAGACAAAAAAATGATATGGTTTTTATTTTTTCGCTTACAAACCTTAAATTAACCCTCCGTAAGGGCTATAATGTGGTAAAAATAAAGTGAATGTGGCTGACGATATACAGTACAAAATATTCCACGCCCAGGTACTGCATTTTGTGAACGCCACAAAAGACCCGTGCGTGTGAATGAGAAACAGAAAATTCCGGGAGGATGAGTACAATCGACACTTTGGTCATGCGGTTTGCATTCATGATGGAGGAAACAATGCTTGACCATGATGGATCAGAAAAAGAAAAAGAGAGGAGGAGGAAGATGAGGAGGGAGGGGGGACACTTTGCCATTTTGCGTTTTCAATCCATTCTAGAATTGCATGCCAAGGCTTATCGGTCTGTGTTCCTCAAAGTGTCATGCTTATCCTGTTTCACTCATTTTGACTTTCAGTATAGACCCCGGCACAGTAAAATCACTGTGTAGAGTCTTGCATATGCAGGCTTTCGCAAGACGTGCACGGCTACTGTCTGAGAAGCAGTGAGGCGGCGAAGGAAGCAAAGCAACGTACGGCCGACCCACAGTACAGACTGTTCACCTGGCGGACCCAGTACGTTTATTCAGACTGGATGCCCCGCAGCAGTAAAGCATCCGAGCTCTAAGAGGAAGTTCAGAAGAGAATGAATAGAGGAAGGGGGGAGAGAGAATAGCGGAACAGTCGCGTGTCACGTTGTCCCACACTGACGGGGGCAACTCGACGCTCCAACTCACACACGCGCTCAACTCTGGCTCGCTCTCGACAGCAGGAGTCACGCAGAGGCGGAGAGCGTGTTGTAGCTCTGACCGAACGCATAGTGGGCGGCCACTGAGCCGTGACAAAACAAACGCGCCCCGCGTGCGACGACAACGTTCGTTAGGCGGTGCAGCTTTTTGTTGTTATTGTTTTTTCAGAGACGCGGTCCCGAAGCGCCGGTGGCGTGGGCCCCCTTCATTAAGCATTTCCTTCGAGTTTATCCAGCAGCCGTGGACGTAAGGTCTCTACGGTCAACGGGCATGTTGTACGCCCGGAAGACCTTTTCGGGGCGGTGTTGCTGCACATGCATAGCCCATTGATTTGTCAGAGTTGTGGGTGGAGGAGTCCCTGATTAGTGGTGAACTTCACTCGGTGGGCTGTGGGGAGTTGCTTGCCATGTCACTTCAATCCAGGAGCTCTAGAAAGCTATCTCGCATGACGAAAAATGAACATCAACGAAGAAAAAAAAATTGTACTTGGAATTAGGGAGTAGCAAACGTGGGTGATGCCTGAGCTATAGGATGGTCACCCTAGAGTGTTGTAGCAGATGTGCAAAATATGTCATGACTCGGTGCTCTTATGCCTGCCGATTAAAATGTGTTATTTGTATTTTCGCATGCGATTTAGTATTGATACCTGTAGGCCCGGTGGATGGGTCTAGCGCTGTGTGTGCGTGGAACAAGGCTTCTAGCAGTGTTTGCAGTGGCACTGCCATAGCCCTATCCTCGGCTCAGGAGAGGGCTAAAACATGCGGATAAGTATAATGCCGACTTGTTTTCGTTTACTCTTGCGTTTACAATCCTGAATGTCCGAGAGCCGACGAGAACGCTTTTCGACTGCACTGTGCTGCGCAACGAATACGTGGAATCAATTATCGCGAGCCAACGAGACAGCAATAATCTTGCCGAACACATCCAGCTTGCCACGCGTACCAGTCCGATACCTGCACCTGCAAGCCTCACTCAAAAGCGCTTCTAAACTATACGATGCCCCCAGCCACACTCACGTCATGTGCCTGTCTACGTATACGAATTACGAAATGAGACGTCCGAGTTGTCAAATTAAACTTGGCCGCATTTCGAAAGTATCAACTATGAGAGTGAGTTCGCGGCTTTGGGGACAGTTTCAACCGTGGTAACTGCGATGTCCTCCGGCAGAGATGCGTATGTAGAGCGAAGAATACGCAGCGCTGTATAGTGTGCGTGCGGCTACACCGCCGACTCAGCGGAGCGACGCCCAGGTAAGCATAGCGAGGGCCGCACAACTTGGCGGGCACTCCAATCAGCGATTCCTCGCTCGCTGCGTTCGCGGGCCGACCGCAACGTCGCTGTCTAACGAAGCGTGCTCGACGAAGGCGCGCACGCCCTGCGCTGCAAACTCCACGACCGTGGCCGCAGTATTTCGTGCAGCGCGTTCAGGAGCCTACACACGCGGG
Source organism: Amblyomma maculatum (assembly GCA_023969395.1). NCBI lineage: Eukaryota > Metazoa > Arthropoda > Arachnida > Ixodida > Ixodidae > Amblyomma > Amblyomma maculatum. The sequence goes on along the minus strand of JAJIZL010124687.1, from coordinate 46,503 downwards.
GGCGTGACCCCTCCACACGAACTCTCAGCAATGCTAGAAATCGGCATCCGCTTAGACTGTGGCATGAAAGCACTGAAGCATTCGCGTCTTCACTTAGCTTCGCGCGACAGATGTCATGCAGTGGCCATGCAAAACAATGGAAGTTCATGTTGAAAACTTTGACGACATTAACGAACCTAAGACGGAGTGGAAGCCAGCCATGCCTCTAGAGGGTAGTCAGAACGTCGAAGAGAGTCGGACCAGAGAAAGAAGGAGGCTAGCTAAGACGGTGATACAAAATGTTACATTTGGCAGCTAAGTATCGTAAGTGAAAGCAATGCGCAAGCTCTCCCTCTCGTCATTGGATCCATCTGTTAAAGCCTGTGTCATACTAAACGCGCACTGCTCGAGGACGACGCCGAAACTTGCGCATGTGAATCTGGGCACTGCATTTTTAAACAGTCTTGGACAAAGACCAGGCGTCATCAGCGCCCTCCCATATGCCGGACTCATAATGAAGCAGCCACACCGTACGCAACGCACACGCCCTTCGTAAGCCTCTCGAGGCTTTCTCAAAGGGGATGCACTCGACGACAGTGCACGCGCACTCGCTGTCCGCTTTGCGAAACACGCAGCCCTCAGTGAATCCGCAGGGGTGCATCCAACTGTGCTCACAGAGCGAGGAACCGCGACGAAGCCCGGACCTCTTCGCGGGCCACACGCACGTCCTCCCGTTCCGGAATCCGCCGAAAGTGCGGGGCTCTCGCGTGGTCCGCAGCCGCGCGCTGAAGCGGGTCCAGCGCAATCACCGTGCATCGACTCATTATGCAAATTGATGGCACCTGCAAATGAAGCGCGCACCTAAGGAGCTGCGTCAAATGGCGGCGCGATTTCCATCTGTATACCTCCCTCCATCGCCACTTGGCCACGTCAGTCGTGTAACGCCGGCCGGCGCGAGCTCCTTGAGCTGTGAGCTCCGTCGTCGAATGCGCGCCTCCGGGCCCCTGTGTGGCCACTCTTCCAGGTTCTTGATTTCGACACCAGCTCTCGGTGGTTCCGGCCCTCGGATGAGCTGTCGCCAAGACTTAACCGTGGCTGTCACCGCTTGAGCGCCGCCTTCGCAATCCGAGTGTTTACGAAACTGCCCAGATGATCGTGACGCCCACTCGTCTTGCAGCTACAACGTAAGGGCGGTAGGAGGAAAGCTTCGCGCGGCAATGGTGATGACGGGGACGGTAACGCAAGTAAAATAGCGCAGAGTATATGGAAATACTCAGTCATAATTTTGAGCATCAAACGCAAATTCGCAATAAAAGAAAAACAAAAAAAACGAAAGAATTAAGGTTTATAGTTTATTGAGTTTTACGTCCTTAAACGACTCAGGTTAAGATGTACACAGGATTGGAGGGCATCTTGACCACATGGTTTTTTTTTAACATTCCATGAGTAGGCGAGAGCCCTAACCACTGATCCACAGAAGTGGGAGGTATAAGATAAGAACCAGTGGGAAGAGGGAACACGAAATGAAAATATCCAATCTGTCAAGTCATCCAGTGTATGTAAGCATATAAACTGCGTGCATCAGAGGAAATGTGTAACACGATTTAGGATGTCTCGTAGATGGGAGCATAGCAACATTCGTTGTCGATCGGTAAGAAAGGAGTTTCTGGACCTGCCACTAGCTGCAATGGCTTCTTGTAGGTCTTTGAGCAGGGTTTACCTGGCTGCTACCGCGTCTTTGGCACCTCTGTTCCAGCTCTACAGTGCGCTATCTTTAAGTTCAGCCACGTTCAAATGCTTTTTTTCCCTTTGTGCTCTGTACATGCACGTTAAGTTTCCCCGCTGTTTTCGCTGCTTGGCGTGCCGCACTCTCATTCGCTCTTCTTCGGGGCTATTCGGCCGCATTAACAGCGTTCTCACCTTCCTTTTCCGCTGTTGAAATATGGGAGCCTTCCTCTCTTTTCATGCTTCCAGCTTCATTGCTCAGAGACAGCCAAAAGAAACCATGGAAAACCTATCCTCACAGGCTAAGCATACACTAAGCGAAGGAATTCCCATCCATTGCGGCTAATGTGTTGCAAAACATTTTATTACGTCTGGCGAGCATGTATTTTCTAGTGACCATAACAGCTGTTCTGATCGTAGCCAGGCAGAGTATTGTTCTATTGACCAGGAGCTTTCCGTACGGCCCTGGCTACCCGGTTTCCAGTGGTGAAAATGCGACAGGGAGTCTCTTGCAAACCGAGACTTCAGTGTCCATTTACAAATGAATACCAGGTGATTTGAACGAAAAGCAGGCATATAGTTGGGGCTCACCCACACATCGGGACCTTTTCCCTTCTATAGATGCCGTATTTCGAATGGTTAAATAAAATCCATTCTTTCACCTAAATAACCGGATAACTGCTTGCCCAGGGTGCGTCCAAATGAGAGATGGTAAATAACTTGATGTTTCTTGCTCAAAATTTCAGCCTTCTGAGCTACCTTAATGTTACTGCAGAACACGCGAGGCCATACAGCTTAACGCCATTTAGCATGCCCAGAGTGCGAACTGATGGCCACAGCTGCATAACAGTTTCAGCTATGTGGCCGTGATGCGTTTTTTTTTTTTAGCTTTAGTTCTGCCATGTAGTGTTGCGATATTATAAAATTATGGCGTTATTTATTTTTCTGTCATGTTCACCAACAACGTTGCCCATGTATGAAAACTCCCCTCAGGTAATGAATAAGAGAAAGAAAGGTCTAAGCAACTTCCCCTTCCTTCAGGCACAAGCGATGCCAGTAGCGATAACCGTCCTATGACAACACCCGATTTAAGGTCTATATGTGCCGGCTAAATACATATAACAAAAAATTAGCACATCACCGTGTGTCAGTCTAAAGTCTAATAAACGGCCAAACAATCACAGCCATGGTCATGCCACAGCTTAACACATCCGAGCGCGATTTTGCTTCGCAATAAGCTATGTTACATACAGACTCTGCCAGTAACGTAAGTCTGTAGATACGTGTAACTACATATTGTTAGAATGAACGCACTCCAGAGTAAATAAGCTATCGTTGGCCGTCCCCATAAGAAGATTAATACGTATTATGCGCAAAATCTGAAGCTCCCGTTCGGGTATGAATATCTCGCCATGGAAGGACAAAAAAAGGATGGAAGCAATGGGGGTATAAGGATAAAATACCCACAAAAAGAAAACACAGAATTCATACGAAAGAAACTGTTTACGAGGCTGCGCCCAATCAGGCTGTCCCACAAGGCATCACGGTGTAATAATGCACGATTCGGCGCTCTTAGCCCTGAAGAAAAGCCGATTTTAATGTAGCCTGCGCGGGTACGCCTAGCGTTTGACAAAGAGATCCAGGTCGGGCGGCTGAAGGGCAGGTACACGTGGCAAACACGGACAAAAAGCAAACGCGAATATCGGGAGGTCGGCGAACGAATCGTCCTCAACGGCGAAATGAAGACGGAACAAGGTGCATTACCCGAAAGACGTCTCTCCTCCGCCTTCACAGCCGTAGCCGCAACAAAAGCAGGAAGCAACAACAAGGATGGCGCGAAGAGGGGAGAAATAAAGGAAAAAAAAAAAAAAACAAGAGAAGGAAATAAGGAGTCTATAGGTGGAGGGAAGTGCAATGGATGTAGGGATATTTTGAAGACACGTTTGAGATTCTGCAAGGACTGAAAAGGAAAGAAAGCAAAGTGAAACTTGGGAACAGATGCGACTGGAAGCGCCAGGAAAGGAAAGGTAAGAAAGCGGAGAGAGCAGGAAGACGACTCATGACCATTCGGAAAACGGTGCGGGCCCGGATTTTAGGTGCGTTCTCCGACGGGGGCGAGAGAGCTGGAAATCTGTCGTGCAGCGCGGGCTGCAGCCGGCAATAGCAGCAGCAGCAGGAGCAGAAGCGGCAGTAGTTCATCCGCGCAGTCCGCCGCCATACGTACTCTACGAGCGACGCCGGAGCGCTTTCCTCCGCACAGGCTTCTCGGCAGCTGCGGAGGGAGGCCCGGGAGCAACGGGGATGGGCGAGGATAAGAGGAGACGACGGCAAGTTGATGGGGAAACAAAGGAGGGAACGCCAAGGGCGAAAAGGGAAGACATGGCGAGACGGCCGCGAGATGGTGGGAGACGAAGAAAGAGGTAGAAGATGGAGGGGAGTCGCCCGAGTGGTGTGGCGTGCTCTGGGATCATTTAGGAGGAACCCAGGGGAGCGGAATCTTGGCGCGAAAGCGTCGGCAAATGCACCCGCCGCCGGCGTCGTTTTAAAACCCCCTGCGAGCGAACTTGTGCAGTGCGCTGCCAGCGCTACTGCAAAGTTTAGCTTGGTGCTCTCACGTGGCTCGGGGCCGCGAATTACGGCGGCGCGAGATGGACGGACTCCTCGCTCAGCGGAATAGAGCTTTCTTCGGCAA
>JAJIZL010124687.1:8164-24433 GCA_023969395.1 Amblyomma maculatum | reverse complement strand
TGTAGATTCAGATCCCAACGCTGGTCACCAGTTGTCGTGACGCTGGGGCTACGTCGACCCGGCCTTCACTTGGTAGCGTGCAGAGACTCGGGGTTGAAGAAGGACTGAATCTTCGAAGTTGGTAAAATATGTACAAGCAGGTTTACTGGCACTTTGAGAAAACGTATTTACAAGAATATTTACATGAAGAAGAAGGGTACATCAGCAAAATGACAGGCGTTAAGAGTTCATAGCGAGAAGCGACTGGATGAGCCGTTTACCCAGGGCCCAGAGCGACATTTCGTGCTCTGCAGCGTCCTTAAAACCCCCTATGTCCAGCCCCTCTCTGAAGATGCTGACCAACCAAATCCAGGGCACGCCCCTCAGGTATCGGCATCCAATCGAACACATCACTGCACTGATGGTCTGAAGCACTGACTGGTCCGGCATTCATTCGTTGGGCGTGATCACTTGTTGGCGGGAAAAGCTTGGGAACGGCGAGGAGAGGAGGTACATTTCTATTCTTCAGCAAAGAAACCACAGGCTGGTTCTGACAAGGGGTTTTACTTCTCAGAAACCCGAGTGCACGTGGCGCCGCATAGGGCTCCCAACATGGTCCCTTTTCGACAATTGCAAATCTTTCCTGCATTCCCGGGAAATCACTTAATGGCCGTATGAGTCATGCTCTTCTCTTGTCCTGCACGTCAGCGGACATGTCACTCTGTCGTCTCCTTTGGATAGGAGGCATTCATCACTGGAGGATAGCACTTCTCGACTGGAAGGGTGAACAAAAGAAAGCACTTCCTGCTATTTCCCGCAGGGGGACGTTTCTTTGTGTTTTTCCAGACGTTCTCTTGACAGGGCCAATTTGGCATTTGCAGGTTGTCCACAAAGCAAAACATGCTTACAAAACAGGATTCCTGGAAACAGGCTCACTTAGAGCCAATGGACCATCACCACATATTCACAAAACTTTTCCATGCCCACAGGCGAACAATAGAGCGCGCAAATGCGGATGCTTGGTCGTAACAGTAATCCGCTGTCGCCCGGGGCCTCATGCATATGAAAAACTGTCCGCAGCACCTCCCGGTGACGAAAGAGAGGCCCAGGGAGGCACGACGCGAGGAATACGAGCGGTGCCGCTTGTGCCGGTCCGCGCCTGTTGAGGAACGGCTGAGTTATCGGGGAGGAAGGGGCGCCGTGATTAGAGGAGGGAAGGGAGCAAAGCACTTCTATTTCCAGGCACAGCGCCTCCTGATGACTGCAACCCTGCGCAGCTCCCGAAATCTGGCCCCCCACCAAGGCTATCCACGCTGCCTTCCGTTTGCGTTTTCGCGTGCACTAGAGCGGACACGGCAGGGGTAAAGCGGTCGAAATCAAGGCGGAGGCATTTCGTTCGCGGAAGTCGGGGAAAATTTTACAAATTGTCCGCACGTGTTTTAACGCGGCAACATTAAAAGCCCCGTTCCTTAGAATATTCGGCGTTGTCGACGTTGTCGAGGTGGCGACATGGTCGGGCACTGACTCGTAGGCGTGATGTGTTACGTAACGAGACTACATGCCATGGCAAGAGCTGCCAACTCTCCTCTTTTTTTTTTCCCCCTCTTGGGATGGGAAGTCTAGATAGGAATCAACCGGCCGGGATCTTTACATCTTGTATAAGGTACACAGCTTTGTAGGCGACACAGGGATTTACATCTATGTCGGGTGGTTTTCACATAATGGGACAGTTAACTACTGTATGCTATTCAGTTATGTGTGAGATGTAACCAAGGCACAAATCAAGCGATTGAGGGTTAAGCTAGTAGAACATGCATATAATCGAACGAGGATTCTCTAGGGAAGCCGAAGACGGGATCCATTAACGCTAACGCTACCGCGTCGTAACCTGGCGGAGGTTAGATATTTCTAACTCCCCCCCCCCCCCCCCCCCCCCCCCCCCACATCCACTTTTTTTTTTTTCCCTGGAATTGCATGGACTGCCATCAAGTTTCACATACTCCTTCTTTGTCCGCTGAAGCAGTGATTCAGTCACCGCTTTTAAAAGTGCTGTTTTGATTTTTGTGTCAGCTCACTCAAAGTTCGTCAAAGTTCGTCAAAAGAGCCATTGCAATGAATGGTTTTTGCAACGCACGGGAAAAAAATGCTGCCACCGTCTGATAGACGTTGAAGTGCAAGAGTGATGGCTCAAGGGCTTTTTAGTGATTACAGGATTTGAGATTACAGCATGGTTTGAACCATGACCCTGTGTACGCCTGACATTTTATTCATATTTTTGACATCGTCTTAAATATACGATGTATCATTTTCTTCAGCTACAGCAACCATTATTGTTGTTTTTGCCCTCATAAGAATGTCGCATATCCACAAGGGGAATCGGCCATGGTCAGGCGGTGATTAGAGTTTTTTAGATTCCATATTGCAGAAGTGAGATCAGAAATTCGAGCAAAGTCAGGTACACTCACTTTTAGCACTATCTTCTTCATCTTCATCACGATCATCAACAACAAACGTTTTAACTAATGAAAACATTGTGCGCTGGTCACTGAAATAGTTTGCGATTGAACAAATTTTGTCAACCCTCAGATTTCCACCATGATCGACGATCTCCCCTTTCTGCGTCCTGGGTGTGGTTTTGCGCTGTCTTACCTTGTGAGAGTTGAAAGCACTAAGTCTAGAGTAGTTCCCCACTGGGTCATCAGCACGCATCTGAGAAGTCCACCGATTGAAACGTTCCCCATATACCTTTCCGCACACCTGATGATGATGATAATGTTGGCTAGTTGGCACAACGTTCCTATGGGCCCACGCGCTGCTTCCCGCAACCTCCCGATAACTCAATTGCTTTCTTAATTTCTCCGACCACAGAACTTCTTCCATGACAGCCAAATACTGTTAGTGGAGTGTTTCTTGAAGGAATACGTATGAAAAATTAAAAAGTTGTCTGTAATTGTACATACGTGTCTTGCTTGAAATCTTTGCCTCAATCTATTGAAAAGGTGAAACAGGTGATGAGCTGTGTTCAAATTTCGCATTAGAAAGCAACGTAATAGTGGGTAATTTTTATCTTCTCTTAATCACCTTTGTTCTGTTCTTATTCTCTTGTTAATTCTCTTGTTAACCTAACCTAACCTAAAGGTTTTGAATGGGGTCAGGTTACCGTGAGCTTTTTGACGCGCGAAGAAGATTTCCTTCCCTCTCCATCTCCTCCATGTTCGTTTCATTTCCGTCGATCGCCGCTCAGGCGCTAACAAGTGCCGCGGCTGGTAAAATCTTTTTCTCTACTTCGTTGTTCGAATTAACAAGAGAATAAGAACAGAACAAAGGTGATTAAGAGAAGATAAAAATTACCCACTATTACGTTGCTTTCTAATGCGAAATTTGAGCGTCGTGGGTTGAGTGTAGGAGGATCTTTTAGTCTCCTTATGTCTTATCAACAGGTCTATGTACAAATCTACCCCCCCCCCCCCCCCCCCCTCCCCTCGCCTAAATCTGTTTCCTCAACGGTAGGGTCGCCGCGCCGGGGTGGTGCAGTGGTAAGACGCCCGACTACTGTGCCGGAGTACCCGAGTTCGAACCCGACCTCGGCGGCTGCGTTTCGATGGAGGCGAAACGAAGAGGCGTCCGTGTGCTGTGCGATGTCAGCGCACGTTAAAGATCCCCAGGTGGTCGAAATTATTCCGTAGCCCTCCACTACGACTCCTCTTTCTCTCTTTTCACTTTCACTCCCACCTTCCTCCCTTCCCTTACGGCGCGGTTGAGGTGTCCACAGAAAACAAGTGAGACAGTTACGGCGCCTTTCCCTTCCTATAAATCAATCACATCCCGCGACTTCTTTCTCCTCACTGGTTGCTTTTGAGCGGGTTAAACGACTAGTGTTACCGAGAGGTGTCTCTAAACGCAACCGAAAGGTAACATACACCGTCACTGAAGGCAGGAATTGATTACAGTGAAGGTAATTGCATAGTGTTACCGTTGTTATGCCGTGACCTCGTGGCTCTGTTCACGGCTGGTTTTGCGGCTATTAAGAATTAGGAATTAGAACTCCCACATAATGCAATCTAAAGGGGAACACCCCCCAGGAAAGATCTTGGTAGCTTATATTAAAAAAAGTTGCACTTACAGTATTCGAACAGATGTTTTGTTTGCTCAGTGCTCAGGTAAGTAGTGTCCATCGCGCCAAACAGTGGGGCCCGCGGTACTGATGCAACGAGTACGGTAGGCTTTAAATGTGATGTTATTTATTTTTACAATATTTTCGCTCTCTGTCGCCAGGTGACGCTGCTCAAAGGACCCTACCGTTGAGAGAAGGAAATCTGGCACTCCCCCCCCCCTCTTATTTTTTTTTTTTGCTTGCCTCATGAGCACATAGATCATCACACCCGTTGCATATTTCGCTGCATCACTGACGCAGCCACTGGACATTTCTCAGCTCATATTAGGGCTTCTTTTCTTTTTTTTTTTTGCACAAGAAGTCTGTGAACAACTTAGTTTGAGGTAGTGGATAACGAAGTAGAACGGTTCATCCCTAGTTGAAATGAGTGTCCCGTGTCGCTTTCACACGCAGCACGCGTGCGAGAAAGACCATGGACCAGAGCGTGGAATTGTGCGAGTTGCACGAGATCATAGACGGTAATAGAAGCAGTAAGAAGAAGAAAAAAAAAGGACAAGAAGAGGAAAGAAGGAGAATGAACCAGCAGAAAGACAGTTTGGAATGTGTAAAATGCAGCTGTCTACGCGCGACTTCTGCAACCGGGGAAGAAAGATTATAAAATGAGAAGACGGAGGAAAGTCCGTGCCCGTAGGAAGAACACGTCACCGCGTCCTCACCGCTGGCTGTGTATGCCGAATTTAGGTTCCGAACATCAAAGGCGCCGAAGTGAAAAATAGGTGGATATAGCTGCAAGGTACAAACAAAAAGATTGCGGCATCCTCTAATCTCCACATGCTACTAATCAAGATCAAGCAGTCGTCTAACTTAATTCATGCTAATTATTTCTAGCGGGTTTGATCTCACCGTGCAAATCACGCGAAGGAACGTTTGCGAATAAGTGCAAGCATATAAGATCAGCTCGCCTTGAGGCCACGGCTAATATCAAAAATACGTCTTGCACGTCATCATGGCGCCAGTTGTTTCACTGACACACGTGCAAGATTATTAATGCGGCGCGTCTTTCAGTACATTCAAGTGAAAGTTCGTACCCGGTTTCACATAACAAATGTGGGCTGGAGCTATTCTAGTTAAAATTAGGAGAATAGGTAGAGAAGGCATGACTCGGTATGGTGGTGGTTAGGGCGCTCGACTGATGTGCTCATGGGGCATGTTCGAATCCCGGCAGCGGCAGCCGCTTTTCGATGGAGGTGAAAAAGCTAGGCGCAACACATAACGGGGACAAGCCAGGCGCCTGTCTCGTTGCAGCAGCTCTTCATTTTTTAGTAGACGCCTTGATTCCCATGCAGGGTGTTCAAAAAAGGTCACAGTATATGTTTATCACTGTGTAACGTGAAATTCAGTGCCATCTTCGGGGTTAGCATCATTTTGCGATGTACTGAGGTAAAGAACTTGACATAAGCATTCATGTATGTGAAGAAGCAGCCTTTTTAGTCTTTCACAACTTTAATCGGCATGAAAGCCAGGGAACAGACGCCTATAAGGCGGCGCCGTAAAATGAGGTAAACACTGGTAACCTGCGACTGCTCATTCGTCTGCTTTCGCAATACCTCTATCACTGTACAGTAACCCCTTGCTTCTCCTCTCACCACGGTAGCAGATTTCAGATGGTTACCGTCGCAAATCACCCTCTGGTTAGACCGACTACTGCTACTTCTGAATGCAGCGACGCGAAACCCGGGAACGGGCCTTTTGTCCCAGGAGCGGGACAAATAGCTGGTAATTTACTCCCATCTTCTCATCTTCTCTGAGCCTTAGAAGGCAAGCAATTTATCTAGGTGAGCTTTCACGTTGTGTTAGCACAGCAATCAGCATGTAACGTCACGTGGTCGCCTTGTTAACGGGCAATAGGGATCAGGTATACTAACAACCCGCGTCGCTTTCTTCTTGCCACACACCTGCACAGTTCCCAGGGTGGTAGTAAACTCCGAGTTCGTCTATATTTCACGCCTAAACAGCCAGCAGGAAACATACAAACAGAAGCACCTTTGTTTGTTCGCTTTCCTTTCAGGACCGCTAGTGCAAAAGGCGGCCGTCATTTTTATCTCTAGCTAAAGGAAGAACAACAGCGCAAGATGAAGCAGTGTCACAACAGGAAAAAATACCCGACGCTTCTGACAACGACATACACACGCGTGCGTAAAGCTCATTCCGAGTTAAGTTCCGCTGTTCTTGTCATATTTGAAGCTTTTAACTCCAAAGCTCTTGTTCCCTTTGAACCACGCGAAAGCTGCAGTACAGTTCTCGTGGAACATTTCTTTTATGCAGGAGGTCTTGTCTAATTCTAGTAGTGTAAGCAGGGTGCATATATACAAACAAAGCTCCCACACGAGAGAATCCGTGTACACTCATGCGTTGGATGCGGATGGAGCTTAGCACATCCGTACACGTGCTGTATATGAAAGAAAGGAAAAAAAAAAGGAGCGAAGGGAAATTGCGTGCATCCTCCACATAGCCTTCCGCGTCTCGGCAACAACAGAAACTGGAGCTTAGCGCACCTGCGCAGCTCTCACCGCGCTATCAACGCAGCGCGTCCTTTTGTTGCTGCTATTACGCTCGACATTTCTTCCTAGTAGGGAACCCAAGCAGCATATTCCATCGAGGGCACGGGTGCAGGTCCACATTAAATTCTATAGCGTCGCACAGAGGTAGGCTCCTTCCTTCACTTCCCCCCCTTTTTTTTGTAATATGCCTTTCTCCGGGAAAAGGGAAATGGCAGCCGGAAGGCTGAAGCGATGCAGCCTGATTGAGGCCGAACTGCTGAATGGGCATCTCTATTCCTTTATTCCCGACTCCTGCTTCGGGAAGAAAGGTAAAGGTTGCGTGCGCAGCTCCGTCATTGTGGCGTGCGTTCAGTGCGTGCGGTGTGCCTATTTGCGTGGTTTCGGAACCGGAGTCGGCGGAGTCGAGTTATGGGCCGTTTCGTGCAACGTTTCCTGTGTATTCGAACAAAGGAGTTAGCAAGACATCTCGAGAAAGTACGAAAAAATGCCACGGGTGTCATCATTAATATGCTGCCCTTTCTCTACATTTAGGTTCCAAGGAACTGTAAGACGTAACTATGTTCCTTGCTATTTCCGATCAAAAAAATAATGACAAAGCGCCATTTTGAAGATATGATGTCAAACAAGGGAGTCTATGCCACATAAGGGAGCATGTGTCCTGTTGCATATTTAAGCAGCAAAATAATCGCCAATAGTAAATAACAACCGCCTCTCTCCGAGTCTCTAAAGTAATGTACCTGCGCATTTTAAACACAACTTGCGGCTAGTATAACAGTGCAACGTTCTTCTATTGCCACGTATACATCTGTCCGGGTTCTCTCTCAATCGCCCCCCCCCCCCCCCTCCCCGCACAGATCAAGCCAGAAGGCGACGCGCGCACACACACACACATGCACGCACGCATGCAGGGACAATCAAAGAACCAGAGGAGTTGCAAAATCGCTTGCAAAGACCAGCTTCCAAGCTTGTGCATACGCACAGGCCTTGCGTTTCCTTTGGAAGTGAATTTATTTCCCAACCGTTTTACGCGGGAAATTACTGGGGTGTAGTAGCATGCGCAACTCTGCACGACGAGCCACCAGCTAAGAATAACTTCAGTGTATTCATAACCCCTTTCCTTCTTGGCATCTCCGCCAGGACGGATCAGTAGTTAGCCAAGGCACGCTCCCTCAACGCATGGCGCTTATTAAAAGTCGGAACATGTTCCGTCTCTCTGGGACGTACGTGGGACATTTCCGACCGAAGTGTTATAAATATGGCGCAGAGTCGCTCAGCGCACTTCAATACTTCGAATTACGACCGTACGAACGGCATATTCCACCCACGAAAAAGCCGCCTCTTACCTTCCTGCCTTTGGAAGAGCGAAGAAAAATTACTATAGGATTGAGAAATCGTGTCGTCAATCCGCAAGAAGCCAATCACTCCCCATTTGCTGTTAGGTTTATATTTTTTTCCCGACAGGATTGTGTGCACGAGCTTTGCGTTGCCACATGCCCTACTGTTCGTGTTTTCGGAGACGCACAGGAAATGAGGAAGGAACACGAGACATTATTATAGGATTCAAAGTGACGCTACGACAAGGTACAGGTGCGGACATAAGTGAGCGGAGCACGGTGTTCCCTTCAAATAAAATACACGCTTCCTGCACTGCAGAGATAAGAAAACAATATTTGTCCAAGTGAAAGGACACTAGCGTCTATTACCGGTTCGCACATACCACGACTGCCAGTTTCAAATATGCAATGCGCAAACAATTTTCGAATGAAATACGCTGCTTCGTTTACTTTTGTCCGCGCCGGTACGATATGATACGATTCAAGATGGTACGATATCTACTTTAAGGTTACGGCATGATATGATATGATACGGTACAATACGATGCTATACTACAAGTATGATACGACGCGATAAGATGTGGTACGATACTATATCTGCTTTAAGGTTACGGCATGATATGATATGATAAAGTACGATACGATGTGATACTATAAGATATGATACGACGCGATAAGTTGTGATACTATGATGCGACCCCACACAATACGAGGCAGCACCGAAATAGACAAAATGTTTATTGCGTTTTCGAGCCAGCCAGCCTTCCAAAACATCTTATCACACTATAAGTTTTTATTTGTTCATACATGCTTACTTTTAAGTGCAATCGCTTCTCCCTTTACACTGTAGCTATCATAGAAAACTTTCAGCTCCATGAATTACTCTGCATCAATGTTGCATTAGATTTGCACATGCTAGTTTTAATATTATTCTGACTGTACTGCAATCTCTTTGATTTCGCTCTATATATGATGTATCTGACGTTAAGACGCAATAGGGTGAACATACAGCTGTCGTAAGTAAGTTTCATACACTAGTCGCTGCGCATTCAATTCGTACATTTCTCTATACGTGAACGACAGCTAACAAATAAGGCTTTAAAGAAAACATCCCTTGGGCCTAACTTAAGAACAGTTAAGTTGACGATTAAAAGCCATAGCGAATGACATAAAGCTCATAAATATATTAAGCAGCTAAGAGTAAAAAGTTATGAAGAGAATTAGGGTACTCCCTAATGTGAAACTTGAGCGTAGCTATATTTAGGTGTTTTTGCGATATATTGTAGCAATAAATTTCATTCCAATGCGCAGTTACTAAACACTCTTTATTCTTCTCAATATCCAAAGAGAATTGTTGAGGAGAAGGAAAATAAGAGTTACGAGCGAGTGGAGCAGAGCTCAGAGCTTTTCTTTCTCTTCTTCTGAGAAATCCTCTTTGGATCGCGACTCTCTTTCACGCGGTTACACCGTCAACGGCATAATCGGTAACGCGGCTCAACCGCCTAGAGGGCGCATAAATGCTACGCTCTAAAATGCAAAGGTGGCGCTAGAGAGACGCGGCTTCTATAACTGCAAGTTTTGTGTTGTTTGTTAACGCCACTTGCATTTGCGCGCGCAACGGTTACGACTATGTAACTCGGTTGTAATAGAACCATAGTACGCGCGTGAGAAAGCCGAGTGGTGGAGGATGCGCTCCCTTACTTGGAGTTGAAATGAAGCGAATAATTGAAAAAATATTGGCTGGTCACAGCGCGAGCGGATTCTTGTGTTTAAGCAGCCACTTCTATAAGGTATCTAAACGTGGACGCAACAACTAGCAAAAACATGACTTCAAAAACAGCGCAGGTAGAAAGAAGGGACGAAAAGGTACAAGAGAATAGAGCGCTGTTTTTAAAGTCATGATTAACCAACTAGCCCAAAGAGCTTCAATCTTGGATTATGTCAGCGCTCTATTCTCTTGTGCCCTTTCTCGTCCCTTCTTTCTACCTGCGCTGTTTTTGAAGTCATGATTAACCAACTAGCCCAACGAGCTTCAATCAAGCAAAAACTGTCAATTATAGAAGGTGTTTTCCTGTTTGATACTCTTTGATCATTTTTTTTTTTTTTTTGCATACAGTAGCACACAATGCATATCACAACACAGGAAGGTATAGCGAAAAAACGTAGCTGTCAGAAATGTTAGACGTTCCGGCTTCCGTTTGCAAACCTCGTCCATTTTGAGTTGTTCACTAAACTCAAAGGAAACAGGGTTCCCTACAGAAGCCGTTGTTCACTAAACTCAAAGAAAACAGGGTTCCCTACAGAAGCCTCAACAACTCACATTTTTTGACCGCACCCTTTGGTCAGCGTTTTTTCTTGTGTTGAGCATAGTAACATGGCTACGCGCTCAGGCAAGATTTCTTCAAGTGCTAGAAATTATACTGCGCAATTACTCATCCTTTTCGCGAGTTGTGCGCAATGTATACGGTAACATGTATTGAAAATAGCCGAAACCTTTTCGTTTTCCTTCACTGAGAGAGCCTCCTGGCACTCACAAGGCGCAAGAAACCACCACTTTGGAGCAGATGAATGAGGATTCAGGAGAACATAAGGTTAAGCAAATGAATTTTATCATCATGAAACATCGCGAAAAAAAAAAAAGAAAAGAAAAGAACAGAAAAGAAAGCGCTCGAAAAGAAGACATTCCCAGCGCTGACTGAGGTTTTATTATTGACATGACGATGCAAATATCTATGCATTTAATAAAATCCCAGTGGAATGTCAGCGTTGCTTCGTCGTTCGTCATCTGACTAGCAATTTCTGGCTACATCGCTGGGTATACATCACACTGCATCCGATCATCGACTAACCATGATTATCAGTGTGACGCGTCTTTACAGCCACGTTAGCTCAAGTTCAGGACAATCTGGTTTAAATTAGAGACAGATGTCTATTATATACAGGCAAACAGTACTGCACTCGTCCGCGGAGAACACTGACGGCCATGCTCCCCGTCACCTGGTTCCCCATCTCCTCGGCACAACGGTGCGCTCAGCAGTGAGAGCAGGGCACCCCGCAGCTCTAAACTCTGCCCCTCCGTCAGCGAACGAGAAGAGTCTCGAATTACCTCCTCCCCGCGGCAGGTGCCTTGGCAGCAGCGTTCGGAGTAGTTTTGGGCGCGCATCCAACAAGAGCATGGCGCAAGGGAAAGCTCCTCGCGTGCCAGCCCAGGCGTGGGGGCGACAAGGCGACGCGCTGTATCGCGACTGCTGGAACGGAATGCTCCCTCAGCGGACAGCTTCACGGCGTCGGCGAGTTGTAATAACTCGTTACCAGTGTGTAATTGCGTTTCCGGCCTTTGGGGAGGGCCAAATTTTTATTCGCCCCATTCGGCTACAGCTCCAATTCTGACCGCGAGAATGACGCGGTCCTTGTGTAACTGCTCGAGGTGATGAAAAATAACCGTGACTGACTTTTTTCGTAGGTTGTGTTACGGCATAACGAAGCACGAATTTGTGGGAAATTTTTACGCCTTACGAAGTTACATAAAACCAGAGTCACGGTAATTGAGCCAGTCAATGGTAACTGAGTGCCATAAACACAGCTAAGCTTAGT
The DNA here is from genome assembly GCA_023969395.1 of Amblyomma maculatum. NCBI lineage: Eukaryota > Metazoa > Arthropoda > Arachnida > Ixodida > Ixodidae > Amblyomma > Amblyomma maculatum. Next base: position 12,851 of record JAJIZL010124687.1, on the reverse strand, counting down.
GCAATACAAAGGGAATTTTCCGTTGAGCTTTGCGGCCGAATAAAAGCCACGTCATGTTAGGTCCCCATTCTGCAACTCACATGTGCCGTTTACGTCAGATATCGTTTAAGAATTCTTGCAGTAAACGACTTTTGTTACCTGACTGCCGGCCTGTTTATAATCTTGACATGGCTTTGACTTTTTTCTCCTGACAGAGGAATGACATGGTGCGCGATTAGCGTCTGGACGCATCCAGAACGTGTAAACACTGCGTGCCCAACAGGTCGCTCCCCTGCCCCTGAAATACGTAAGAGTTAAGGCTTATTTTGATGGATATATGCGCTAGCTGAGACGTTTGTGAATAAGTGCGTTAGGTCTTGAACGCCGCACCTATAGGGCCGGATTAAGAGAAATGGAGCCCTGGGTTAAATCGCATGTAACCCCACCCCTTCGGCAGTTTCTCCTGACTTACCTAGTGTAATTTTGCAATGTAGCCTGTTTCATTTTAACAACACCAAACTAAACAAGAACAAGGGGTGATCACGTGCTTAACGTGTAAGTGATCCATTAGTTTTTCAGCGCGCACAACACAAGCGTAACCATTAACGCTCAGACGAGATGATAACAACTGAAGAACTAGTCCGGGACTCATCCTGGCATAGCCTATTTTCCTCTCCCAAAGTGGGAGAAAGGGAGAGATGGAACTATTTGAGAGATGTAGGACAACGGTATGGTGGTGATTGAAAAACATTTTCCTCCTCATTTCATCTATTGTTCCAGTTATATTTTTTAGATGTTTCCCACCGTCATATGACGGAGGGGTTGATAGGAAACCATAAAAAGCTCTTCCCCACACCCCACGAAAGTGCAGATCACCTCAGAAAGAAAGGGACCTTCCAGAATACTGGATAATCGTTTACGCAGCTTGACAAGGTCTCCCTAACAGCTAAACAAGATCAGATTAGGCGGAGGCCCAGTCTCCTTGTTATGGTTTTCTTATTTCATACCTGCTGTCCGTTATCTGCGGCTCCACATGGGAAGCAAGATAGAATAAATCATCCTCCCTCCTCCTGCCCGCAGATACGAGGGCCTGGGGTACAGCATCCTTATCAAACGTATACTGGTGGCAAAAAGCTGAGTTAAGCTCTCGAAGATGAAGGTCCGACGTCAAGAAGATCTAGCTGTGACGGCCGCTTCAATACTCATATGTGCATAGAAAAAAATTGCGGTTTAATACGTGCTGAATATAGGTTAAACCACTGCACTGCTGTTGTTCCAAATTCTGATCCCACGCATATGTAAGGAACAGCACTGATAAGGATGTCATTGAAGAAATCATTGGGCACGTTGAAAACACTAAAAGAACTCAGTCATATAGCGCCATCACTCTATATATTGGCTGTCAAACTGAAGAGACCCGTCGGGGATTCTTGCGCGTTGGAGCCGCGCTATACAAGATTGAGTTCGAATTACTCGCATGAGCCTCCGTGGTTGGGGCCTCACGAGACAACTTAGCCCAATCAGAATGATGGCAAAAATATGATCGGACGAGATTCGATAGGGGTGAGCGTATGAGGGATTTTGCACTAAAATATAAAAATCACATGTATTATGCTATTTCGTTTTATAACGTTCGCTAAGACTTGAACACAGTTGCGCTATCGGGTCTCTCCCGGCAGCACCACGCTTTCATTGTATAGGTTCATCATTTTCAGCACGAACCAAAAAGTTTTCAATACCTATGGGTTGCTGGTGCATCTCACAAACTGATGGCCCCTAGGTTAGATTCCCACTCTGCCCTAATTACCCAATATTGTGTTCATCTCAGTTACTTTCCTTTGGTTACAAAAACCTTCATGAAAAATTTTGCGACAATCGTAATATTTGTGACCTCTTCCTGAGTTTATACGGCCGAGTTGAGATAGTCACTCCTCATGGTGTGGACGGACGTACAAAGTAAACTGAAAATGTAACCATAAATGCATTCCTGCATCAAAACTTAAATAACAAGACAATTCCTGCTTCACCACTCAGAATCCACTCCCAACAAGAGCTTCGTTGAAATAACGCATTATCCAGTAGCGAATTGAGCTGTGGGCTTTTGCTCTTCACTTGGGGTCCACTCCCTCATTCTAATTTACCCTGAGTTTTTTTTTTCTTCTTACGCATTAAGTGTAGTGCAAAAGTGAGCTGTTTTTTCCTCTTAATATCATCTTAACCTCATCAGATCACTGTTTTTTAACCCATGTCTATCTCTATTTTTCTGTCAGCAACATACTTCCATTGCTCCTTTCACTGCTCTGTCTCTCTGTCAGAGTTTTTTTAGCTATTTTCATGTACAGAGCCACCAAATAGTAACAGGAATACTGGCTATATGCTTTCGTTTTTTGGGGAAACGTGAAGTCCCTGTCCATAAGAACTTGTCAGATGGGCTACAACCGATCCTCATCATCCTGCTAATTCCTCGCTCACAGAATCACCAGAGCCACATAGACTAATTAGCTGTTCAGTTTGCTCTTCATTATGAAGTAGAAGCTGCTGTTGCCTAACTATTTCCAGATGTTCCCGCCTACTTCATCTAAGACATCCACTTGCCCGGATATTCCTCGTGCATCTATTACCTTAACATTTCTGTATTAAAGGCAGAATTCTTTCTCCTGACACGCGCTGGGCATCCTTGCTTAAGACCTCTGAGGAATGAATCTCCTACGCAGTTTTAGAGGGGACTCTAATATTCTATATTCCGCGCCGGCATCTTATAACCAATTCATACGTGCCTCCATGCATGCGTGACGGCTGCTGTTTATACCGAAAGAAATATTCGTTCGCTATCTAGGAAGTCAACGTACGGACCACGCTGTGATAAGGGACTGATTATCTGCTGCAGACATCTCTACAGATCGAATCACAACTTGGATGGGGTCCGCTTTTAACTGCTCCTTTTTAAAACAAATGAACCTATTGGCTGCTATTGACTGATGAAAATCTAGCCTTGTCCTCCTGCAATCCCCTCAATCAATGTTTTGTTCTCGACGTTGCCTTTTTCCACGAGCTGGCGTTGCGAGAATTTTACTTGGGTCACGCGCGGTCAGGAGACGTCATGTGCGCAGGGTTTCTGTTTAAAACTTTTATGCTAAAAAAATATCCCCACCTTTGAAGAGATCTGCTGTAATTTCATATTCACCTACTCAATTGTCTCCCTCTAATTACATGCAATGCTTTTTTTCCCCTTATTGCAGTGGTGCTGTTGATCGCTTTTTTCATTACCAGCAAAGTAGAGCGGGTGCAATGAAAAGGCATATGTTAACTAAACCTTCTGCGACCTTACGTCACATGGGTAGGCGATACAATAGCGCCCCATTCTGCCGGCGGTTGCACAACGAATCGTTTTATTTAGACCTTTGCTCGAGTCTGGAAGGACAACATGCATTTCAGTACAGCGGTATTGATTACGTAATCACTGTCACCCTTTGTTCTCGCAAAGGTCGGCGGTGGGGATTTAAATAACGGTTATGGGGATGAATTCATGGGCGAGAACAAAGGTGTAGTTTTGAGCCTTCTTGTTGGGCCCAGTCAAATGACTAAAATTTCTCTTCTGTTTTAATCTGGTACCCAACCATCCAACCCGCTGTTCCGTTGCTCACAGTTTGGCGCCGGCAATTACATAGCATAAAACGGGTTGACCACCATACACATTTTCCCTCTCAAATGTTGTGAGCTATTTGTCACGGAGTGCGATATACTGATGTAGTACCGGAATGCTAGGATCCCCATCGTAAATGCCTGCTTCATAATGTTTTCTTAACCTTTTATATTCAGTTAGCAGATACTACATCTTACGCATCACATAGGTTGAATAATTTTTTTTTCCTAACTATGCTATAACTCCTATGCAGCACACGTTTTCAGGTTGGTCTCTCTCGGCTGGCGGATGTCTTGTCCGACTTACGCATTATTTGATACTTTATGTGCAACTCAGACCGCAGTTTTTATGCGCCCGTTCGGCGGTTGATACGCGTCGCCTTTGGCGCCTGTGTAACCGAGCGAAATAGAGTTACCAGCCATGAGAGAGTCATGAGGCAGCGAATTTGTCAGGAGAAGGGAAAAAAATAGCCAAGTGCTCTCCGTCGCTCCCCTCGCGGCTCTTCTTTCTCTTATTCTGAATACCTGAGTACCTTAGGGTATAGATAAACGAAGGACAGGAATACATGGAAAGACATGAATAGGCCACCACGACGAGGGGATGAAGGAATGCCGCGATAATGAAGCAGAAGGCAGTATACGGGGGTACAACAGATATGAAGTCCCTAAAGGTATTTGGAAATGAATAATTGTATCAAGGCTTACCTTTGAAAACACGGTTTTGTGCTTAAGGGCAGAAGCCCAGTCCGGGTTAGAAATAAATCTAAGATCTGTGAGAAAGTTAGCACATGAAAAGACATAGACTGCGCGTCTTTCCAGGCACGATCGAGAGGCTCAGAGAAAAATATTGCACGAAGAACGCCTCAGTAAAATGAACGACAATCGAAATTAAACACAGGCATTTAAGGAAAACCCCGGACTAAAAGGAAAGTCGTTAAAGTTGACGATTATCTAAAAACATAAAAAAGAAAAGTTGATGATGGTGATGACTATCACCAGCTCGATTCAAAGGGACGCTCCTAACACACACACACACACACACACACACACACACACACACACACAC
>JAJIZL010124686.1:603306-619966 GCA_023969395.1 Amblyomma maculatum | reverse complement strand
AATCAACAATGCTCGAGGAACGCTGAAGAAAATAGTCTGTCATGGACAGAAACTTGTGCCACTACTTAGAAGCAATGCTGCTTCGAGTCGCTCCAAAAACTGTTAAATCCTTTCTTGAAGTGGCATACTTTGCTATCCATTTTGCTCTTAATGTGACCACAAATCCTATATATATATTCATATTTGAATGACACGAAACATTCTTGCTTGCCTTCCTTGCAAGAATAGTGAATTGGCCTCTTTTGAAAATAAGTTTAGCTTTGTTGATATTTCAGCTCACACTGCTTTTTGATGAAATGAACGGTCCGCCGGTCTAAATCTCCTTAGATATTATCTATCCCTGACAACATGCTAGATTCGCTGTTTCTCTCAAAACAAAGTTGGGAGCTGAAGGAAATTTCCGAAGAAATTCATTTACGGCGGACAATCTTTTGAAATATTTCATTTGCTTGGAAGTTGTTCATATATTCGTCACCCAACATTTCCTCTTCGGTTTATGTTTGATGTTGCTTACCTTGATAGAGAGCTCTGATGCCCTGCTCAGATACTGAAGATTGCATATATAATATAAGTACACAATGGTTATTTTCATACCATTTTTATATAAACATCTACTAAGCGAGTGGAAGCGGAGACTTATGTTTAACATTCGTGGTTCACACTTTTAACTTCAGTTTTCTACACGGGACAGAGGAGGAACCAATCCAAAGCGATAAAATATCGATTAAAAATAAAACAGCACAAAACACGGAGACTAAAAAGTAGAAACATCTGTGTGTTTAACGCTGTTTTATTTTTAACTCTGTATAACCAACTTGCTTAGATATTCTGTTAGAATATTGAATGCATTTATATAGCTCTCTCTTGTTATGGGTGCTATGTCAGGCTGAAAGACTCCAGTGTTGGAGATCTTTATTATAAGTGCGTCCTATATGTTATAACTGCCCGCATGTCTCCCTGCTCATGTGATGTGCTTTGGGATAGATAGCGTTTGCGTATTTGATAAATGGATCGCTTTTTGATCGTCAGTAGCAGATTCCGAGACAATTGTTATGAATCGTCGTTTTTTCCTGGAAGCTCAAATTATTCTGCAGTGTATATTTTTAAGATAATTTAGTAATTTAGATAAATTAGTTACGCCACCGCCTTGCGGTAGAACATCCGCCTCGCATGCAAGAGGACAGGGGCTCAAATCCCGGTGCCGCGCAATTTTCCACCGGATTAAAAAAAAAAACAAAAAAACCGCGTGTCGATGGAATTGCATAAACAGGTTTGGGGTGCGACCTGATGCCGGTGAACACCTCCGGCAACGCACTCACTCACCAGAACAGGAGTTGGCCACCCTGGTGCAGTAATTGGCCGCAACCTCCTATGATAAGCTTCATAAAACTCTGGCCCTCAGTCACCAGCGGCTGCGTAACAACAAACCACGGCGGTGGTCAGACCTGTGACGCAGCAGGAGGTGCTAATAATGCCTGGCTCCGCTGGACAGGCCGCCATTGGAAACTGACCCTGGCAATGTTTAACGCTAGAACCCTAGCTAGTGAAGCTAGTTTAGCAGTGCTGTTAGAGGAACTAGAGGGCATGAAATGGGATGTCATAGGGCTTAGTGAGGTTAGGAGGCCGAATGAGGCATATACTGTACTGAAGGATGGGCATGTACTGTGTTATCGAGGTTTACCAGAGAGGCGACAACTAGGAGTAGGTTTCCTTGTCAATAAGTATATAGCGGGTAATATAGATGAATGCTATAGTATTAATGAGAGGGTGGCAGGCATAGTAATTAGGCTTAACAAGCGGTATAAACTGAAAGTCGTACAGGGCTATGCACCTACATGTAGTTATGATGACCAAGCAGTTGAAAGCTTCTACGAAGATGTAGAATTGGCAATGCGAAAAGTGAAGACGCAGTATACTGTACTAATGGGTGACTTCAATGCCAAGGTAGGGAAAAACCATGAGGAAGACCAGGCAGTAGGTGACTATGGCATTGGTTCTAGCAATAGCAGAGGGGAGTTACTCGTTGAGTTTCAGAGCGCAATAACTTAAGAATCATGAATACCTTCTTCAGCAAACAGAAGAACCTGAAATGGCCATGGAAAAGTCCTAAAGGGGAGACTAAAAATGAAATCGAGTTTGTGTTCAACCCACGCCATTATGCAAGACGTAGAGGTAATTGGGAAAGTGCGATGCAGTGACCACAGGATGGTGAGGTCCCGAATTAGCCTAAATCTGAAGAAGGAACGCAACAGATTATTAAGAAAGAAACCCATCAACGAATTAGCGGTGATGGGGAGGGCAGAAGGGTTCAGGATCTCGCTATAGACTAGATATTCAGCTCTAACCGATGATGGCGACATTACCCGAGAAGCAATGAACAATAATTTCAGAGATATCGTTACTGAGTGCGCGGTAGAAGAAGGCGGTAGGATAGTTCGAGAGGATGCCGGTAAGTTGTCTAAGGAGACGAAAAATTTGATTAAGCAACGGCAGAGTATGAAAGCTTCCAATCAAACAGACCAGATTGAATTGGCCGAGATATCAAAGCTAATCAATAAGCGCAAGGTGGCCGGTATAAGAAAGTATAACATGGAGAAAATTGAGCATGCTGTAAAGAACGGGGGAAACCTTCAAGCGTTAAAGAAGAAATTGGGCATAGGCAAAAACCATATGTATACGATAACGGACAAGGTGGGCAACGTCTTCACGAATATGGACAAGATAGTCAAAGTAGCCGAGGAGTTCTATACAGATCTCCACAGTAGCCAAAGTAGTCAGGACCGTAATGAGATTGGCGGTAGGGAATAACAGTCAGACGTTCCACCAGTGACGAAGGACGAGGTCAAGAAAGCACTAGAAACTATGAAAAAGGGGAACTGAGCTGGATAGGATCAGATAACTACAGATTTGCTGAAGGACGGGGGGGTTATCGTGCTAGAAAAACTGGCCACCCTGTATACGCAGTGCCTGTTGTCATCGATGGTACCGGAACCATGGAAGAATGCAAACATTATCCTCATTCATAAGAAAGGAGACCCTAAAGACCTTAAAAATTACAGACCAATCAGCTTACTGTCTGTTACGTATAAGGTATTTACTAAGGTAATTGCTAATAGAATCAGGACAACCTTCGACTGCAATCAAGCAAAGGATAAAGCAGGTTTTCGGAAACGGTACTCCACTATCGCTCATATCCATACCATCAATCAGTAGATAGAAAAATGCTCGGAATATAACCAGCCCTTATACATAGCATTCATTGATTACGAAAAAGCATTTGACTCAGTTGAAACCTCGCCGGTGATGAAGGCATTGCAAAATCAGGGGGTAGACGAGCCGTACGTAAAAGTGCTGGAAAATATATATAGTGGCTGTACAGCAACCATAGTTCTGCATAAAGAAAGTAACAAAATTCCCATAAAGAAAAGTGTTAAGCAAGGAGACACAATCTCAGAAGTACTCTTCACAGCTTGCTTAGAGGAAGTATTCAGAGACTTGGAATGGGAGCAATTAGGGATAAGGGTAGATTGAGAATACCTCAGTAATATGCGATTTGCTGATGCATTGCCTTGCTAAGCAACTCGGGGGATGAACTGCAAATAATGATTGATGACCTAGACAAGAAAATTAGAAAGGTAGGCTTGAAAATCAATATGCAGAAGACTAAGGTAATGTTCAACAGCCTCGGGAAGGAGCAGCAGTTTACATTAGGTAGCGAAGTACTGGAAGTAGTAGGCGAATATGTCTACTTAGGACGGATAGAAACCGCAGATCCGGACCATGAAAAGGAAATAATAATAGAAATAAGATTGGGATGGGGTGCATTTGGCAAGCAATCGCAGATTATGACTAGCAGCTTACCGGTATCGCTCAGGAGGAAAGTATACAACAGTTGCGTCTTACCTGTACTCACCTATGGGGCTGAAACGTGGAGGCTAACCAAGAGAGTTCTACTTAGGTTGAGGACAACCCAGAGGGCTATGGAACGAAAAATGGTAGGGTAACATTAAGAGATAGGAAGCGTGCAGAGTGGGTCAGAGAAATAAGTCAAGTTACCGATATTCTAGTGGAAATTAAGAAGAATAATTGGGCATGGGCAGGACGTGTAGTGCGAAGAGAGGATAACCGATGGTCGTTTAGGGTAACAAACTGGATTCCAGGGAAGGAAAGCGTAGCAGGAGGAGGCAGAAAGTTAGGTGGGCGGATGAGGTCAAGAAGTTCGCAGGGGTCATGTGGATGCAGCTAGCACAGAACCGGGCTAAGTGGAGAAATATGGGAGAGGCAAAGTTAGGTGGGCGGATGAGATCAAGAAGTTCGCAGGGGTCATGTGGATGCAGCAGCACAGAACCGGGCTAAGTGGAGAAATATGGGAGAGGCCTTCGCCCTGCAGTGGGTATAGACAGGCTGATAATGATGATGATGATGATGATGATGAATAAATAGGATGGGCACTGTTTCAGTGGTCTAGAAAAAAAAACCGTAGTCAAATGGAAAGAGGGAAAGAAAGCTTGCGAATCGCTTGAAATGTTTTATCATATAGTTTTTTTAAGTACAAAACCTCCGCATTGATCCTGTATGATCAAACGCCGAAAAAGGCGTCCAAAGTATCCGCGGTCGTCTATGACGCTGCTGTCATCAGCTATTGAGGGGCTGTGCGCTAATGCTGTCTTTAACAAATAAGTGCGCCGAAAACGGTTGATTCAATAAGCCAGATAAATAAATTACCACTTCGTGGTATTTTTACAATATACGGTCTCATATATAGGGATTCGCGACAAACTCAGAGGGGTCAGCGTTACTTGAAAGGAAGGAGTTTATGCAACGCCTGCATTATTAGGCGAGGTTTTAGATAATTAAGAATTATTTAACAAAAAAAGTAACAGTCGCCGTCGCTCATGTTCTCGCCAAAAAGATGTATCTCACGTTATACAGTTATTGTTTAAACGTTTTACTGCTCCTATCAAATATGCCATATTGTTTCTGTGCTCGAACAGCTTTGCACATTTCTGATATAAGCAATATACTGCAGACATGGACGAGAGCAGAGCTTCAGTAAGTTTAATCGCTTTAGCAAAGGACTGATATCGATGATGTTACAGTGGTTCACAAGTATTTACACTTTAAGCAAGCTTACCGGGGCGATAAATGGTGTTCATGCAGGATGCACTTTATTGCTACATACACTAAGTAGTTAGCGAAATTAATTACCTTCTTTCCTAGTCTCAGAGGCGTATTTTATAGCTAAGCTGGTCAAAGCAGTAAAGAGCCTGTAATATTAGTCACAAAGCGAGGCTTAACAATTAGGTTAAAACATGATGCAAATTTTAGTTAGGAACAAGGAAAATTTTATCAAGTTAGATGAATATGGGAAGGTACACAGCTGACAAAGCTAGACATTAAGCAGAAAAAAAAACAAATTAAGACTAGGCAATAAACCTCTGTCAAGGAATGAGGTATACAGCATGGAAGAAGAAGAAAAATGTACGGATCTCTGTTCGCAGTTTTTAATTGCTTTTGGCGCTATTAGGGTTGTAACCAAATGAGAAACCTTCCTTTCAAAAGCTGTCTCACGTGTTTGCACTCCTCAGTGCTTAGTCAGAAATGCTTATTTCCTGTCGTAGCCTCAGTAACTACGCACATAATAATACATATAATACAAAGTATTTGTCTGCCAATAACACTCCTCACATGAAAAAGTGGGCTTCGTTTAAAAAACTAAAAAATACACCAGTACGTAGAAATTTAAAATCTCGTATAAAAAAACAATTTTCACGTCTTCGACATGAAACCAAATGTTATTGAAGATTAGTAATAGGGGCGACAATTCTCGAACGCCTACAAGTTTATTCCAATTAACGGTACATAGTAATGAGAGCAGTACATCCTAAGAAGAGCGCGATTGACTGCAAATGACTGGTATTGCACCCCTCTATAACGCTGCGCAAAATGCATGATGTCCAGCTAAGATGTAGAATCCAGGATATGCACTGGTATTCTTTACTTCGGTCAACTGGAGATGCTTTTTTGCAAAATATTTTAGAACCATAATAACAATGGCCCCCTTTTGGCCCCTATTCAGTAATATTTGTTAGTATCCCTATACGCAATATACGTGTGTATCCTATTGAAATGTGTCCGGTTTACAGAATGGTTTCCAGATTTGGGCTCATCATATAGTCGAAAATTCAGTCCCTCATTTTAACTATATTCTTGCACTGAATGTTACATGCAAAATTCTTATTCCAGTATGTGGGAAATAATAAATAAAAACATACCATTATCACCTGTTAGTTATGTATACTGCCTTTTTCTTTCGAGAGCAAAACCATTTTTCTTGTGATTTGAACCCGCCTATGTGACCCCAAAATTACGGCTGCGCAATTATCATCCATTTCTCTTCTCGCCACAACGTACAAAAGCAGTAAGATATTTTTTATGCTTTCTTAGATTAGGTGCCATCAAGTGAGGCTGAAGCATTCTTACGGAATTTAAACAGCATATCTTAACTTTGATGTCGCTTATGGCACCTAGTGAATGCAAAAATATACCACAAACGCAGTCATAGTTCAAAACTGTTGTCTTTCTTCAAAGCGATGAGCCTATAAGCCTAGAATAAGCAGAAATCATGAAATCTACCGTTCCTGACCATCGTTTTAGAAAACAGGAGAACTTCATCAGGCAGCACCTCATGTGATGCGGCTTGTGAACTGCTCAGTAATAAGTCGATAGAATGCAGCATTTCCGTCCCCGGTATTTTATATTTACCAAGCCTCTAGCTAAGGTGCAGGGTGAGGAGAATAATGTAGTATCAAACATTAACTTTGAAGACTGTGCGCATTTGGGTTTTGTGTGTGAGAATATATAAAATAATTCGAACAAAATTCAAGTAAATACAGGAAAGCAAAGCGTCTAAGGTATTTCACATGATCCGGGCGGTAAATATGGAGACGAATTAAAGTCGAAAAGTGATCCTTTTATTTACTACTTAAAATCTCTAATCCCGCTGCTAAACCCTCTGGCTAATGCTACTGAAGGTGTGGAAGCTTTTCGAGAAATCAGTGAAACTGCCTTTTATAAGCTCGGAATAGCAGGACCACTCCAGAAATTCCAGTTTATCTTGTATCGCGGCCAAGACCTCTTTTTTTAAACAATAAAAAACTGAAGCGTTGATTGGCCCATATATGAAAATTCTGCTTCTGAAGCTATTATTTTGCCTTGGCGCTTTTTCTGCTCATTTCAAAACCATAAATTTGGTTCTCGTTAAATAAGTGGTGACCAGACAACAAAGGTTACAATCACAAACATACACCCTTGAGCAGTTGTTATTCAGCGCAACGCATAATCCAGTTTGAAGGCTCACGAAGAAGAAAAGAATTTAAAGAACACGCCATTTATTTTGCGAGAGAGATTTTGTGTGAAACTGATTGAGTTGTGCTTCCCCAGATACGGCTGCTTTAGTTTAGATGGTAAAATATTCATTTGAATATGTGCATTTCCGGAGGGCGTTTGACTTTTAAAACCCAAGTTTTTTATTCGTAAAGCTGCCTGTATGCTTTAAAGGGGCCCACAAACAACTCCCGAACATTGCTCGCAAACAATCTCAGTCGCTAGGTTATGCTGCGATACACTTCTGAACGTAATAAAACACGTCTACGCGCTGCACAGGTCCCGCACTCCTATTCGAAAGTTGGCGCTCTCTTTCCTTCCACTTTTGCGGTCCCCCTTCTCCTCTGTGCAACGCGTCTACATACATGCGTTTTCGAATGACTATTGGTCTGCTTCTTTGCGACGTCACGCATCCAAAAACTACTACTTATGCCAAAATGATTGTAATACGCTTAACTTTTAGTTACGCATATTACAAGCGTACAAGAAGAGAGTAAGAACTTTAGGCTTAAACTGCACATTAAAAAGACAACGATCATGGCGCCTTACCCTATCAAGTCCTGGAGCATCAAGGGACAAGAAGTGGAAGCTGGGACAGATTTTCTCTTCTTGGGCTCCAAGATTTTATTTATTTATTTATTTATAATACCCTCAGGGTACAGTTACAGGGTACAAGATTACCTGGGAAGGAGACTGCAGCCATGAAATTAGGAGGCGCCTGCTTCTGGCAAATAGAGCAATGGTTAGCCTTGACCGCCTAGTAAAGAGCAGAGACATTAGTCTGCCAACCAAGATCCGTATAACTCGTGCTATGGTCTTTCCAGTTGTGATGTATGGATGCGAGAGTTGGGCTGTGAAAAAGGCTGACCGCCGAAGAATTGACGCGTTTGAATTGTGGTGGTGGCGAAGACTCTTGAGAGTTCCTTGGACTGCCAGAAGGTCAAATCAGTCGATATTGTCGACCATAAACCCTGACTGCTCATTGGAGGGTCAAATTCTAAAGTTAAAGCTCAGCTACTTCGGTCATCTGATGAGAAGAGAGGAGTCGCTGGAGAAGGGGTAGGCAGCGAACGAGATGGTTAGATGGCATCCTCAAGGCACTGCAGATGAAGTTACGTGATGTTAGGAAGATAGTGAGAGACCGGAAAGCGTGGCGTGACATGGTCCATAGGGTCACGAAGAGTCGGACACGACTGAACGACTGAACTGAACTGAAGTAACTTTTAGTTATCAGAAAGAAAATTAGAAGTTTTGTAGACAGAAACACTTTTTGAAAGTTTTTTCCTAGCACTTCCGGTCTCACGCGGGCACCGCGGTAACAACGGTAACCAAGGCGCAGTCGCGCGCGGCGACCTCGTTTCAGTTCCCTGCGGGGCGCTTTCCGCCTGTGTATGTTCTCATTTCTTGTCTCTCCCATGCGACATGGACTTTGAAATCGGCTTACCGGTCTCCGGCATTAGGTCGGTGCCTCAAATTTCGTGATCCAGTGCACCGCGCCGTACGTAGTGCAGCAAAATTTCGGTGGCAACCGCTCCGTTCCCGTGTCCACCAAACCAAATTACGCACCTCGGATCGAGTCAAGGCGACAACATACGCTGGTAAGTAATGTGTTTACTAGCCTGAATATAGCGCACAGATAAACGATGGTTTCACAAGTGTATTGAGTTAGTCATTGTTGTGATGTATCAATACTATGACGGCTTTTAAAATTCTACCGTCTGAACTGTAGACTTGATTGCATCAAAGTCGTTTTGTCACGTAGTAAGTTTGTAGCGTATGAACTTTTGTCTTATAGTAAATTAGCTAAGATAACTGTACCTACCTGGCTCTGCCGTGTGCGATGCGCGAACACGTGGTTTCATGTGCCGGCGTTGGCAGCTTTCGGCACTTGATACTGGCGCAGATTGCGGGTTCGCATTGTACACAGCAGCAACGAATTAAGCACCTTTACCTAACTTACTAGGAGCAAATAAAAGTTACCGCAATATCAGAGCTCCGTGTGCAGTTTCACCACAAACGACTGAGCGGTTGAGCCGGCGAGATAGAAGACGCCGCGGTAAACTCGTATTAGGATTCGCATGCTGTATTTGTCCCTTGCAAGGTTTCACACGACGCGCAATGATGAGGAGGCACCGAAGAAACAAAAGAAAACAACTTTATTTTGAGAGTAGGCCTACAGCATTTCTCTAGTTAAGTCCTAGAGCATAAAAATAAATTCTCTCCGCGGCGAAGCGCAATGCTTTCTTAGTCGCTAAGCAGTATAAATTACCGCTTAAAACACAGTATTATTTCGCGCACATAATAATAATCAGCGCAATTACACTGTTGTCTTGTAAACTGTGTACCTTAACGGATGGGAAACAGCAAGCCCGTGAAAAGCTGACTCCACAAGTGACATCGTCACTTGTGCAGTCGGCTCGTTTTAATTACTTCCATTTACTTCCACCTTGGCCTCAAGAAGCTGAACAACTCTGATCGGCGTAATTATTCGGAATCTAGCTTTACACACACCCTGAGCCCACAGTTGTTCTGCCTTTCCTACTTTTTGTTTCAAGCGGCAGCTTTGATGCAATACTTGAAGGTCCTGCGGGCGGTCGCACACCATGTGGAGTTGCCGCGATAAGCAAACAGCAACATGTTTTGTGAGCACTTCTGCTTTGCCGCAGCCAGAACCGAAACACAGAGACATGGGTACATCAAGATGCACTCACTCCGACAGAAAACGTCATATGAAACTGTGCTCCAGCTATTGTTAGTCGCAGCAAACATATTGAAACAATTGTTTTGGCTCCAGCGGCCAATGCTTTGCGGCGCTGATGCCTGTCTGTTGAGCATTTGGGTTAAGTACACTGACAGTTGTACTGTGCAAATGAATAGTCGTGATGAAGCACTAATCTGTGCCTATGTGCAGCAATTAGTTCTTTTTACGGTCTTTCAAAGGCATCAGTCATAAGTTGGCGCTCTGAAGCTATGCTTGCAGCTGTCCATCTGTGTGAAGAGCCCTGAGACCGTTTCTCCGCATCCTGGAGGAGCCTCTGGACGTAGGCTGCGTGAAATAGTCATCGTGATTACAACAGTTCACTTAGTTTTTTTGTTTAATATTATAAGAAAAACAAAAGTTTTAACTTACAGAAAGCATGCTCAATTTTCACTGGAGCGGCACTGAAGTGTCCTTTTCATGATTTTGCCATTTTAACTTTCCAGCGGTCCTCTGCTTTTTTTTTTCTGTGCCTGGAGTATAGAATAATTTTCATTGTAGTGAATAACAGCCAGATGTGACCTAAAAAGAAGGTAAATATGAATGAATTTCTCATACGTTTGAAAAAAATGTATTTCTTATTGCCCACTAGCAAAATTATGCCAAGTAGAGGCTACTATATGGAACCATAATGCATTATATTATCATCACTACAGCAAAGATTGCTTCTGTTTTAGCTTCTATATCCAGCGCTTTTATATCAAATTAAGAATGTGATGCAAAGATCTTCAAGCAGCAAAATGACTGTATGACGTGGGATATACAACATCATATCGTGGACCACCCGTGTTCTTCCTGCTGTTGTATTCTAGCAATCATTATAAGTCCAAATGATCAAGTGAACCTTGAGCATTCTTTCAGTTTTAATACATTAGCTTCGGGACATTCGGGACGGTTGCAGAGGGGTCAGAAACTAGCACTGATAACTTCCAGTTTTTTAAAAACTACCTTTGTCTTGGGACTGCACTAAGATGAGGAGCACAAAAGAGTGACGAGGTTTTTCCAGCCAGCCCTCCATGCTTGCCCTGAACTTTGTGTCATTGCAGTGTCTCAGCTCATGTCATTTATGTCTCTATGTATTCCTAGTGCGCTGTTCTTTATCTCATCCCATCTGTCTATTCTAATATAACAGCAATGACTTTCAATGAGGACCCTTGGGGGGCCTGTGCAGTACGTCTATAGCCTCCTGTCTCACTTTTTCCTGGAAGGGGATTACAGAATGGCTGGTGCTACCATCCTACCAAATATGTTTTTACCATATTATATGAAGCATCCTTGAATGTCAGAAGTGTGCACTGCAGTCTCCTCAAAATGTATGATAACCTTTGACATAGCAGTGTTCCAAGTTTTGAAAAGAAAGACACAAGATAAGTTCAGCTAATTTTACAGCAATTTATTTACTATCAGGATGGAAGGATTGTGGCAGCTGGCTCATAAGGTGCATTGAGTGCCTACTTTATGCAGAAGTTGGGATTGAGTTACGTGTTGGGCCCGCTTTTTTGGCAGATGTCAAGATCGACTCCTGTGAATCGCAATTGTAGGGTGTCATTTTACCTGGCCTGATAACATGAGAGTTCCAGATCAAGCATCGCATTAAGAAAACTGAAGTCAAGCCCAACTTCCATAAAAAGAAGGCGCCAAATCCGTCCAGTAACACAGCAGCTTCTCCCTCCTCACTCTAAAAAAAAAACAAAAGAATCGCTTAAACTCTTTTTCTATAAACCTCAGCACTACACCATTAGAAAGACTGTTTTGAGGTGCTTGAAATCGGTCAAAAAGCAATTTTTCAGCCCTCTATGGCCATTCCATAGCACGAGCTAAAAGTGATCTGCTTAGTTGCAAGTTCCGATGGGCTGCCTAACAGGTTGAAGAATCAAAAGGAAAAAAAGGAAACGGAGCAAATGAAGCAAATGAAGCGCACGCCTTCATAGATGAACTTCTGTTTTTCTTTTTTGCAGTGTGTTCTATTTCCTTTGGCCTCTGTTGATTTTATAATGACAATATTATTTAGATACATTGAAAGCTTCATGCAAGGATTTATTGTTAGCACATGCCATGCAGAAAAGTTGGAATACATAGTCACACTGGAGTGAAAAATAATGTCTTAGTCTTCTCTTTCATTCAACTTACCTTACTTGCATCCCATCATCCGAGTATGGAAATGATTTGGGAGCAAACCTGATGACAAAGTTATGAAAAGATTCAAGGGAAGATGTTTCAGCTTTGGGCCACAGTTGTAGAGTGTCGATAAAAATCCGGGAGTTCTTCAGAATGGAGTTCAGCTTCTTGAAAGCACATGAATCTGTTAAAAATATATACATAAAAAAATATACAAATATTGGCTGATGAGTTGCAATGTCGGTACTATTCTAGTCAATCGCAGATGCCGAATCTGCTTATAGACGCTGCAATGCAGCTGAAAACAATTTTAGCATCATATTTATAAAAAGACCCAAGGTCTTGTACTACTATATTACTGTGAAAAGAAATCTAAGAGATATCATCAAGCAAACATGCTGCACTCTGTCCTCTTTAAAATTATCACTATAGGACAGTATGAAAAATCCAATTGCATTTGTGTTCCATACTGGCATGTATAACCAAGCTGCATCAGTATTCAAATATCTTGCAGTCTCAGCAGTAAAATTTACATTATTTTGTTTCTTCACTTCATTATGGGTTTCTTTCTCGGCTATGTCATATGTGAACTTGCTCTTATGTGCGGATGCGCAAAAAGTTTTTTCCGTGAAGTTTTATTTGCAATTACTATCTCTTAAATTTATCATAGGTTGACAAATGCCGCAAATGTGAGCCGTGCACCTTCCAAACAACATCAAAGTGAAAAATATACAACAAAAAAAACCTATACAAAACTGATTACCTCTGCTCATCCATTGCCTGTTTGCAAGGAGTTCATGCAGGCATTTGGTGTATGGTCTATCATGGCCATCATGTAATCGCATATGTGGTTCAACACGCTGCAAACATGCTGATGATCAGGTCATCATTACCCTGGCCCAGGGCAATAACATAGTAAACATGACTTGTGATTGTCTGGATCCATGGTTCTATTGCTTCACAGCCCTTCGACCTGCTCACAGCTTTCAACTTCTTAAATGCAGTATAGAATAATGTTATTGCCATGTATTCGCCCTAATCATTAAATCAAGCAGCTGCATGCAACTTTAGTAATGTGCCAGGCATCAAAGTTGTGCTGTATGGCGATTTGCTGCTCTTACAATATGTCCGGATAGCTGGGTGGCGGTCTATAGATAGATGAAATTAAAAACTCATTAGATAATAATATATGTCAGCAAATGTACCTCTTCTCCAATGATTTGTAACGGTGAAACATTTTGTAATTAAATTGTTTGTATTATATAACGATTAATTTGATTCTTTTTATGTATAGACATGCAAGCAGCACTTTTTGCCAAGGGCACTCTTGGTGAGGTTGAAAATAATATCTCCTAGCAATATGTAGAAATTGTCGCCTTTTGTTAAAGACTGCACAGAGACTCGTTATGTTGAGGCCAGGCCCTATGCTCGCGCTATTGGGCACTGCAGCTGAATTCACAGCTTGCCAATTTTCGTATTGCAGCATTGCCTTACCTCTCCTATTCTTACCTGTTCCCATTGTAGAATATGGTCAGTCTGAATGACAACAACGTTGTACGTGCAGTACTTGGCGCTGTAGCCCGGGGAGTCGCAACGCCCATCTCCTGCGAGGGCCACTTCCATTCCATCCAGCTGGCTGATGACCTGCCCCCACTGTTCCTGGAAAAGCTGCGACGAAAATAAATGTGCATTTTTGAGCCATTTGTAACATTGCACCGAACTGTGTCACTCGATCTTTGCACTACTGCATGCGCATGCTGTTTTCTTCTCTTGTTTTTGTATTACGCAAGCTTGCCATAAGGTATATTATAAGGACCCGTGCAAATTATTTTACGTTATGAACCTGCTCTTATTCTTGTCGGTGAGCCATTTCGAGAAGTTCTGTTCCCTTGTAGCGCTTTATCCCCCCCCCTTTCCACAGGAAAAATATAGTTGTGTATAACTCCTGTCTATGGTCCTGTCAAAACTAACACTTACACTTCCGATCGGCAGCTGATCGCTTAGGGATAAAGAGGCACAACTTTGAGCGACTGAGCCAGTTCACACGAGTGATAACGTTTCATTCGCGGCCCCCCCCCCTTGCTGAAGGGTAAAGCCTCTTGGCACTTTTTTTTCTGTTTCCATCTCTTCATTCCTGACAGTGTTCTTCCTTTCTTCTCTTTCTTCGTTCTTTTATCAACCGCCCGTCTCGGTTTTCACATGTATCTCCTGGCCGCCTCAATTGCTCAACTTGAACGCGGCTACATCCGCGCGACATTTCAGGGTGCGCTCTGTACAAACACCACACGGCGTAAAAAATAAAAAAGGCCAAAGGGCGGGAGTCATGCTGCGATAATAATCGGGCTACGAACAGAGTTTGTTTACGTCCTGTCGGCGCGCGCGTTCGCAGTTGCAGTCAGCTGACGCCGAACGGCGGCTGACAAACTACACCACAGCGCAAACTACGAAGTCCCCTTCTCCTCATCTCCTTCCCTTTTTTGTTCTTTAGAATCGATCGTTATCTTTCACGAAGGGGCATCGTATAGTCAAAATCAAGATGAGCCTAAACACGAAGGTTTCAAGGTTCGCGCAAGGTGCACGAGCGTTTCCCTCCTTAACGCCCGGAATAACGCTCTCTGTGACCTCGATTCTGAATTTCTAGTATTTCGCTAACATCTCATACCCTTGCTGCGGTACGGATATTATTGACCCCGAGCTCGAAACGCGACTTCGGCGAATGAGTACCGAGATGGGACTCGACCCCCATAAGTACACGCCGTTGAAGAATCCGCTGCTGAGCCCCGACTACGATAGTATACGGCTTATACGGGTGCATTGGTGCGTGGGGTCGACTAGCATAACAGTAAAAAATATCAAAATCCAATCGTAAGCTCGCCACTGTTGTATTTTGAGCAGTGTAATTCACAGTGATCATGACAAATCTTGCTTATGCATGCCACAACGCCGAGTAAGATCTCCTGAGTTAAAAAAAAACAATCCACACTGTACTGCGATAACGCGTCTAAAGCTAATATTATCCCAATCTTTTCATTTTACACTTACCGGCAGGGTTGGAAGAAACAGCGTTGGTACCGCTCCTTCAAGCAGACGCAGTCTTGTTGGAATCCCCAAATCGCGAACCACATTCCGGTAAAACAAACGTAGATAAACGCTTTCTTCAACGATGCTGGCTATCCAGTGAGCTGTAGCCACTGTTTCCGGAGGTTGGCGTTTTGAGGCACTTTATGCAGAATGTTTTTCCTGCCGTCACTAGCAATACCTTCGCAGCCAGGGACTGCACACTGTAACAACCTCCCGCTCATGTCCCGTCAAAACAACAATTCTGCGCTTCGATAACTGCCTTCGCGAACTCAAGACAGTGGCCAGTCTAGCCCAGAACTGTCCTGCACACGTCGCGCACACGACGTAACACAAAATCGAAGGTGAGGTCAACGCCACGGATGTATAGCATGGCTATAGTGCTCTAGAATATTGGGCAGTGTGACGACCGGCGCCGGAGAGTGGGCCGCTGTTGCGATGACAAGAACCGACTCCCGCGAGAGGGCGCGACGTGCAACAGGGGTGCCACGTTCGCCGCTCGGCGCGTAGCGGCCGCGGGATAGCGAAGGGGTGCGGTTCTCTTTGGAGCGATTTCCAGACGCTACGCAATTAGTGTGATAATTAATAAAAAGGCGACTTATTCCAGGTGCTTAAACTGATCCCTGCCATTCTTTTACGTCTATCTGGAGATATCGTGCACGCTTGGGTTGCCCTTCGCAACAGCGCACGATGTTTGAATCGCTATCTGAAACTCGCATTTCTTCCTGCTGACAGTTACAAATCGTCCAGATGAGCAATTTGTACTTAATGTTTGCAACGAAGCGTGGTGTTTTGCATTCGTTTTTCCCGTAAGGGAATAAAGGCTACTGTCCAGGGGCGCTATTAACACGCGCAGAAAAACAGTGTACATATGCGAATCAAAGCTTGTGCTTCGTAAGGCCTCTTTAGGAGCACCTGTTTTTTACAAACCTTATTTACGAACACCTGCTTACATTTTGCAGCTTGCGCTTAATAATACATAAGAACTTTTATCTTAAATCGCCAGTAATCTGTAATATATCTCTTTAACCGGCGTTCTTTATGTGCCCTAATCACCGCTTATATAAATTATAAATACAGTGTGCGAGCAAAACACATTTATTCACTACCGTACTATTTAAAGCACTGTGGTATTTACCGGGAAAAAAAAAATCAATAAACAAGGAATACGCGACTCAAGCATTTATTCTTTGTTCGTGATTAACATATACGTATATCACGGACATTTGTTTGCGTGCCACTAATCAAAGGGTGAACCAGCTGTTTAGATGAGAAAAAAAAAAGCCAAGTACAGTTACGGCATTACTTCAAATAAAATGT
>JAJIZL010124686.1:436503-603206 GCA_023969395.1 Amblyomma maculatum | reverse complement strand
AAAAAAAGCCAAGTACAGTTACGGCATTACTTCAAATAAAATGTGAAAAATTAAACCTGCCACATACGTAATACGTTCAAAGTGGGCACTTGAGTGCGGACGCTTTACTGGCATCAAATGGTAAAGAGCAAACAAACAAAAAATAAAAGCACTGATAATTGCACGTCGAATTGGCAGGTATGATGCAGTTCTTGGCGCGCACCGAGAGAAAGCGGAAAAATGCGAAAAAGATGACGAGCACCTAATACACAAGCAATTAATATAATGCCGAAACCAAATGCGGACATAATGCGTGTTTATTATTTGAGTGTGTGGTATGAAATATGAGTAATCGACTGGATATACTTGCAACTACTGCTTACCGGACTATATATAATCGGGCTACTTGCCGCGGGTGCTCTTTGCAATACTAACCAGACTATAATTGTTAACAAGGTTGATATTACACGTAAACTACTTCCAAGGGATTTTAATTATTTTCCCTTTGGGAACGCTTGTCGTGATTCGCTTACTTCGCAAAGCCGCAAAAACACATTAAATTTCATTGCTTCAAGTGGGAGCTTTTTTGGTGCTCCAATTAAGTAGGTAAACTTTTTGAACCTTCACATTTTACAGGAAGTTTCCACAATCTGAAGTGCAAAGCAATCAAAAAGGACTGTGCCTCCGAGCCAAATTTTTGAGTAAATTGCGACCTAGCTTCGAACTTATAGCGCTATTTTTGTTCGTGGTGAGAAACCGTGCGGCCTCACAACCTCTCTTTCGCAGAAGGATGATCTAGCGGAAGCGAATAAGCGTACGTCCTCTATTTTCCGTCGTTATTTCTTTTTCAAAGCCATTCATTTTTTTTAATCTTGTATGCACATAAAACAGGACTAGAGCTATCTTCTGGAGGCAATGACTTGCATATTACCGGTGGCTTGCGCACCCTATATGGAAACATTTTCTTGAAGAATTATGTCATCTCTACCTCCATGCGGGGTAGTCCACATTTAATTCATTCCAACTGAATGCCGACTTCTCTTGTGGCTTCAGTGACGTACTGTAGTCGGCATAGTTGGCGTGGGAAACAACGGAATATACCATTTTGGACTGTTTTGATAATGGGGCTACTGTGACCAGTTTTAGTCAGTGCTCGAACGCACGTGTTGTATGTTTCACTTCTTCATACATCCTGCCTTCACACTGCCCTCTTTTCAAAACGACTACATTTCTGGACGTGAATTAGTTGCTTTAGGAATGCTAAAGCAAGCTGTACGGCGAGTGAAGCGTGCTGTGCGAGTCGTACGCCGGCCCTCTCCGAGCTGTTTTCTTCGGAGCCAACTCCTGTCATGTTACTTTCCCGAGGTATTGCCGACGGCCAAAATGGAAAATAAATTAGGTGATTGCTAACAGTAATGAGCACCGTTAACCGGCATATTAGTAAAATCTTGTCGCGAACAGCTCGAGACGACGCACAAGCAAACAAGAACGTACAGTCCGCGCGGTATCCGCCCCGCCGCACAGCGCG
The DNA here is from genome assembly GCA_023969395.1 of Amblyomma maculatum. NCBI lineage: Eukaryota > Metazoa > Arthropoda > Arachnida > Ixodida > Ixodidae > Amblyomma > Amblyomma maculatum. The sequence goes on along the minus strand of JAJIZL010124686.1, from coordinate 601,699 downwards.
CATACGCGGGCGCCCAGACGGCTGACACACCAGTTGCTGGTGGCGCCCTCTGCGCTGCGGCGCCTCCGTCATCGCAAAAGCGGCCCCTCGCTCCCATGCATTTCGCGGCGGGTCGACACACTGCCCAATCTTCTAGAGCACTATAGCATGGCAACAAAACTTTAGAGTTGTGCCGAAGGGCGATGACGATGAAGCTGACGACGAGAGGCCCCCGGCGGCGCGTCGGCAAGCAAGCGCACCAAAACGGAAGTTGCGGCGTGCGGCGCTAAGCAAAAACAAAAAAAAGGAAAAGCGCAGATGCGTCAATTGTGACGTGTCAGTGAGCGAGGCCGTGGAGGAAGGCCAGCCTTTGCGCGCGCTAAAAAGTTGAAAGGAGGAGGAAAGCCGCGAAGGCGCAGATATTCAAAATTTGATTGCAAGTAACTCTGCTTACAAATGCCGCATTTCAAAAATTCTTGCGGGAAGGTTATCTTACATCGACATTCTTTCACATACTAGGCATAGGGAAACTGTATCGCTATAGCTGTCTTGAGCCCTTTTAAGCATGCCCTTCATTTACTCTGGGCTGATGCTTATCACGGTGAGAGTAAAGGGCGCTTTTTGTTAAACGATGTATGCCCAATGCATGAAGTAGTATTCTCAGGAGTCTCCCAAAATTTGTATTTGGAAGTCATCGTTTCGATATCAATTAATTGTTTATGTGCCCAGATCCCACTGATTATGTGCTGGTGGCTTTTGTCCTTACCAAAGTAACATTCTGGTAAATATAGCAAAGTGAACTTTGCTGTCGATTACTGTGTATCAAAAATTAAAATATAACACCATATTTATCAAAATGTTTTTTGTGAAATTTGCTATCGAGCGTCGTTATCCATGAACATTCTGGGTATCATGTCCGCCTGTTATTCCAAGCTACAAATAATAAGATGATGGGTATAGAAACAATATTTAACAAAATAATGGTATTATAAGTCTATAGTAGCTACGAATGTATCCCAAACTTCCTAATACAACCCCTGGATACCCAACTGGTGTAAATTATTTTGGAGTCATCTACTACGGCACTTGCCATTCCTTTTTTTGCCATTTTCACGAAAACAGTGAAAAATACTTCTTTTCCTTTATATACCCAATCTTTTCACTAGCTCGATATGCAAAACCACTGCTTGAGGAAATGTTTTGCTTTTAATCTAAACAAATCCTACATTAACCCGCGTAGTTTATTGTAGGAACACGCTCCAGGTAGGATTCGAAAGTACAAGTATTTGATCCCCACAATTTTTTTGCAAAATGTTTGAACATACATGAGATCTAGAAATCTCGAAATGCTCGATCAAACTTTCTTGGCCTATATTGGACCTATATTGGCTATGTTGGACCCGTATGTGATAGGATATGCAGGATGTATCGTATTATATACAAGTATAGAACATTCTTAGTCGCAAAATACGGAATAATCAAGACAAAAATATGACAAAATAATTTCGTAGTTCTCTCATGACATGAGACTATATATTTCTGTTGTGTTATTTTGGCTGAATTGAGTAGATTTTTATGTAGCAACCCAAAATGCTGATGTTACTACAGAAATGTTTGTTGTCACGTCTGATTAACCGGCTTTCAGACAACTTGTTCTTGTGACAGTGGTTAACTACTGTCAAGAACTGCACAGGATTGCTGTGAGCTATTACTATGGCATCATCACCTTTTGTTCACCCGCTTTTTTGAAGTGATTAATATTTCCTCTTCCCCAGTGTGGAGTAGCAGACCAGGGTCTCTACCATCGGCCGACCTCTCCACCTTTCCTCCCATTAAGTCTCTTTTTCTCTCTTGCTCTCTGGCAAAACATTCTCTACTAGTTTCCAAATGGGTTTTAACGACTGAGCTGCAGCCGCAGCTAGTGTCTTGAACAACGTAACATACTAACATTTGCATTAGAGGAGTACGTGGCACTCAGTATGCCCACACAATATTTCAACAAAAGCGAAAAATAACCCATTTCTATCCGCACGGGTCATTAGTATTTATTTATATAAGAATACTGTAAACCTTCGTTTGATGGTCATTACAAGAAGGGACAAAGAAAACAAATATATACGCAGAGGAACGCATCATTCCTAATAAACAATACAAAAGAGCATAAAAACGCCAAACAACACCGCCGTACAGTCACCTGCTATACTAAAATATATACACACAAATTATATAAACGCACATCAGCACGAGTGTACTTAGTGCTACCTAGTGCTTTTACAAATGCAGCTACACTTGCGCACTCAGCAACATGGGGGGGCAGTTTGTTCCGGCGCTCAATAGCACCCGGAAATATTGAGCAGCAAAATATTTTAGTGTTGGTTATGTAAGGCTGAAATGCCTTCTGATGATTAAGGCGGGAGCTCAATCTACCCGGAGGCTGCAGATGTGTTTCTTAGTTTACTTTTATTTCTCCTTGGATGATTTAGTAGAGTGTTTTTAACCTCTGCTTTGTGCATCTTCTTTTTAATCTCTCTAGTCCGTATAAGTTCAACATCTCTGTTTCAGAATTTGTTTCCTTTTTTATATTTTAAACAAATAAATCTCGCCGCACATGTCTAAACCTTTTCTAATTCACTTGAAATAATTTTTTGCTCAGGCGAACATATAAAGACGCATATCCAATATTCAAGGGAAGGTTTTATGAAAGATTTATACGCTAATATTTTCATGTCTTTCGTTGCTCACCCCAGCTTCGCTCTCAAGAAACACAGTTTTCTGGTGGCGCCGCGCAAACATTTCCAGCATGATTGCGTCAATTTAGATCGTGAGAAATTGACACCCCAAGATGCTTGAACGTTCCAACATTAGCCAAAGTGTGACCTGCAATATTATACTGAAAATGAATTATATTACGTTTGTTATTTACTAGGTAAAAGTGGTTGAATTGACGATAATTATCATATCAATTTGCACACTACAGTGAAAATGCCTGCAGATTTTTGTTGATGTTAATCTGATCTACTTCACATGTGACAGGTGCATAAATGAGGCAAACATCCGAAAACAGGCTTAACTTAACAGAATGCAACTCAAACGCAATCAAAAGCAAACATCACGGTCGAGCAGAAGTAAAGAAGGATTACTTGCAGTTCACTGGCAAGAAAATATGCATGAAATATTACGTGCACTAAAGCATGCTTTTAAAACCAGAAATGCAACCTTAACGAGTTTCATAGTCACCTGTTAACACGTCCTAGCGCTGCATGAACTAACGCAAGCGCAACCGAAATTGACCTGGAACAGAAACATATCTGAAAGAAAACATGTTCTCTGATTGCTAAAAATACAGTTTTACAGTGTATAATGACATTAGGCATCCATTATCATTGCAGCAGCGCAGAACTGGCCAGCTATGTGTTTTTAAAGAACAAGACATACTACCTTACTCCTGAATTCTAATGTGAAAACCTAGTGGTCCAACAATATATCACTAATGAATACCTCAACTAATTTTGATTAGATCTCGAATGTACCATTTCTGTTACAAATTGCTGACAGTAGTGAACCTACTTGAAACAATGAAAACGGATATAGTCATCCCAACGCTTACGTGTGGAGACAATACCAACTCGCCAACTTAAGTCGAATTGTCCTAATATATGTGGGAGTCATGTTCTGAGATACTGTTATACATAAACTATAGTAAGATACAGTGAAGAGGACGAATTGTTCACTTAATTTCATTGTGGCGTCAGAAAAAGTCTCTCCACATTATAACTACATAAACTTTAATTAGCACAAAGTATACACAAATGCGGGGAAAATTTTATGTTGTTACTTGACTTTTCACACAGTTTGATCGCCTGTTCCATCCAAAAGCTAATCTAAAGCGTAAAAACGTTTTTTATAGCAACAGATTACTGAATGGATGTAAGCTTATCTTTGTGATTGAAATACATTCTGCACTTTGAAGGACATTCGTGAAAGTGCTCCGAAGAAGTCCCAGGAGGGCAACAGTGCAAATTATAAGCGCCAATATCCTATCGGTAAACTTTATGCGCCACGCCGGGGTGGTGCAGGGGTAAGACGCCCGACTACTGTGCCGGAGTTCCCGGGTTCGAACCCGACCGTGGCGGCTGCGTTTCGATGGAGGCGAAACGAAGAGGCGTCGTGTGCTGTGCGATGTCAGCGCACGTTAAAGATCCCCAGGTGGTCGAAATTACTCCGTAGCCCTCCACTACGGCTCCTCTTTCTCTCTTTCCACTTTCATTCCCACCTTCCTCCCTTCCCTTACGGCGCGGTTCGGGTGTCCACAGAGCAAGTGTGACAGTTACTGCGCCTTTCCCTTCCTGTGAACCAATTTAACTTAACTTATTTAAACTTTATGCGATGAATGGCACATATGCTATAATTTACGCATGCTTACGAATGACTGCATAATATACAAACGACAGCCAAGAAGATCAGACAAAATTGAAGAATACAACAAAGCATTTCGGTGGGCTAGTTCAAGCAGTGAAGACTGGGGACAAAAACAGAAGAAAAAGGGGAGTCACCACACAACTCAGACATCAGAAGCATTAGTGCTGTATCGTGCTGTCGTTGTTTGTGTGGTGTTTTAGTGCGCAATTTTGAACAATGCACCTGAAGTGACACGAGATCGATGCAAAAAATGAAATATTGAACCTTTTTTATGTTGAACGTTTGAGGTGAGTAATCCTTGGAAAAGAAACGCTGATTTGTCCTTACAATACTTGAGTTAATAGTGCGAACCTGCTGAATGAATATTTGCACTTCGGCGTAATTCATTCGGACTTTAAAAGGGAGAAAATATGTCTTATATGACATTCAAAGCAGTTCCCATACTGTGCTTCCAAAGGCGTTGTTTCAACTTAGCCTGAAAAGGCACTAAATTGTTGCGTACATTTTGCTCTTCCATTATTCATACAATACAACCTAATAGGTTGGTTCCAACTCAAATCTATTTAACTGCTAGATTAAATATTAGATAGTATCCGTCAAAAGGCCATCAGATTTGTTTACAATAGGTCCCCTCGACTCAACCTGCAAGGCTTGCACACAGATTGGTGCTATCCTGTGAAATGGGTATCGAATGCAAAGGTCGTACACACTGCATTAGGTTCTCTCTTTAAGGAGTCTGTGGTTTGATTTGTGTTTTTTTGGCTTATGAGGTTTGACGTCACAATGTTGCTCAGGATAAGAGAGAAGCCTTAGCGGAGGGCTCCGGAAATTTTGATCACCCGGGTTTCTTTCGCGTGCAGTGCAACGCACAGCACACGGATGTCTTGACTTTCGCCTCCATGCCAAAGCAGCCACCACGGCCTGTATTCGAACGCGAATCCTTGGGAACAGCAGTTTAGCGCCGAACCACTACAACAACCGCGGTGAGGCTAGATGTCTCTGAATGGAAGGCCTAACCAGAACAGGACGTCAAAAGTTTATCCTATGTAATGTGTTTATTGGAGTACCAAGACCGTAGGCAACGTCCGCAAACCAAAGCGACGGGGGTATCGTTCGAAGAACAGTGCAGTGCCAACAAGGCTCCGGCTCCACTTCGTCTACCTCTTCGGGTTGGCGCGCGAGCTGATGGCGATCGGGATTACTACAATACCCCCCGGCGGAAAAGGAGCCATTCTGGCGACTCTTGGTGAGGAATGGGCCGTGGGATCATAATACGGCTTGAGACGGTCGATATGTACAGTTTCTCGGCCGCGGCGGCGATGATCTGGAGATGAGTTCAAGGGCTCTACTACGTAATTGATGGTAGAAGATTGTTTGAGAATGCGGTAAGGTCCATGATAGCGCGATAAGAGTTTGGATGAGAGGCCGGGTGCAGAGGAAGGCACCCGGAGCCAAACGAGGGCACCTGAGGGATATGAAGGCGCTGGATTTGTAGGGTCCCGGTTATGCTTTTGTTGAGCCTGGTTCTCCGTTGTGAAGCAGCGCGCCAATTATCGCCATTCTTCGTCAATTGTGTGCGCTTCAGACAGTAGAGTGGTCTCTGAAGCGTCGGGGTGGTAGGGCAGGATAGTATCCATGATGGACGTGGGTTCACGACCATATAAAAGAAAGAAGGGGGAGAACCCAGTCGTAGTCTGCGTAGCCGTATTGTAGGCGTACGTTACGAAAGGCCGCACTTGGTCCCAATTAGAGTGAGCGCGTTCAACATACATGGCTAGCATGTCACTAAGAGTGCGATTAAATCGCTCAGTCATGCCGTTCGTTTCGGGGTGATACGCTGTGGTGCTCCGGTAAATGATCTGGCACTGTTTGAGGAGGACTTCGACAGTGTCGGAGAGAAACGCACGTCCGCGGTCACTGATCAATTCTTTCGGTGCGCCGTGACGAAGAACGAGGCGATGCAGAATGAACGAAGCAACAGCCCGTGCGGTGGCAGACTGCAAGGCCGATGTTTCTTCGTAACGGGTCAGGTGGTCAATGGCTACGATGACCCAGCGGTTGTTAGCCGAAGTGGTCGGAAGCGGGCCATACAGATCGGTACCGACTCGGTCGAAAGGGCGGCTGGGGTAAGGCTGCAACGGAGCTGCTGGCTGAGGGGGGTGGATTCTTGCGACGTTGGCAGGCGGTACAGGATCGGATGTATTGACAAATGAAGCGGTACGTGCCGCGCCAGTAATATTTCATAAGCAGTCGAGAATAGGTTTTCATGACACCTACATGGCCGCATTGGGGATCGGCGTGGAAAGAGGCGCAGATTTCAGTACGGAGATGTCGCGGAATCACGAGAAGCCACTTTCGCCCTGTAGGATGGTAATTGCGGCCGGCGGTATAAAAGCCCATCACGAGAGGCGAAGTGGTGGGCCTGATGACGAAGTGCACGTGACGGAGACAGCTCTGCGGGAGTGGACAGGTATATTAAGAGGGAGGATATCCATGGATCCTCCTGCTGCTCAGATTTCATGTTGGCAGTGTTGAGCGGCGACATATCGTAGGCAGAAACGAATCCAGCCGTCGAGTCGTCAGGAAGCGGTGAACGGGAAACGGCATCAGCGTCAGTGTGCTTGCGTCCAGATCGATAGATGACGTGGATATCGTACTGCTGAAGACGTAACGCCCAGCGGGCGAGGCGGCCGGAGGGATCTTTGAGGGAGGATAGCCAACAGAGCGCGTAGTGGTCGGTAACAACCTAGAATGAGCGACCGTAAATATAAGGACGAAACTTGGTAATGGCCCACATGAGGGCCAGACACTCCTTCTCGGTCACAAAATAGTTCGATTCCGCTTTCGTGAGGGCACTACTAGCGTACGCGACGACATACTCGGAATATCCAGGTTTCCGTTGAGCAAGAACAGCGCCCAGACCTACTCCGCTTGCATCAGTGTGTATTTCGGTCGAACAGGCAGGGTAAAAATGGCGGAGTATAGGGGGAGAGACCAGTAGACGGCGTAGAGTGCTGAACGCAGCATCACAGGCTGGTGACCAAGAGAGAGGTTCGGGCCTCCGGCGAGAAGTTGCGTTAAAGGGGCGACGATACTGGCGAAGTTGCGGGTAAAACGGCGGAAATACAAACCTACACCGACAAAACTGCGAAGTTTTTTCATGGTTTTGGGCTTGGGGAAGTCTGCGACAGCACGAAGTTTGGTATGAACCGGTAGAACGCCATCCTTGGATATGACATGATCAAGTATTGTGAGTTTGGTAGCGGCAAAGCGACATTTCTTCAAGTTGAGCTGTAGGCCGGCTTCAGTAAGGCACGTAAGGACACGCTGAAGGCGCAGAAGGTGGGAAAGGAAATCTTTCGAGAAAACGACAATGTCATCTAACAAAGACACGTTTCCCATTTGAGCCCACTAAGAATGTTATCTATCATTCTCGCGAAGATGGAGGGGGCGTTGCACAGTCCGAACGGCATCACATTGAATTCATACAAGCCATCGGGAGTGATCCCCTTCATGGATCACTGCCTTGTCGTGGCGGAGGGGCTTGCGAAACTCGATGAAGTCCTGAGCTCTGCTGTGTAGGGCCACCCAAGATAGACAGGTCTCGGCAGAGAGTTCTGACAAATTGTGATTCACTGGAGAAGGTAGTGGCAACCTACTCCAGTATTTCCTGCAAAGAAAATCCTATGGCCGGTCACAATACCATTAATGATATGGCGCCGGAAGATGAGCCCCCCAGGTAGGAAGGCATCCCACATGTTACTGGGGTTGAACAAAAGGCGATTCCTAGTAGCTCCAGGACGAATGAAGCGACTGGGCTAAAGACAAAAGAACGCTCAGTTCTGGATGTGTTGGGAAGCGACCGGAAAGTCCGATGTTGCAAGGAGATAGGTCACATAGCACCATGGAATGTAAGATCTATGACGCAGGGTAAACTGGATGTCGGCAAGCGAGAAATGGAGAGATTGAACATTGATATCTTGGGTATCAGCGAGCTCAAGTGGACCGGAATGGGAGAATTTAACTCCGGCGACCATTATGTCTTTTATTGTGGGCACGAATCCAAGAGAAGGAACGGGGTCGCTCTCATAGTAAACAGAAGAATGGGCAAAGCAGTGCTAGGGTACAACCCCAAAAACGACCGAATGATTTCACTTCGGATCCAAGGTCACCCTTTCAACATAACAGTTATTAAAGTCTATGCACCGACTACTACTGCTGAAGAAGCTTACGTTGAGAGATTTTATGCGGACCTACAATGCCTTTTAGACCATACCCCATCATCAGACGTCGTTTTTCTCATAGGAGACTGCAATGCTAAGGTCGGGAGTGAAGAAATATCCGGAATTATAGGCAAGTTCGGTCTTGGCGTGCCAAATGAAGCTGGGCAAAGGCTAGTAGAGTTTTGTCAAGAAAACAACCTGACCATAGCGAATACTCATTTTCAAAAGCACAAGAGGCGCCTCTACACATGGACTTTACCGGACGGCTGTACAGGAATCAAATAGATTATATTCTTTGCTGGCAGAGATGGAGACGCGCTATACAAGCAGTAAAAACAAGGCCTGGTGTCGATTGTGGCACCGATCATCAGCTTCTTGTTGCAAAAATTAAGCTTCAATTGAGAAAAACGCAGAAAACTAGAAGGCCTTTCAGGTATGATCTGGATCAAATTCCTTTAGAATATGCTGTGGAAGTGAGGATTCGATTTCAAGAATTAGATCTTGAAGACAGAGAGCCCGAAGAGATGTGGACTGATGTTCGTGATATAATACAAGAAGTTGCTACTAAGGTAGCGCCAAAGCAAAAGAAATGCAAGAAAGCAAACTGGTTATCTGAAAAGGCTTTGCAAATAGCTGAGGAAAGGAGGATGCCAAAAGTTATCGGGGAAGAGAAAGATACAAGGTTCTCAATGCGGATTTTCAGAAAATAGCAAGGAGAGATAAGAATGCCTTTCTGAACATACGCTGCCAAGCAGTTGAGGACAACAGCCAATTAAGGAACACAAGAGCTCTGTATAAGACAATCAAAGATATCAAAGGAAGGTTCTGTGCTAAGCTGGGCGTGATAAAGGACAAATGAGGCAAGGACCTCACTGAAGCCTCAGAGATAAAGACGAGGTGGCAGGAATACACAGAACTGTACAAGAAGGACCCGAATGTGCAAACCCAACCTAAGACGGTTGTGATTACTGATCTCGAGCCGGGCATCCTGAAGAGTGAAGTTGAAAGGGCCTTAGCCAGCCTTGCTAAGAAGAAAGCTAGCGGAAATGATGGCATTACAGCTGAGTTGCTTCAAAACCTCAACAATGACGCTGTTAACATTCTGCATACATTATGTCAGAAGATTTGGACAATCCTGCAGTGGCCACAGGATTGGAGGAGGTCAGTTTACATCCCCATTCCACAGAAAGGTAGTGCCAAAGATTGTTCCAACTACCGCACGATCGCGCTTATTTCGCATGCTAGCAAGGTGATGTTGAAAATCCTCCAAGGTAGGCTGCAGCAGTATGTGGATCGGAAGCTTCCGGACGTGCAAGCTGGGTTTGGCAAGGGCAGAGGAACTAGACACCAAATTGCCAACCTTTGTTGGATCATGGAAAAAGCAAGAGAGTACCAGAAACCCATCTACTTCTGCTTTAATGACTATGCGAAAGCGTTTAACTGCGTAGATTACAGCAGATTGCGGCAAGCTCTCCAAGAGTTGGGAGTTCCAATTCACCTCATCTGTCTCCTCAGGAACCTGTATGAAGGGCAAGAGGCCACAGTCAGAGCTGGGCATAGTCTTACTGATTGGTTTCCGGTCGAGAAAGGAGTGAGGCAAGGCTGCATTCTGTCGCCCTGCCTATTTAACCTATATGCAGAGTGCATCATGAGGAAGGCCGGTCTGAACGAGTCTTCAGCTGGAGTGAAGATTGCTGGAAAACGTGTCAACAACCTTAGATATGCAGACGATACCACTTTAATGGCAGCATGTGAAGTGGAACTCAAGATACTTCTAATGCGCGTACTAGAAGAGAGTGAGAGGTTCGGGCTTAAACTGAACATTAAAAAGACAAAGCTCATGGCGTGTTGCCCTATCAAGTCCTGGAGCATCAATAGACAATAAGTGGAAGCTGTGACAGATTTTCTGTTCTTGGGCTCCAAGATTACCTCGGAAGGAGACTGCAGCCATAAAATTAGGATACGCCTGCTTCTGGGAAAGAGAGCAATGATTAGCCTTGACCGCCTAGTAAAGAGCAGAGACATTAGTATGCCAATCAACATCCGTATAACTCGTGCTATGGTATTTCCAGTTGTGAGGTATGGATGCCAGAGTTGGACTGTGAAAAAGGCTGACCGCCGAAGAATTCACGCGTTTGAATTGTGGTGCTGGCGAAGACTCTTGAGAGTTCCTTGGACTGCCAGAAGACCAAATCAGTCGATATTGTCGACCATAAACCGTGACTGCTCATTAAGGGTCAAATTCTAAAGTTAAAGCTCAGCTACTTTGATCATCTGATGAGAAGAGAGGAGTCGCTGGAGAAAGATTTGATGTTGGGAAAGATTGAGGGTCGCCGGAAAATGGGGTAGGCAGCGAACGCGATGGTTAGATGGCATCCTCGAGGCACTGCAGATGAAGTTATGTGATGTTAGGAAGATAGTGAGTGACCAAAAAGCGTGGCGTGCCAAGGTCCATAGGGTCACGAAGAGTCGGACACGACTAAACGACTGAACTTAACTGATCGGGAGTGATGAACTCTGTTTTCGGGCGGTCAGCGGAAGCCATCAGTACTTGCCAATAGCCAGAGCGCAAATCTAGCGACGAAGAGAACTCCGCTCCTTGCAAACAATCTAGCGCGTCGTCAATTCGGGGTAGTGGGTAAACATATTTGCGGATTATCTCATTCAGACGCCGGTAGTCCACACATAAGCGGATCGTGCCATCTTTCTTCGTCACGAACACTACGGGGGAGGCCCAAGTGCTATGAGATGATCGTATGATTCCCCGTTGAAGCATATCGGCGACATTGCCACGAATGACGCGGCACTCAGGGGGCGACACGCGATATGGTCGCTGCCGCAGGGGAGCATGAGGACCAGCGTCGATTGCATGAGAAACGGTCAAGGCGCGGCCCAAGGAAGGCTGGGACACGTCAAAAGATGCACTGAAGCGCTGAAGGAGGGCGACTATTTGGTCCCGTCGGGCGGACGGAAGGTCGGTCGCGATAGCTCGATGAAGGGCGTTGACAGGAAACTCATCACTCGTAGCAGCACAAGACGTCAGGGCAGCGACATGAGGAAAAACTTCAAGTTCGGAGAACATGTAAGTGCAATCAGGGTCCAGCTCTTCACGTAGCTGAGGCACTCCCCGCAAAGAACAACCGTCGGGCAGGGAAAAGGGTTGGAAGCATAGATGACACAGCTGCCATCAGAAATCATTAGAACGGCGAAAGGAAAAAGGAGGCGGTTATGGTGGGCGGAGGCGAGTTTGGGCGTAAGGAGAACAGGACTAGGGAGGGTAGATTTTGAAATAAGGGGAATGACAACAGAAGAAAATGGAGGAATGTCGGTGTCTGCAGCTACAAGGAGTTTAGCAGGGCGCACAGTTGGGTCACACAGGGAAACATTACGCACAGGGGAAAGCTCAACTTCAGCACGGGCACAATCAATCACAGCACTGTGAGTCGACAGAAAGTCGTAGCCGAGGATGATGTCGTGGGAGCAGGCGTAAAGCACCACCATCTCTACAAGATACGTAATGTCTTTGATGCAAACTCGTACCGTGCACGCTGCCACAGGGGTGATGCGCTCTGAACTGACCGTACGAAGCGAAAAGGGAGAAAGCGGCGTCGTGACCTTGCGAATTTTGCGGCGAAGGGCATCACTAATTACGCAAACAGCAGCACCTGTATCCACCAGCGCAAGAACGGGAAAACCTTCTACGAACACTTCACTGACGTTATCGGGAGAAGGCGGAGGACTTAACGAGTTCGTCAAACGCGCAGTTCTTGCCTCCGGAACTGCGGCATTTAGTTTTCCCCTTGCGTAGGGCCCTGTCGCCGGAGCATCGGCTAAATGGAACGTCGGCGAGGCGAAGGCGAACGGCGTGTCGACTACTGAGCCCGAGGTGAAGATGATCCAGAAGAGACGTTGCTCAAGGGTGGCTCGGGATCGTAGTGGGACTGACGGACTGTGTTCACAGGAAGAAGCGGGCGCTGACGGCAAAGGCGAGCGACGTGACCCGGGAGCCCGCAAGCATAGCAAATTGAGCCTTTGTCGGCGGTTCGCCATGGGTTCGTATTGCGGCGTCGTGGTGGAGGGATTGGAGACTGAGGGGCCGTGAAACGAGGTGGAGCATAAAATGTAGCGCCGTTCTGGTAAGACGATGTAGGAAGCGGACCGCGCGTTCCTGCGGTTATTTGAGTGTAAGTGAGTGGGGCTCGCACAGGAGCGATGGGAACACTAGAAGGCAGCGCTTCGGCGACTTTCTCCTCGATAACTTAGCGGATAGCCGGCGAGATGAATGGCGCGTTAGCTGGCGCTAATTGCCAAGCGCAGACGGTCGGCTCAACTGGATGGAGGAGGGACAGCTGGCGTGCAACGTCTTCGCGGATGAAGTCTTGGTTGGTTGGTTGGTTTCTGGGGTTTAACGTCCCAAAGCAACTCAGGCTATGAGAGACGCCGTAGTGGAGGACTCCGGTAATTTCGACCACCTGGGGTTCTTTAACGTGCACTGACAGCGCACAGCACACGGGCGCCTTGCCTTTCGCCTCCATCGAAAAGCTGCCGCCGAGGCCGGGATTCGATCCCGCGTCTTTGGGAACAGTAGTCGAGCGCCGTAACCACTGCGCCACCCCGGCGGGGGGATGAAGTCTTGGATATTCTGAATAAATTGAGACTGTTCCGCAGACGACGTAGCCAGTGCCAAGCCAGCAATGCCGGCAGGTGCGGCAGCCCGCCGCGTAGAAGCGCGTTGCTTTCGTAGCTCGTCAAACCTCTGGCACAGGGTTATAATATCGGATACATAGTACGCATCCTCGGTGAGACCTTTTGAACATGTGTGACTCTTTCGGGCTCGGGCATGGACGGATTGACCCGCTTGCAGAGGTCAACCACGTACTCAATGTAGTTGGTAAACGTTTCCTCGGGAAGTTGAAGCCGTGCATGGAGGCGTTGTTCGGCGCGGACTTTGCGTACCACAGGATGGCCGAAGACATCCGCGAAGTTCTTCTTGAAGACAGAACACGTCGAAAGATCGGCTTGGTAGTTTCGAAACCACAGATTTGCCACGTCCGTGAGGTAGAACAGGACGTTGCTCAGTTTTATGGAATAGTCCCAGCGGTTGTAAGAGCTGACGCGCTCGAAAGAGGCCAGCCAGCCGTCAACGTCATGGTCGTCGGTACCACTGAAGAAAGGTGGGTCACGTGGGCGTTGTGCCCCGGGACAGAAGATAGTGGCAGGAGTGGCAGGGATGGGCGCCGATGGTTGGCTGGGAGCGTCCTGCATGGCTGTGACCGAAGGCGGTAGCGTGCGGTTCCGAAGTTCCAGGGTGAAATTTGCGAGGACTGGAGCGATGACCGAGACACCTCCACCAAGCGTAAGGTGTTTATTGGAGCACCAAGACCGTAGGCAACTTCCGCAAACCAAAGCGACGGAGTTAGCGCTCGAGTGAGTGAGTGAGTGAGTGAGTGAGTGAAAACTGTACTGGATATTTCAAGAGTTTCGCGGTTGTGAAGTCTCCGTCGTCTTCTCTGGCACTGGCGACTTGAGGCTTCTCGTCAGCAAGGGTGGGCCCCTTTTCCAAGGCTCCAGTGAGTCGTGCTGCATCAGTCGCGTGCTGCACTAAGGCCCTTTGGGTCTCGAGCTCGCCGCTGGTGAGCCGACTTTCCCATTGCTCTGCACTCGGGTCTTCGTGTTGGTGGAATGATTTGTTGCGTTCGCATTCCCACGTGATATGATAAAGTGTAGGTGTGGCATCGCACCAAGGGCAGGTGGCTCTGTATTGTGTCGGGAACATTTTGTTAAGTATGTGTAGGTTAGGAAAGGAGTTGGTCTGTAATCTGTGCCAGCCGGTCACTTCCTCCTTTGTTAGGGCTTTGTGTGGTGGTGAATATCTAATTCTAGCTCCCCTATGCAAGTGCTAGATCTCTGAGTATCTCCCCTCGCAAGGCTGTAGGCGGAGCTCCGGAGCATTTGACTGCCCTGCTCGGAATGCGTTACCTCGAGCTAGGCTGTCTGCCCTTTCGTTCCCCTCTATGCCCGTGTGGCCCGGGATCCAGATTAGGTTATGCCTGGGTTTCTCCTCGGCGGAGGTTACCCCGCTCAGTATTTTAAGGGCTGTTCTGCTGATCCTGCCCCTCGTGTAGTTCCTGCACGTCTCCTTCGAGTCCGTCAGTATGTTGAGAGATCGGCCCGTTCTGTAGCCTTCTGTTGCCGCCAGCGCAACGGCAATTTTTTCGGCCTCCGCTGTGCCGGCGACCTTTGCCGTGGCACACGTGATCATGTTTCCTTCCTTGTTTACCACTACCGTCGCGGCTACGCGTTCTCTCTCGTGCGATATACGGTAGCGTCCGTGTATACGGTGTTGTCTAACTGGGCTAGCGTTCTCTCAACGTACTCGGCCCTCGCTTTTCGTCTGTTTTCGTGAAGATTGGGGTCCATGTTTTTCGGCAATGGTCCCGCGTTAATGGGTTTCCTAAGGTGGTCCGGTACGTCCGCGTATCTGTCTACCAGTCCGCTCGTGTCCCGACCCAACCTTCCTAGGCGCGCTCGTCCCGTGGGGGTGCCTCTGAGTCGCGTGATTTGCATTCCCAGCAGAGCTTCGCTCGAACAACAGTGCAGTGCCAAAAAGGCTCCGGCTCCACTTCGTCTACCTCTTCGGGTTGGCGCGCGAGCTGATGGCGATCGGGATTACTACAGCTATAACGATTTCCTTTCCGAGTTCTTCCTTGCTGCACAACAAGCTGTATGCATTTACTTTTCACTCTTTTGCAAAGACTGTGAACAAATCTGGTCTGAGTTGATGTATTGCTTAAATTATTTCGTGTTCTGTTATTCCATGAAGAATGTTGTGAGAATTATGGAAGTGCAGATTGTGTTCTCGACATTGCTTATTTTTGTGCTTATGCCCCTGCTGTCCTACAGTCTTCAAGAAGTGGACCGCAATATGTAACAAAAAATTATCTAATTAGAATTTATTTATTTCCTTACACTGGAGTTTGAAACACTCCCGAGGAAACAGCACCCGCTCTTCAGCTGGGCCAGCTGATTGGAGGCCCTGAAAAGTTTTTTGTTCTTCTGTGATTAATCCCTTGCCACCAATTGCCTTGCACGTGCCAGCTGCCTGCAATCTTTTTGCGACGCCACGAGATTCGTTCGATGCATTTAGCCTTGAAGGGCTCACCTCACACAGCGTATGACTCATCACTCCGCCGTCGTTACACCGGCGCACCTGACACCACACTGATAAGCACTTGAGGTAAGCTCAAGTGCTTGTTCGCTCAAAACGAAACACTTGTCATGTTTTTGTTCTAAACTGGGGCTTTAAAGCTATCGCAATGAAACGTGAATTAAACTGAAATGCTCAATGTTTTTATTGTGTGCATAATATAATTTTTAATACAATGATAACTTGGGCACTCCAATATGTCAGCGTTTACGATCTCTTTAAGGGAAACGCTTGTTACCCAGAGCCAGTTATCTCCTTTTCAGAGTTCTTAGCGCAATTTGTATGGGCCTGGCAGACGCCATAACAGCATGTTCCAAGAGATTCTTTTGGGTTGGTCGTCTGTGGCAAGAGAAATGCAATATTAAGATTATGCATGGCAAAAGGAACATGAGCAATATGTACAAAACGCTTATTAGAAGGTCCATATCAAGTTATACACTTTATGTGTAGAATACATATAGATGCGTGCAATGATTAGATGTGCAAATGCTAGAAAAGCGAATGAAACCGTCATGCCTGGACGTGATGTTGCTCTCAACATATCCGAATGGAATGCTGACGTGGTCAGTCAAAAGCGCCCACACGCTGAACACCACCAACCAAGAATATGTTCCAATCTTCTTTGCGCCATCGCTCTGATTCGCAAAGCAGTTCATTAGGTCGCCATTCATAACTACGGAGCCTAGCTCGGGTAATTTAATTTGACTCCTGCATATTGGCTTCTACGTGCGACACTCCGCGACGGATCCTTCAAGTTTACCTGCCAATAGAGAGAATGATGGAGCTTAGATAGGTTGATATATAATTATTAGCATCCCCTTTTTAACGGGGTAGTGAGAAGTGTCAAATAGTTCGTAATACGTTGAGTGCTCAATATGGTTATTTCTTCATCTGAGCCCAACACTACTCCCTCGACTTTTTTAACCAATCCTGAAGTCGCCTGTTAGTTGGATCTACTGTTTTATAAATTATCCTACCATGGATGTGCCGAAGCCCTAGTTCGCTTCTCGAATCCCTGCGTCGGCGTCGTGGACTGACGGTTGAAGTGTCCTACATTCTATAATAATATGTTCAATCTTTTCCCCGCTTTGTGTGCAGCAGCAGATGTCACCTGTGCTGCCACATTTTCGGCGGTAACATTTCTTCCTCAAGCACCCAGCCGTATCCTCGGAAAGCAAACCACTACATTTTGATATATCAAAAGAAGTTTCCTATTGTGTTTTGTTCTAAGCCGTCCTCCAAAGCTTCATCGTCAGTGCGTCGAGCATTCTTTCTTGCAATGAGAATTTTCTGAGGCTGTTCCTTTTTGTTTCAAGGTGGTGTTTCTATCATTGTCTTTTCCATGAAATTTGTATTTATTTTCAAGTCATCTAGTTCATCTTTATGCCTTATCAATACTGCACCGGTACAGGTACATGACAGTCTTTTCCACTCAGCTGTTCTCAATAATTTCCCTTAACCGTTAAGCATAGTGCACCTTATCCCCCCCCCCCCCCCCCCTTCGAACGTCGACCATCCCATATCACATTGAACTGCCTCATTTGTAGTGGCTCGATGCGCCCCCAAAGCAAGCGTGCCGACTGTCATCTGTCTTGTTTCAAGTGGCGAAGTTGCGGCAGATCCCAAGCACAGTACAGCATTGTCAAACTTCAAACCTGGCACCACTGCGCCTTTCTAGATTTATCGAATAACTTCATATTTACAATATACTCAGAGCCCGAGATTTTTCATGACTACAGGGCTTCTTTTTGCTTTCTTTAAAATTTTTTCGCTTTGATCCCGTAAGTAGTCTGTGCAATGGTGTGTCAACATATCAGGTTTCTTTACACTTAACTATTGTTTAGCTTAACTCTAACTTAAGTTGTGTAATGTGATTGTACCGGGCTCATCACAAACACCAACACTGAATTTTTCTGCACTAAATCTTAATCTCAGAACATCTGCCTACCTTCCGAAACTCTTTGCAAATTCTTGGTGGCCTTTCTGGCAATCTGATAGAAGAAAAATATGTGCTGCTGTGCAGCTAGGTTCCAATTCACCCCTCCTCCCCTATGACATAGTAAAACGCAATCCTTTCCATTATAACTTCTGTTCAATCCCTCTGATGTAGACCGTGAATAAAAGTGGTGATAAAAGACATCCTTGCTTAACTTTCCTTTTAAAAGGAACTTCTTTTGCACCACTCAAAGCCTGCTACTTCATTGCTACGTTATTCTCCTAGTAAAAGTATTTCAATAAACTTATCGTTTTCTTGCCTATACCCTCGTTTTCCAGAATTTGACACATCAGAGTGTGGTTTACACTATCATATGCGCGTTTAAAAGCTAAAATTGCCATCCATTGTGACTGCGAACATATTGTCTAGCATACCATTTTGCGAGAAGCTGTTATGCAGTTCTCGTAATACCTTCTCGTCCTCAATCCACCCTTGTAACTAATATTTGATTGCCTGCATTGTTGTTCTGTACAATAGGGAGGCAACTTATAACGCTTATAAGACTTGATGTGACCTTTTTCTCTTTTCCCTTTGTATAAGAGGCTCAATCTTCTCTCGCCAACTTGCTGGGATATCTTTATTCATCAGTTCATCAATTAGAGTAGCATATAAAGCAGCCTATTACCGACTGAACGCGACCTCTTGTAGTGCTTTCGCACTTAAAATGGTACATTCGAAGCTCACTCAGGCCCGGCTGAGACTTAATTACTCGTGTCAGGTGACTGAGCATCATAACGCTTGAGGACCGGTGGGTGTTTTTGCTCGCTATAGCCAGTTTTAAATAGGTTGGAGGCTCCGCAATTTAAAGTGGCGGCTCCGAGATGACTAAACAAGCAGGGTTATATCCCCGATTACCGTGCTTTCAAAGTTTTGGTTTTGAATCCCTAATTACGCTGCCCACGCGTTGTGTCATTAGTGGGGGATGTTCATTAATTGACCACCATTAATTGACATAGCATTTCCACCAGACACCGGCATTCTAACTATTGACAAAACTGATCACTACTCAGTTTTCATGCGCTTCAATTCCTATCCTAAACACAGCGCCATCTCGTATACCAAAGTTGAGCTTGATAAAGAAAAGTTCGTCGCTGCCGTTACTAACGCAGACTGGTCTTCACTTATCTCGGCGAACGACCCACAACAAGCCTTTGCGTTTCTTAACGCTCCTGATATCTTTCATTCATGCTAACTCTCAAAGACGTAAATGCAAGAAAGTTATCGCGTCCCCCCAAAACCCATGGCTAACCGACAAACTCCTAAAGGCAATGCGCACGCAAGACAACCTTTACAAAAGGACAAAGAAAAAACCGTTTAACATTAAGCTTCCCACTCGCTTCAAATTATTCTGCAATTGCCTATCGATGCAATTAAAGAATGCTAAAAGACGTTTCTTTGAACAGCGAATTATCGAATGTGGTAGCAACACTAAAAAAAAAGTGGGAAGTAATTAACTCCTTTCTAAGTAAAGATACACAACAGGTGCCGATAACGACTGTAAACCCCGACAATGCTGTTTATTCTAGCCCTCGAGAAATTGCCGATGCTTTCTGCAATTACTTTTCGCTTCATAACTCAGTGCCAGCACTCCATCACGAGTTCGGCACAAATCATCAACCTTATTCATTTTTCTTATTCCCAACAAGTCCTGACGAGGTTGTTTCCATCATTTCCTCTCTAAAAATAACCAGCGCAGGTCTCGATGGTGTTCACCCTGGCTATATAAAACTAATCGGTCAACTCATATCTCTTGTTTTTTTCAAATATCATCAATAGCATATTTAAGACCGGAATCTTTCCTTGCGAACTAAAGCACGGCAGAATTACCCCGGTGCTTAAGAAAAGTGATCGCTCCTTGTTATTAATATAGACCAATCTGTGTACTCACCTTTTTCAGCAAAGTAATTGAAAAGTTAATTCAAAAACGCTTGATTAAATATTTCAGTAAATTTAATGTCATTTCTCCTTTTCAATATGAATTTCGCCCAGGCTACTCTACTGACCTAGCAATTTTATATTTAACAGATAAACTTAAAAAGGAAATAGACGCAGGAAACAGCGCTGGTGCAGTATTTATAGACCTCACTAAAGAATTCGATTCTATTAACCACTTAATTCTTTTCATGTAACTAGAAGCGGTAGGAATAACAGGCCCACCATTGCAACTGATTAAAGATATCTTAAAAGGCCGCAGCCAGCTAGTAAGTATTTCAGGCATTTATTGCGATGAAAAAACTACTAATATAGGCGTACCACAAGGCTCAATACTAGGCTCACTTCTTTTTCTTGTCTATATTAATGACCTGCCTAACCGCCTCACTTCTTCCAAATGCGTCTTATATGCCGATGATACTACAATCTTCACTTCAGACAAATTCGCATCGACTGTAGTTAGTACTCTTAACAAGGACCTTGCTCATATTTCAAACTGATGTGAACTTATTATGCTTCAGATTAATCCTTCAAAAACTTATTTCCTTTTATTCACCTCAAGCCAGATAACTATTGCATCCCCACCGTGCATTCGAATTGGCCAGCATATAATTACACCAAGCGATTACTGCATCTACTTGGGCGGGAAGTTAGATTCACATTTAAAATTTCATCTGCATATTGCCCAAGTCAAAACTACAATATAGCATATGGCATACGCATACTGATCAGAGCACGAGCCTTCTTTTCACATTCTACACTGATGTCTTTGTATTATGCATTCATACATTCCCACATCCCCTACGCCATTGTAGCCTGGGGAAAGACTTATAACACGCATTTAATTTCTCTATAAACGATTCAAAATCGTGCACTTAAAATAATTACTTACACCTTCAATGACTCTAGCGCTAAGCATTTGCTTCGTAATCATGTAATCCTGGCAGTCGCTGAACTCGTTAAATACAACCTATGCACATTCTTCTACAAGTTACTAAACGACGAACTTCCCGTATCACTTATCCCACAAATTTCACTAATAAATGATAACAAAACGCGATTCGCAAGAAAAAATTTATTACTTCCTAGAGTACGAACAAATGATGGGAAACAAACTTTTCATTTTTCTGCTTTCATGGTCTGGAACGCGTTACCATCCATCGTCAAATCCCTTAACCCTTAACAAAAACAGATTTGCATCCGAAGTTAAATGTTTCTTTTTAACAACAGAAAACGGTTGCTGATTAATGAATATGTTACCAGCTTTAAATGGTATGTACTTTTATGTGGTTTAACATGTTCGAAGTCTGTACTGTCATGCCTTTTTATGCATATCTTTTATTACATTTTGATTTGGTGTTTAACTTGCTTGCTCAGTTAGTTTTTTGTTGCAAAATAATGTTATTTTTATTATTAACTTATTTATTGTGTACGTTTAAAGTTATCTTACTGTGAATTAATGCTGTCTTGTTAATTAATCTTTATCTGTCATTTATAGGAGGTCCCGATACAGTCGCTGACTCTGGGACCTCCTTCTGTATGTATAAGCTGGAATGTACTGAACGGATATAATAAATTTGAAATTGAAATTGAAACCGTGATAAAGCGGGCAATTGCACCGCAATTAATCGCGAATGCCAAGGGTAAACCTTCGCCGCCGTTTTTCTCTGCGGCTTGCAGTTGGCACCAAATACATAGACAAAACATCACCGAACCAGTAACAAGCCTCAGTAAGACTGAACTAGGTAAATGTCATTCGAAAGCAATCAATAAAACCGAGCTAAAAGCAATAAAAAACAGGCCCGTGGTTTTGAAGCATAAAAAGTTTAACACAGATAAGCGATGGCACTGTTTTTGACGGAATACATACAAAACAATTTGAGCTTTTACAGTGGCCTACGGGGTCATTGAGTATTTGCTTAAATTACATATGTTTCCGTTTCCTGTCCCGCTTGCAAGCTGTTGCAATACAGTGACCGCATATTTATTACTTGGTGACACGTATAGTTGTTGAGTGCTCTCGCATTGCGACTGTAATACACAATATGAAAACTGTTAACACGACGGTTTTAAAACGCAGCATGATTGGAAATCCTAAAAGAAGAGAAGGTTGCGATAATGACTGGTGATCTAGTAAAGTCTTCGCGAGTCCTAAAATTGTTGTAATTGTGATAGCGTGTCTCTGCGTTGCGACGTGCTGCGTTATCACACCGGTCGGGTCTATATATAGTCCTCCGTGCTTTGAATACAAGTCCTTCGTTCGTCATCCACACCTGGCGTTAGTCATATTTCCGCGAAACCTTGAAAACTGTATTTGTTGTTTTTTTTAGCAGCCGCCGGCATAGGGCTTTATCATTCTGATTCTGGATCGCGTATCAGTTCCGTATTCTTTGTTTATGCTCGATGTCGCGAGTCACACCTTTATCAGTTTCGTTGTAGCGCAAGAAGCACCGGTATCTGTCTCCAACATTTCAGCCACTCGTGTGTCTTTCTACAATGTTCCAGCTTGTGCTGGTAGCAATTGCGACATTATCTAGAGTGTTCTGTGCAGCCTTTAAATTGAGTGTTGACGAGTGTGACGGGCATTCTTTGTTCGACGACAGACGAGCACGTTGTTGCTATCGCCGCCTCCGAATTGCTTAGTTCTTTTGTGGGCGCAAGTCGGGCCCAA
The DNA here is from genome assembly GCA_023969395.1 of Amblyomma maculatum. Taxonomy (NCBI): domain Eukaryota; kingdom Metazoa; phylum Arthropoda; class Arachnida; order Ixodida; family Ixodidae; genus Amblyomma; species Amblyomma maculatum. Next base: position 579,272 of record JAJIZL010124686.1, on the reverse strand, counting down.
TAAAGAGTTTCTTCAGTGCAATCACCGACTCTTCATTTTTGTCATCGACCCTGGTCACCACCGCGTGACAATATCATCTGACCACGAAAATGAGACTCGAAGCCATGCGGGCGACCCCATCTTGCGCATCTAGCGCAACTTGCGAAGATCTCTTTGATCAAGCCCAGCTTTATCGGTGGTATGCAAGAAAAACAATTTGACATGAAAGAAAAGCCTGATCTGCCGTGTGGTGCCGAGCTCATTTTGGGCAAAGGTGATCGCGGGCACATGAACATGGTGCGCGAGAAACAGACCTCTTAGAAGGCAAGTGTAGGACACAAAGCTGCAGGTGCTGTGACACAGGTTGCAAGAGTGCACGGGCATTTTCGTTTCATCCACACTGATAATCTACGGCCACACTATGCTGATCCTCTGGCAGCCCCATAGCGGCCATGTAAAGCAGTGCCGCCAAACGGACGGCCCAACTCATATGTCCCCAGCTTAGTAATGAGACCAAATCAGCTCGAGTGACAAAAGAATAAAATTCGTCCAAAACTGACAGTTGAGCGAGTGGGTACATCTTGGAAATTAAATAGCGCACACGTTTGTGATGTGTTTTCTTCCTTGCCCTGTGTCGTGTGCACTATTTAATTTACAAAATACGTCCACCATGCCACCTCCTCCAGGGCATGACGCAGTGCCAACCTGCGGTAGTGCAGACCTCTTACTCTAGCAAAACCCTGAGCAGCTGCAAGCTCCAGTACCGACACCATCTACTGCGAGGAAAAAACCACCGCTTCGTAGAAGCACTCGTTTGCACAAGCAAGCGGACTGGTTCAGACTCAGACACGAGAATTTTAGTAGAGCCAATGGGTGGGCGGGGGGATATGATAGCGTGACACTGCTTTGTGCCGTGGTACGTTATCACGCCGGTCGGGCCTATATATAGGTCAGCGTGCTTTGTCTATGCCTCTTTTAGATTAGGTAAAAAATAAAAAAAGATTTTTCTTCAGCGAGCGTTTAGATTCTTTTTGAGAAGTGATTAGCCTACGCGTTCTCAGGTAAGCAAAGAAGAAAAAGCGCTGGATTGTGGGTTTCATGACTTAATATTACCTCTTTCTAATCGTGAAAGTGATTTCGGTAGACGCTTGAGGACCATGGTGGGTATTTGCTGTTCGCGTTTCTTCTATTTCACTGTGTGAGATTTTCGGCCCACAAATATGCGCTGCACAGTTGTAATATTTTGGGAGCCTAGAAATATTTGTGGGAATCTATTTTCCTTTTCTGTCTCGTTAATGTTACTGTAAAATGTTACTGTTACTGTTAATGTTAATTTAAAAAAATTACCAGCTGTGGTCGTTGCATATCTTCTCTCAAGAGAGAAGCTTTTGGCACAATTTTGTGTTTACTGCCCTAGGTGTGAAGGAGCCTTAAAACATAGCTTTGCTAGTACAAGTCTTAGGACCGCTTGGATGTGTCAAGATGCCCTTCAAGCTCGACAGAGTTCGAACAGGAACTTAGCCTAACCAACAGATCTCCTTTTGTATAGTGTACTGCGGAGTACTGGTGCGTGGCCACATGACTAATTGAGATCTTTACTAATTATTCCTCGTGAATTACTAAACTCGACTAGTTATCGATCCAATACCTAAAAAGAAGTTTACGCTATAGATTAAATCAAATATTGCTTGATAACGTATGTCTAATGTACCTGCGCTTAACGATTTGATTTATAGATACTTCTGTTCAATTAATTACCAGTGAATAAAACTTCCACTTTGTACTAAAGCATTGAAGATATTTTGCTGGATGGTACGAGTGTCAATAAATGCAATGGTTGATTGCAGATCGCAATTATTTACTGCTAATTATTCCACTGCGATAAAAAATTGAACTTTAAGCTATATCAAGCTGTATACTTGAGTAGGTCGCTCAAAGTAAAATGGCGCTTGACTAAGTTTTACCTATATTTTTAGTGATAGTTATTTGTGATAAAAATAAATTAAATAGAGTTACGTTATATTTTGTTGCATGGAACATATCAAGCACGATTCCACTACACAAATTGCCGGTGCTAATCAATTACTGCGACTTATTTACTGCGAGAAAATCTTGAACTGAAGGCTACAGTATCAAGTCACATCTTTAAGACTCTCGACAATCAGGATCTCGAAATTGGTGTTTTCGTACCACTGTCGCTCGATTTTTGGTATAACCGGTCAAATTTTAGCTTCAAATTCTTTAGATGTTCACAAAGCTTGCTTTAAAAATTTACCTGTTATCAGAGAGACGTGTATGTGCTAACACAATAGGGCTTTCAGTGATCAGTGCTCTTTTTGGTTTACCTAATGGCTGCGGAAATTTTTTATAAATTTTCTCTCGAGAAAAGAAAGAATGTGAGGGAAAGTTAACCTGGTGGAGTAACAAAAACGAATAATACATAGTGTTATATGGCCCGATATCTTCAATAATTACAATACGTTTTCGTGTTGGTATAAAAAGGATGCTGTGCTTAAAGCGCCGTTTATTTCATACCTTGCACGAAGAGGTCCTGGAATGGTAACCGAACCACCAAGCTCCTTCTCTCTGACAGTAATCGATGCAGTTGCTTGTCGGGTGCTCCTGCCAAAAATGAAAGCTTTATTTTGCGAAATATTCTGCGCTGAGAAATATGAATAGAAAAATGTGAAAAATTTGTTGCAGCAGCTCGCTAATCTAGCCTAAACATTTTTGCGACTAAATCGTCTTTCTTTTTTGATTGAGATAATGTTTATCACTTTTGCGCATCTATGAATATGTTAACGCACAGAGAAGTATTCCGCTTTGCAAGGATGGCACACATTGTTTGGATTCGTGGACTTAAGTCCGAATATATAAAGGTATAATACAAAAAGAAAATAGTTTCTTTTAAACTTCTTTGAGTATTCCTAAACTGATAACGAGACAGTTTCTAACTTCACCAGTTTTATCTGAGGAGGGGGAGGAACGGGGGGGGGAGGGGGTTCTGGTGTTACCGTAATTCTATAGTTCAAAACACTGGGTATGAAATAAAATTGTTCAGATTGTTTTCTCTTTAAAACATTTCATTATCATTAGAGTGAAGCTTTAAATGTACCCAATCTTGTCCGTGCTGTGAAAACTGCTGGCTGCTTTCGCTACACGCCTTAAATAGGCAATCAACTGTTCACTTCACATTTTTTTTACTCATCTCCACCACGTACACAAAGTGTTTCAGCGAACACTTCCAAAAAACTAGAAATGGACTACTCAAAAATGGGAGACATTCTGAAAGGAACTGTTAGCCTCAGAGGACCCGATTTACATTTAAATAATTTATATTAAAACAAAATTGCCAAGCAGTCTTTACGTACTTGTTAGAGCAGTCCAGTTTTCAGTGACAATGAGACTATTTGAAACGTGGGCACTACGATGCAACATTAGTTATAAAAAGGACAAAAGTCGTCTTTCAATACACTGAAAGGCGAATAATTTGAGGTGTTTGTGCACAAATTAAAACTGAGAACATTGGAATCGAAAAGCGCTTGGTGACACCCGACGTATGCTGATAAGGCATTTCAGTAACTTCAGCGGCCTATTAGCATTGTAAGTAGCATTGCACCATTTGGATTTCCACATGGGGTTTCGTCATTGTAACAGGTGGCTCTCACGGGAAAACTACTGCATGTGTCCCAGCCGAGTTAAGTAGGGGCCCCTAAGATTATTAGTTTCCACGCCGTATCATATACAGACTTATGATTCGCAGCTTGCTGGTATTGAGAGCCCACTCATTGCCTTCTGGGTTGTCGGCGTATCGAAAGTGATACAGCAACAAAGAACCCAAGCCGATACAATAGAGTTGGCATCTGGATATTTCCGCGCTAGTCAGTGAACCTCGTCCGCACCGTACAACCCATCGGCACCAGGCTTCCCATGCGTCAGTCCCCCAGTTTTGGCTTCGGGTAGATATAGCGCCAAAATATTTTTGCGGGGCTTGAGGAAACAACTTTTTATTACGTCCATCGACTGGGTAACATCGTCTTTAGCAGGCTTTAAACCCTTCTTTGGAGATAAATACCGGGCTGATTTAATTAAAACGCATTACAATTACGTAAATGTTAATCGCATAGCCATAGAGGGTTTGGAAATTTAGTTAGCCAAGCCAAAATGTATATTTGTATAATATTATTATTTTGAACCCTTTTTTTAATATTTGAAAACGCACTAAAACGATACCTAGACGGCCTGGCGTGCTGACAAATTGCATGATGGCCAAAATGCATTTTTTAGTTTACTAACCAACGTGCGGTATCATCGGCAATATACAGTGTCGCAGAAAACATAAGGCAAAGGTTAAAAAATAAAATATTGTGAGCGCGGTGGAAGAATACTTCGCACAGGCAAGGGAAACTCAGCGGGCTATTTTTGTTATGTTCTGGAAAGTAATGAGTTTGTTACGCTAGCGTTTCTGCACTCCTGAATATTTCATTTTAGCACAATTTGCGATTTGCAACGTTGGAGAGCAATTTCAGAAGCCGGCTGCAGCGGCGGTGCAGTACTCAGGGCTGTCGACAGCCGTGCGTGTTCAAGAATACAATACTGACTGCGGAAGCGGCGGCCACTCTTCGATGTAGGAAAAGGATGAGGTAAAGCCGTAACCCTCCCAAACCTAAGTAACCAAAGCGAGAGCGACGGCACGTTCGGATTCGGCCAATTGTTATCGCAACCTGTCCAACGTAGACAACTAACGAGGCGTCGCACGCAGATATTCCATGGTGAATGCTGCCGTTAAAATGCTGAGAGCTTTTGCGATCTGTTGACACTTGTTAAGAGAAGGGCATGTAAACGGCATTTAAAGGTCCCAGAATCATTTCTGGGTGTCGGCATCAACCGATATGACGGAATGAAAGACGAACGCCATCAGCCGTCTGGCCTATGCCACTTTCCTCTTCTTTATCCCATGCACGAGAGAGCTAGCTAGGTCCAAGGCGACGATTCGTCTCTATTTTCAACTTCAGCGGAGGGTACTCAGACAGGGCGAGTGCCACGACTCCAACGTTGCTTGGGTTGAGTAACGTCATAGTTGCCAAGTGCCTAGAAAAAAGGCTAGCGCTCGGTTAGCTGCCACGTGGTTTCTACTCGATTAGAGGCCAAACACGCGCCCACGGCGAAGAAGCTACGGAGGTGAATAGTAAAAGCTTTCGCTTTTAAAAACAAGGCACCTGTGCGCTGTGTGATATCTATGCAAGGGAATGAACACAAGGTGCTCCAAATTTCCCGAGTCCTCCATTGCAGCCTCTCTTACATCCGGAGTCGCTATGAAACATTAGGCGCCATATGAGAAATCAAATCAAACTTTCAGACTTCCTCACTCCATTACTTGCGATAAGCATCCTTTTGCATGTTTTTGTCCAACCACTATATACAGCACTACGGATGCGCAAAAATCTCATTACCAGCGCAATGACATGCCTCCTTTGTTTGATAGAGCAGAATAAGCTGTCATAGTTGTTCCAAGGCCTAAGTGCAGTGGAAGGCTTTTATATCTGCGAGTAGTTTTTTCACCAGTGTCTGGCAGCTGATGAGCCTGTATCCCCCGTTTATAATTACAAGTTATTATCGATATGCCACTATTGGTGGTGCACACACTCCCTGACATCCTTAAAGGTAGCCGTTCCGATTTCAAAGGAGATGCCCTCGATTCGCATGGCAAGCTCAGCCGGAAGTCAGCTACCTGTTGTGACAGAAAGAGAGTGGCCATTTGGTGCCCCGCTTTCACCGGTTTAAGCCAGACTTAGGGTTGGAGTCAGAATTAACAAGCAAAAAAACTTTATGCAGCAAAAGAATGATACAGAAGTATTCACACTAACCCTATAAATACACGGACAAGAGGTTCACAGCAAGGCAATGCAAAACATGCAAATAGAGATGCTTTACATAAACACAGAAGCTTTACAACACTCTAAAAAATACGCGAGTGAGGCAGAACAAATAAACGCCAAACTGTTCACGGGCCGCTTTCACAGACCGCCTTCTAGAGAGTGACGATGTGGCCGCCCTGACACGTGCGCCGCTCCCTCGCAGAATGCTGGCCTTGCCGAAGATGAGTTGACCCCGCGAGCATAGAAGTAGCACTGCAACACTAGCTGCAAGACCGGCTCTAACACAGGCTGTTCTGGATAGCCTGCCGCAGCGACAGTATACCTCAATAAATATTACTCTCCGCATTTGTTTTTACAATGCGTCATAGCCGGCGTGCTAATACTAATAACTTTCGCTGTGCAAGCGTTTTCTCATCCTCCGCCAAAGCGCATCGTCATTGGTCATCTTTAGCCGAACCTTTTGGATGAAATCTCGTTTCTTCTCCGGCCTGTAAGTCATCGTCGCCGCCGATTGATGAGGAGGGAATGACGCCGATGCACGCAAAGCAGCGCGCTCTCCTCTGGAGGAAAAAGAGAGATTTCTCCAATATTCTGGAACCCTCAATGCGACGCCACGTGCACACTGTTTTCGCACTGCGCTGGCTCAATGTAAATGTGCGCCGGTTTACTGACACTGAACCTTCTTTAAAGAATATGGTCTTACAATATTCTTAACACAGGAACATCGCGCGCACATGCCTTCGCTCACAATCTTCATGGTGCAAATACTAAACGTCACCCACATCAATAGCACAAAATTCATAAACTCCAAAAACTCGCTCATGACTACAATGATGTTCAGAAACATAATTGAGTGTTGTCAATACACACTTCAAAACATTTCACAAATCACAAACACATAACCTCGATTTCACAAACTAGGACTACATAAACGCAAGGCTTACTTTCGGCAGCACTTCTATACACGACTAGTGCTTCCAGCTTGGAACGTATTAGCCAGCTCTTTTTCTGACAAAACACTTGCTTTTCTTTCTCACATTGGTTTGGCTCTTTTTCCTCGTTCTACGTAGAATTTTTTTTTTTTTTGCGAATTCATCACGCTTCTTTCTCTACTCGTGCACTCTGATTTCGGATGAGAAGTTTGACTTTTGTCTCCGATACTGCCAGCATGGCGCTTGCAGTCAGAGCTAGTGCTACCATGATTGGTACTGCTCCCTGTAGGTCGTCTCATTTCCTCTTTCTCTTTGAGTTTGCACTTACAGTCCTTCAGTCGCATCACCGTACAGCGGAGCTCATTTTTTAACTGGAGACTCTTTGTCCTCACATTTAGTTAACAATATTTTCTGAAATTTCTAATTCAATTCTTCCATCATAGTACAGTCCTCAACATCTTCCACTTCTGAATCCTTATTGTAAGATGTACATTATTGCTTTCTTATAGAGGAAAGCTTTCTTCATCTCCCTCAGCGGTAAGAACCTTTTCAGTAGGCGAGCCTTCATTCACAACTAAGTTTTTGCCATTTAAAGGACAGTGCTATCCTTACCCTCAACTAGGTATGAGCGTTTTTCCCTGTCAAGCAGGACACTCGTTGAGGAACAGTCTGGTTGGACAACCACATTATGAACATCTGCCAGATCAGTCGCTTGGGCGGGTTCATTCAAGATTTCATCAGAAATTTCCGCTCCAGTGTGATCTGTACACTCTGAAATTTCAGTCGCAGAAACAAATTGCTCCACAAACATCCTTCACTGCTTGAGCTAGTTTCAACCTCCTCTGTAATTGTCAACGAACGCATTGTCGCAATGTACCTCCTGACAAAATGAAAGGTAACCTTCAGAAGTGCCTTGTACCCTCCTACCAATTACCTTCAGCAGGCTTCCTCTGAAGAGTACCTCTCTTTTTCGAAAATTCTCTTTCTCGTTTAACATACGTCTGTTCCATTCTCACCTTCGTTCTGCCTGCTTCCTGAGCCATTCTTTCTCTCTTTCTTCTTGCATGTCACTGCTTGCTCCCTCGGCCATTCTTTCTATCTTTCTGCTTTAAACACTATTTCCTTTAGGTCCACCTTTTAGAATGTTCTGTAGGCCAACTCATTATTCTCCTTGAGATTCATTCTTATTCTGAAGTGCCCAAATGCTAACACATAGCACTATGCGGTTGACCCTACACAACCGTTCCGCCGCGTTACCTCTGGCCATCACTATGCTGATACACTGTCTACGACCTCTTGGTATACCTTCCCAACTCGCGTTCTCCGTTCTCTAAGTTTGAGTGCACAAAATGTCTAGTCGCGGATGCAAGATCAATTGTCACCCGTGTAATAGGGCGTTTACTGACGCTCAGATGGAGAGCTGTGAGGACAGGACCTTGCAACGGCGAGCCCAGCGTACTTCTTCTTCGTCTTCGTCGCAGAACGCACAGGTGCATGTCGATGGCGATGACTATCACAGTACATTTTCCCCCCGGGTAAAAAAAGGAGCCATCCTGGCGACTTATGGCGCGGAAAGCACAGCGGGGTCATAGAATGGCTTCAATCGGTTCACGTGAACTGTTTCACGACCACGGCGACGCAAGTCCGCAGAGGGCGTGACGGGCTCAACTACGTAGTTGACTGGAGATGTTTGCTGGAGGACCCTATATGGCCCGTGGTAGCGAGCAAGAAACTTCTTTGAAAGGCCAGGGGTTGTGGAGGGCACCCAGAGCCACACCAGTGTGTCCGGGAGATATGACGAAGCTTCGCCGGTATCACGGAGGTATTTTTGTTGCCACTGATTTTCTGTTGTGAGAGAGCGGGCGAGCTGACGGCATTCTTCTGCATACGTGACGGCATCGGATAGCGGGGAAGATTCGGAAACGTCAGGGCGGTAGGGAAAAAGTGTGTCCATAGTACAGGGTGGCTCGCGCCCGTAAAGGAGAAAGAATGGAGAGAATCCAGTAGTGGCCTGTGTCGCGGTGTTATATGCGTAAGTAACAAACGGTAGAACTTGGTCCCAATTGGAATGGTCGGTGTTCACGTACATAGCCAGCATGTCACCGAGAGTGCGGTTAAAACGTTCTGTCAGTCCATTCGTCTGAGGGTGGTACGAGGTAGCGGTGCGGTGTATGATGCGCCATTCTTTCAGGAGAGCCTCAAGAGCGTCTGATAAGAAAACGCGTCCGCGGTCACTGAGCAGTTCGCGAGGGGCACCATGGCGAAGAACCAGGTTTTTCAGAATAAAGGCAGCCACGTCGCGTGCGGAAGCAGAGGGCAATGATGATGTCTCAGTGTAGCGGGTTAGATGATCCACTGCCACGATAATCCAGCGGTTGCCAGCTGAAGTTGTAGGAAGGGGACCGTATAGATCTACGCCGACACGATCAAACGGACGGGCAGGACAGGGCAACGGCTGCAACGAAGCAGAGGACTTGAGAGGAGTTTTTCGGCGTTGGCAAGACTGGCAGGAGCGGACAAAATGGCGGACAAAGCGGTACATTCCACGCCAGAAGAAGCGTAGACGCAAGCGCGTGTAGGTTTTCAACACTCCGCCGTGGGCGCACTGGGGATCAGTATGGAAAGCAGCACAAATTTCGGCGCGGAGATGACGGGGGATGACTAAAAGCCACTTCCTTCCGTCGTGAAGATAATTGCGGCGATAGAGCAGCCCGTCACGAATTGAAAAATGGTGAGCTTGGCGGGCAAGCGCCCGAGACAGACGACCTGGAGAGTGACTTGAAAGAAAGTCCAGAAGTGTAGATATCCACGGGTCGCGCCGCTGTTCCATGGCCATGTCAATAGTGGCAAGCGAAGACAAATCGTAGGCGCAGATCTCATCAGGCAACGAAGAGGGAGGCAGCGGTGAGCACGAAAGAGCGTCCGCGTCAGTATGCTTGAGGCCTGAGCGATATATGACACGAATGTCATACTCTTGGAGGCGAAGAGCCCAGCGAGCAAGGCGGCCGGACGGGTCCTTGAGGGACGCCAGCCAGCACAGAGCGTGATGATCAGTGACCACATAAAATGGTCGGCCATAGACATACGGACGGAATTTGCCGATGGCCCAAATAATGGCCAAGCATTCTCTTTCCGTAACAGAATAATTGGACTCTGCCTTGGTCAAGGTGCGGCTTGCGTACGCCACCACATAGTCTCGGATACCAGGTTTGCGTTGGGTGAGAACGGCGCCTATCCCAATACCGCTAGCGTCAGTGTAAATCTCAGTTGGCGCATTCGGGTCGAAGTGGCGGAGGATGGGAGGCGAAACTAAAAGACGGCGTAAAGTGTTGAAGGCGTCATCACAAGCAGGTGTCCATGCGCAGAGGTCGGAGCTGCCGGAGAGGAGCTGGATGAGAGGAGCAATAATAGAGGCGAAATTTAAGATGAAGCGGCGAAAGTAGGAGCATAGGCCAATGAAACTTCGTAGCTGCTTCAGTGATTTTGGGCGTGGGAATTCGGCAACTGCACGAAGTTTGGTGGGATCGGGAAGAATGCCATCCTTAGAAACGACATGACCTAGAATTGTTAGTCGGCGAGCAGCAAAGCGGCACTTCTTCAGATTCAGTTGGAGGCCGGCGGTAGCGAGACAAGTGAGAACGTCCTTCAGTCGGAGCAGGTGGGATTGAAAATCGGTAGAAAAGACTACGATATCATCGAGATAGCAAAGACAGGTTCGCCACTTGAATCCACGAAGCACAGTGTCCATGAGGCGTTCAAATGTGGCCGGGGCGTTGTAAAGCCCAAAGGGCATGACGTTGAATTCATATAATCCATCTGGTGTGATGAAGGCAGTTTTAGAGCGGTCAGCGTCAGCCATTGGCACCTGCCAGTAGCCAGATCGTAAATCCAACGAGGAGAAAAACTCGGCGCCCTGCAAGCAGTCTAGTGCGTCATCGATGCGTGGCAGAGGATAGACGTCCTTGCGCGTGATCTTGTTGAGCCGGCGGTAGTCGACACAAAACCGGAAGGAGCCATCTTTCTTAGGTACCAACACAACTGGAGACGCCCAGGGACTGTGGGATGGCCGAATGACACCCCGACGGAGCATGTCGTCCACATGATCAGCAATTACTTGGCGCTCCGAAGCCGACACGCGATAGGGGCGCTGACGCAAAGGTGCAGTTTCACCGGTGTCGATGGTGTGCTCTACGACAGACGTGCGGCCCAAGTCAGTTTGAGGAAAGTCGAATGAAGAAGCGAAGTTCTGCAAGAGGGCGACAAGTTGATCACGTTGCGCAAGTGGAAGATCAGCATCAATAGCATGTTGGAAAACGTCGGAGGGCATCGAAGCGGTCGCAACATCGCAAGAGCACAGACTAACGTCGAAGGAGGGGGTTGAGTCAGCAAGAGTGGTGATATGACTGGGATCAAGCTCTTCAAGACGTCCAATGCATTCGCCACGGAGCAGGACTGCTGGGCAAGAAAATGGGTTCGAGGCGTAAAGTGCACTCTTGCCGTCTTGAATTTCGAGAACAGCGAACGGAAAAAGGAGGCAGGGATGACGGGAGGTGGCTTCGGAAGGTGTAAAAATCGCAGTCAAAGGAGTTGCCCACTCACAAGACAGTGGTACGAGGGCAGCAGAGAATGGAGGAATGTCGGTGTCATGGGCGACGAGAAGTTTTGCAGTGCGGGGAGGGGTATCACAGAAGGGGGCATCACAGAGGGGGGCGAAGGCAATTTGTGCACGAGCACAGTCAATAACGGCTTGATGAGTCGATAGAAAATCGTATCCGAGGATGATATCATGCGAGCAGTTCGGCAGAACAATAAACTCGATGGGGTACAAGACGTCTTGAATGAGCACACGGGCTGTGCAAGATGCGGAGGGGTGAATGTGCTGTGATGAGGCGGTGCGGAGCGAAAAGTCGGAAATCGGAGTGGTCACTTTGCGAATTCGACGGCAGAGCGCTTCACTGATGACGGAGACGGCTGCACCGGTATCGACGAGAGCGAGAACTGTGGCGCCTTCTACAGAAACTTTGATAACATTAGCGGGACGGCATGGAGGACTTGAGGAATTCGAAACAAGCGCAGTTCTTGCCCCCGGAACTGCGACTGTTAGTTTCCCTCAACGGTGCTGGTAGAACGTCGCAGCATTGGAGAAAGCGATCGGCGCCGAGGAGAATGTGATCGACGAGTGGTATAGGTTTGGCGATCTTGTGGGACAAATTGAGAAACGGGCGGAATCATTTGCGAGCGTGAGTCGGTATCGTACGGGTAAAATCGAATGTCAGGCTGTGAAGGTTGGAGGCGCTGGCGACAAAGGCGCGCAACATGGCCCGGCCGACCGCAGGCATAGCAAATCGGAAGGTTGTCCGTAGTACGCCAAGGTTTCATAGGATGTGGGCGGAACCTTGAGGGTGGGGCTTGAAACGCAGGCTCAGCATGCGGCGGTGAACGGTAGGCAGGGAACTGCACATAGGAGCCAGACGTGGGCGAAGGTGGTGGCCTAGCCGTTACTTGGGCATACGTGAGAGGTGCCGTCACAGGCGGCACCACGGGGTTGGACGGCAAGGCATCAGCGACGTGTTCTTGCACGACACGGCGTATAGCAGGGGCCAAAGATGGAGCCAGTTCAGGAACGAGGCGGCCCGAGTCTTGAAAATGGGGAAGGAGTGAGATTTGACGTGCGACCTCTTCACGAATAAAATCTTTGATCTTTTGATTCAGCGGGCTCCCTTCAGAAGTTGGCGAACCACCCAGGGCTAATGCGGATACGCCTTCGTCGCACACACTGGAGCGGCGCCTAGAAGCGCGCCGCTTGCGGAGCTCGTCGTAGCTCTGGCAAAGCTTCACGAGTTCACTAACGCTGGTGGGATCTTTCGCTACCAGCATCTGGAAGGCGTCCTCAGAAATGCCCTCGAGGATGTAGCGGATTTTGTTTGCTTCCGGCATGGCCGGGTCGACTCGTTTGCAGAGATCAACGACGTCTTCTATGTAGCTGGTAAAGGTCTCATCAGCGCGCTGAACACGATCGTGTAAACGTTGTTCGGCACGAAGCTTACGCAATGCCGGGCGGCCGAACACTTCCGCGAAATTCTTTTTAAATGTCGACCAAGATGACAGGTCAGCCTCATGGTTGCGAAACCAGAGGTTCGCCACGTCCGTCAGATAGAATATGACGTTACTGAGCTTGTATGAGTCATCCCACTTGTTGTAGGTGCTTACTCTTTCATAGGATGACAGCCAGTCGTCGACATCTTGATCGGCCGTGCCGCTGAACAGGCAAGGGTCACGCTGGCGCACGACGCCAGCACACATGATCGTGGGTGGAACGGCCGGCAGCGTCGAAGTGTCTTGCATGGCGGTCGTAGAGGGTAGTGTACGGCTTCGCAGTTCCAGTTTGGGTGGGATCGTTTCCGGCACCTCCGCCAATTGTAATAGGGCGTTTATTGACGCTCAGATGGAGAGCTGTGAGGACAGGACCTTGCAACGGCGAGCCCAGCGTACTTCTTCTTCGTCTTCGTCGCACAACGCACAGGTGCATGTCGATGGCGATGACTATCACAGTACACCCGTTAATAATTATAAGTTAATAGTAATGCGCCACTATACATGCGCACAGTCCCATACACCCTTAGCGTTTGTGGGGTAGCTGTTCAGATCTCAAAGGAGATGCCCTCGACTTGAGTTGCAGGATCCGCCGGAAGTCAGCTATCTGTAGTGAGAGAAGGGGGGTGGCCATTTGTGCCCAGCTTTGGGCGGTTCAAGTCGAGTAAGGGTTCGGTCAGAATTAACAAGCAAACCTTTATAAAGCAAGATGCGATAAAAATGAATTCACAGAAATAAGAAGGCATAGGCAAGGGGCTCACAGAAAGAATGCAAAGCATGAAACTGAAGAGGTATTCAGTAAACACAAGCTTTACAATGCACTGAGCAATACACGAGATAGGCAGAATAAACAAACACAAAAATTTTCACCGGGAACTGTCGCAGACAGAATTCTGGTGAATCACAGTGGGGTCGCTCTGTAGACGCGCGCCTCTCCTTCGCAGATCAGTGGACTTGCGGACCGCGGGTTGATCCCGGGAGTCTAGCAGTAGCACTGTAACTCTGGCTCTAACCCAAGCTAGCTCCCTAATCTGCCAAAGCGACGCCACCTGAAAAATAGGGTGTGACGCGCCTGTCTGTTAAAACGCGACAAGGCCTGCGCGCAAATACACGTAGCTTTCGCTGTGCAAGCGTTTTCTCTTCCTCCCGGCGAGACGCGCGTCGTCATTGGTCAGCTTCGGCCGAATAGTTTTGAGAAATCCGGTTGCTTCTCCGGCTGGGTGAGTCACCACAGCCGCGTAGGGAGGAGGAGTGGCTGACGCCGATGCGCGCACCCCGTTATCGAGCACGCTCTCTGGAACCATCGCACCTAAGCCTACCGCTGCACCGCGGCCGTCGAGCCACTGCCATAGCTGATTTCACTAGCTCAAACCAAGATTGAGAGCCGCGCCATTGTGGGGCGCGCAAATGAGTACTCATGTGTGTTTTTTTTTTCATGTTGTTTTGGTATGTCGGAAATAAGATACAAGTTAAGCTCCCTTTATCGCAAATCATGTAATCCAGATTTCAAAAGGTGATGCATCTTTGCAAATGAACTTTATTCTCCAAATCCTATGTTTAATAATTTAGCAGATTTATTTCAATTCATTGGTAATTGAAAAAATTAATTACCTTAGGCGCGCAAGCCGGATGACAAATTTATATATCTGGTTTCCCAGGCTTACTTGCTATATATTGGTTTTAACTATTGCCTCAAGGTAGCTGGCACCTCGTATATTCTCGGCGTTAATCATATTGCGGGTGGAATAATACACAACCTTCTACTAATATGCAAACAAAACTGACGCTTTATTATGGTTTTCCTTTACCACGAGTATATTGAGAACAAAGTTTTGTTGTGATAAACCATATCGTGTGTTCTGATTGCGGCATTCGACTGCTTATTGCTTCTCTTACAACAAAAAGATGCGAATATAGGAAGGTGAAAGACGTTCAGGGGCAGGATGTAGCTAATGTACTTCAAATATATTCTTGAAGAAGCATTAAAACCACAGTCTTATACTTTCGTGGGGTGGCCCTATAACCTTTGAGAAACAGCACAAAGCAACGCTCTCTGCCAGACCCGGAAATGCTTAGAAATAAAGGAAAATTTTCAAAATTATTGTTGAACGAAGTAAACGTAAGCCACGAGTCCTACAAATTGCTTCTGAATGCATATCCATGTGAGGTCCTGCTAGAATATTGCCGCAAACCATTCAGCACTTTATTTCCACTTTTTCTAAACCCGCTGGCATGTGGCCTTATCACTGTGGTTTAAGCGCATGAATCGATTATGTATTTTTGTTTGTTCATTTTTTGTCGGCCTTATCATTGTTTTTGTCGCGCAAGATGCACTGAGGTGTACCTCAAGCCCAAGGATGTGCGACGCCTGGAGGACTGCGAACAATCGGCCATTATGCTTCCACTGTGGTGAGGCCGGCCACATTTTACGTCACAGCCCGTATCGACGAATCGGCCATCGCGGCCACCCATGATCCCGTCCCTGTAAACGACCGCAAGAATTCTATGACTATCTGCGTAGCGGTGCGTTTGCGCCACCAAGCCCAAGGTTCAGCTACCCATCGCCGTACAGGGCCCACTTTGAGTCGCCAGGCCGCAACTGCGATAACTTTGTGCAAGGAAAGTCTCCAAGCCCCATAAGGGAAACTAACGATAGCAGTCTTGTGGGAGGTGAGTTGCTTCACGGCGAAAACAAGAAGATCCTTAACCGCCGACAACGAGTGACGACGACGCCACCAATAAATCGCCGCTCCACACGACCTCAGCACTAGACGAAGCAGAGTGGTAAACTTATTACGTCTTCCGAGAGATGCACTGCAAGAGTTATAGTGAATGGACGTACTTACCCTACGAGCTTCATTGTCTTTCAGAACTGCTCGCGAGACATCATCCTGGGTATGGATTTTCTCAGTGAACTTCGAGCGAGAACGAACATTATTTCTTTTATCGCGATACGTGGGCTTATCATTTTCTTTGTCGCGCAAGATGCGCCGAGGTGTCTCTCGAAGATTCTGGCCATGCGAGTATGTTCCCACAATGTTCCAGGGTATACCAGTCACCGCTTGTGGGTTTATCTTGGTCTTTCTTCGCAGCCCTTAAATCGAGCGTTGACGCGTGCAACGGGTATTTTAGATCAACGGCGGCTGAGCCCGACCGTTTCTATCGCCGCCGCCGCGATAGAAACATTCATTTATTCGATAGTTCATTCCTGGGAAGATCTAGTCTCCTAAATTATTGTCATCGGTGTTTTCACCATCACGTGACGATATTAGGCTTTCATTGTATGCGTTCTACTCGACATTCCATCTAAATTATTCTTTTGGATGACCATATTATTGATAATAACTAGTTTCCAGCGCAACGATCATTTACCCCATTTTCATAAAACTAAAACAATAAATGTATATTTCCTGCTGATGGATGCTTTCAAATTTATGTAGTGGCCAAAGAAGTGTGCATTATTATCGTGCACTATAAGAGAGAAATATTTCTACAGCGGAATATTCCTACAATAACTGTTCCATATAGAGGAAATGGAGTGGGGGCACTTACCCACGAGCTATCTTCTTGTAGGCACTTGTGGTATTCTTTAGGATGTGCGTTTTCCAGGTCTTGTTTGTTGTCACCGCTCTCTATAAAAGAGGAGCCATTGTACATGTTAAGGTTGTGGGGCAAAGACCGGAATTTGGCATGCCTGTTAGGGTCTCTCGGGACAAGGCTTGCATAATTTGGCTATTGCTCTTCCTGCTTGCATATGTCTATCAGGAGAGAGATATTAACTATTGTAAATCGAAGAGGGGTGTGGTTGGCAGCAAGTAACCAATAGTCCTGAAACTTACTGCAATTGGCTACGATTAAACTGTGGGCTGAGCCAAAGGCATGAAAACTGAGCTTGAATAAGCTTTCGGAGTTCTGGGTTGTAAGCTAATGGCTTAGCGTGACATCTTAGACTAGTCTGGTCTCTCCAGTTTAATGTTTTCTACAGCCCAGCGCTATATATTGTAAACGTTATTTGTGTAAACTTTAGTTCACCTCCTTGCTGTCTCAGCCCGCAGGGGTGGCGCAGTGGTTATGGCGCTCGACTACTGTTCCCAAGGTTGCGGGATCGAATCCCGGCCCCGGCGGCCGCTTTTCAGTGGAGGCAAAAAACAAGGGGCCCTTGTGCTGTGTGACATCTGTGCACGTTAAAGAACCCCAGGGGTGGGTCGAAAATTCCGGAGTCCTCCATTACGGCGTCTCTAATAGCCTGAGTAGCTTTGGGACGTTACACCCCCCCCCCCACCCCAAACGAAATCAAACCAAGTCTTTGCTGTCTCCAAGTGTCGCCATCCTTATTTCGCCAACCATCGTCGCTTTATCTCTCTTTCCAGAAAGAACCACACCTTGAAAGCGTTGTCCATCTGGTATCAAATTTGAACGCGACCACTCTTATTGCAGGCCTTCTGGCAGGTGCTTCAATGTTAGAAACAATACACTTTGCTAGAATGCGCAATACATTCATATAGTGGCATGGATGCCCGAGCACGAAAAATGTGTGTCACAGATCAGATGTCTCATCTCAGCAACAGATATATAAGAGACGCTCGAAGCAAGGACTCGGAAACAATAAATTGCATATCTATAGTTTTAAACTTATAGAATGAGTCATTCAACCGCCGACGGACTCTGTTGTTGCGAACAGGCTACAAAGAGAACCGAGTCTAAGTATGATGTATTGGTTTTCATGCTGTTTAACGACCCAAAAGTAATATGGCTAAGTGAAGCGCCTTAGTCGAGGGCTTTAAAATTTCGACCTACTCAGGCTTTTTAATTTACGCTGGCGTCGCACTGAACACGTGAGCCTAGCTTTCGCCTCCACTGAAAAGCGGCCGCCACAGCCACGACTCTATCCCGGAACCTTCTGCACAGCTGTCGAGTGTGCTATCCACTGGAATACCTCGGCCAGTAGAGGCTTAGTATGAGCACAAATAAATATTTATGTATATTTTGTCACACAAACAGAAACTAACGGAACATGGATTAATTTTCATATATATTGTCACGTATATATATATTGCCTATTCATATATATTGATTATTTACCTTATATGCTGAGCGCATCATGAGGAAGGCCGGTCTTCAGATGGAGTGAAGATTGCTGGAAATCGTATCAACAACCTCATATATGCGAATGATACCACTTTGATGGCAGAAAGTGAAATGGAACTCAAGAGACTTCTGATGCGCGTACAAGAAGGGAGTGAGAAGTTTGGGCTTAAACTGAACATTAAAAAGACAAAGATTATGAAGTCTTGACCTATCAAGTCCTGGAGGATCAAGGGACAAGAAGTGGAAGCTGTGACAGATTTTCTCTTCTTGGGCTTCAAGATTACCCCGGAAAGAGAATGCAGCCATGCAATTAGGAGACGCCTGCTTCTGGGAAAGAGAGCCATGGCTAGCCTTGACCGCCTAGTAAAGAGCAGAGACGTTAGACTGCCAACCAAGATCCGTATAGCTCGAGCTATTCTTACCAGTTGTGGTGTATGGATGCGAGAGTTGGACTGTGAAGAAGGCTGACCGCCGAAGAACTGACGCGTTTGAATTGTGGTGCTGGCAGAGACTCTTGAGAGTTTCTTGGACTACCAAAAACATCAAATCAGTCGATATTGTCCACCATAAACCCTGACTGCTCATTGGAGGGTCAAATTCTAAAGTTAAAGCTCAGCTACTTTGGTCATCTGATGAGAAGAGAGGAGTCGCTGGAGAAACATTTGATGCTGGGAAATGTTGAGGGTCACCGGAGAAGGGGTAGGCAGCGAACGCGATGGTTAGTTGGTATCCTGGAGGCGCTGCAGATGAAGTTGTGTGGTGTTAGGAAGGTAGTGAGAGACCGGAAAGCGTGGCGTGATATGGTCCATAGGGGCACGAAGAGTCGGACACGGCTGAACGACTGAACTGAACTGGTGGTGACAAGGTCGATGACACAAATGAAGAGTCGGTGATCGCACTGAAGAGACTCTTTATAGGGCTTGACGTGCCCCCGCAAAAGAACCAAGCAACTGGGCGGCGGCGTAGCAACAAACGGGCTCGCCGATCGTCAAACAAAGAATACCTTTGCACACATCAACGCTCAATTTAAAGGCTGCTCAGAACAATCCAGATAACGTCGCAAACTGCTACTAGTACAACCTGGAATATTGTGGAAACATACGCGAGTGATCGGAATCTTCGAGACAGATCTCGACGCATCGTTCGCGACAAAGAAAATTATAACGCGTCGTATCGCAACAACGAGCATCAACAAACACGGGATACAGAATTTATAAGCGCGCCAGAGTCACAATGATAAGGCCGCATGCCAGCGGCTGTCGAACAGGAACAAATAAAGATTTAAACAGTTCGCGGCAAAACTCCCCTCTTAGAAAAACATCGCCTCGATGTTTCAAAATTAACAGACATGAATTAACATAAACATTGCAAAGCAAAACTGAATAGCCTTACCCTGCCTGATATGGCTTAAGGCGTACAACATGCACAATATCTGGATGCAGTCGGCGCCTCTGCGAAGCTGCCGTGCCGTCGAGAACGACCTCGTAGTTCAATTGTCTTAGTCTGCGAAGCACCTAGTACGCGCCGTATCGGCGTAAAACCTTTTCGCTCAGTCCGCGGCGGCGAATAGGCGTCCAAACCAAGACTTGATCTCCCCGCTTGTACTCATCATCGCGTCGTTGTAAGTTGTAACGTCGGGCATCGGTTCGTTGCTGATGTTTAATACGTATTTGGGCGAGTCTTCGGGTTTCCTTTGTACGTTGAAGTCCAGGTTCTCCTCGTCGGTTACGTGCGGTAGCATTGCGTCGAAAGTCGTCGTGGGCTTCCTGCCGTACACAAGGCTGAACGGGATCGCTCTGGCCGTCTCCTGGAGTGCCGTGGTATACGCAAAGATTACGTACGCAGAGATGGCGTCCCCGGTCTTGTGTTCAGCATCGACGTACATGGCGATCATGTCCGCGATCGTTTTGTTCAGGCGCTCCGTAAGGCCATTGGTCTGGGGATGGTACGCAGTTAAGGCCATTGGTCTGGGGATGGTACGCAGTTGTTCGTCGATGGCTTGTATACCTGTATTTCAGGTTGGCTTGCATCAACTCTGCCGTAAACGCCGTTCCCCTGTCCGTGAAGAGCACTTCTCGGGCGCTCTGTCGCAAGAAAATTTGTTCGACAAAAAATTTGGCGACATCTGCCGCAGCATCATTGGCAGTGCGTTTGCTTCGGAAGCAGCGGGTAAGGTAGTCGGTGGCCGCGATGATTCGCTTGTTGCCCGCAGATGAAGATGGAAAGGGGCCAAGAAGATCCATCCGAATTTGTTGAAAGGGCAGGGTTGGGGGCAGTATCGGGTTCAGCAGCCCAGCTGGTCTGATCGGCGATGTCTTGCGTCACTGGCACTCACGGCACGTCTTCACGCAGTGGACACCGTCGGCAGGCAGTCGGGGTCAGCAGTACTTCTCCTGGATTCGATGCAACGTGCGCGCCAACACGAGATGCCCTGCTGTTGGCTCGTCCTTTAACGATTGAAGTATTTGCTGTCTGAGGCTTTTACGCACGACAAGAAGCTGCGCGGTCTTGTTGGAACCGAAGTTCTTCTTTACGAGGGCTTCATTGCTTAAGGCGAACAACGATAACTTACGCTTAAACACAGCCGGAGGGGAAGAGGTCTTGCCTTCCAAGTAATAGGCTAGGTCTTTCAGCTGAGGATCTCATCGCTGCTGTTGTGCAAAACTGCTGGCGCTTACTGGCCCCAGTAAGGCGTCGTCGTCATCGTCTTTCGCGGGACCGTCGACGGGAGCGCAGGATAAGCAGTATGCGTCGTAATGCTTGCGGCCCGACTTACAGATTACAGTCACGTCAAGTTCTTGAAGTCGTAGGTTCCATCGGGCAAGCCGGCCGAAGGGGGCTTTCAAATTATCCAAACAGCAGAGCGCGTGGTTGTCGCTCACCACCTTGAATGGTCGACCGTGTAGGTATGGACGAAACTTAGAAGTAGCCCAGATGATTGCGAGGCACTCTTTCTAGGTTGTTCAGTAATCGACTTCGGCTTTTGTGAGGGACCAGCTTGTGTAGGCGAGTACTTGCTCCTTTTAGGCATTCTTCTGGAAGAGAGTGACTCCTACGGCCACACTGTTCGCGTCAGTATGAATTTTGGTCTCGGCGTTTTCATCAAAGTGGCCAAGTACAGGAGGGCACTGCAGGCGGCACTTAAGTTCGTCGACGGCTTCTTCTTGCGGCGCTTCCCATTGAAAAGTTACGTAAGCCTTTTTAATCTGTGTCAGCGCTTCGTCGATGCGTGACAAGTTCCTGACAAATCGTCGATAATAAGCGCACAGCCAAAGGAACTTTCGTACGGCTTTCTTGTCGGCGGGCGGTGGAAAGACCGCGATCGCGGCCGTTTTCTCAGGGCCAGGTCGAACACTATCCTTGCTAACGATATGACCCAGGAACGGAAGTTCCTCGTAGGCAAAGCGGCATTTCTCTGCTTTCAAAGTCAGCCCTGATGACCTGATAGTTTCTAACACTGTCCGAAGCCTTTTT
Organism: Amblyomma maculatum; assembly: GCA_023969395.1. Classification (NCBI taxonomy): domain Eukaryota; kingdom Metazoa; phylum Arthropoda; class Arachnida; order Ixodida; family Ixodidae; genus Amblyomma; species Amblyomma maculatum. Next base: position 557,827 of record JAJIZL010124686.1, on the reverse strand, counting down.
AGGTGATCTTCAAAGCTAGAGAAAACGACAATGACATCATCAAAGTATACCAGACAAATCTGCCTCTTCAGGCCCGCCAGCACAGTGTCCATTACTAGTTGAAGCGTCGCTGGTGCGGAGCAGAGGCCGAGTGGCGTCAGCTTGAGCTTGAAAAGGCCGTCCTTTGTGATGAATGCTGTCTTCTCGCTATCTCTTTCGTCAACCTCAATTTGCCAATATCCACTCTTCAGGTCCATCAATGAGAAGTACCTTGCATTGCAGAACCGGTCGAGTATCGTCGATGTGAGGAAGAGGGCAAACATCTTTCTCCGTTATGCTTTTAGGCGGTGGTAATCGACGCAGAATCGTGTACCATCTTTCTTCTTCAACATAATGACTGGTGCCGCTCAGGGGCTCTTCGATGGCTGGATCACGTCATCACGAAGAATTTCCTTAACTTGGTCACGTATAACCTGGCGTTCTCAGGAGCGATACACGGTAGGGGCTTTGACTTAGTGGTGGAGCGTATTCTTCTGTGATGATGCGGTGCTTTGCTGACGAAGTTTGCTGTACCTTCGACGCTGAAGAAAAACACTGGCTGTACCTTTCAAGCAGAGATCAAACCCGGTCTTTTCTTTCTCGGGGTAAAGCTGCGTTGATGTCCAACACGGGATGCTTTGCTCGGTTGGATGTACCGCCTTTAGTTTGGCTGGGGAGGGCGAAGATATCTCGGGTGTTCGCTAGCTCGTCTAGGATAGCAATCGTCATGCCCTTGTTCAGATGCCGGTATTCTTCGCTGAAGTTTGTGACGAGCACTTGAGCTTGCCCATGCCGGAAACGAGCGACGCCTCTAGTGACTCCAATTCCTCTATCCGGTAAAAGCTGAGTGTTTCCTTCGACAACCCCTTCCGCGTGTTCGACTTCTTTTGTACCCACAGGGATGAAGAGGCTTGATCGGGGTGGCACGGTCAATTCTCCGTCGAGGACGTTGAGAGCGACGTGACGTGTCGAAGTTCTCGCAGCAGGTATGGCTTTCTCTGTCGAGAGCTTGATGACCTTGGATCGGAGGTTGATGATCGCCTGATGTTCTTTCAGAAAATCCATGCCTAGAATCACTTCGCAGGAATACTGCTGTAAGACGACGAAGCTGGTTGGGTAAGTACGTTCAATTACCGTAACCCTTGCTGTGCATCGACCTGAGGTGTAATAAGGTTACCACCAGCGGGGCAGATTAGCGGGTCATCCCAAGTAGTCACTCTCTTGAACTGGGCTGCAAAAGATCCACTGATGACAGAACAGTCGTCTCCGGTGTCCACTAGAGCGGTAACTGCGTACGTCGACAGCAACGGCGAGGTCACTTGTTCATGCACTCGTATTGCATGTTGGCTTTAGTGTTCGATCTCTACTCCGTCATTTGCTCAGGTAGCGGCTAGGGCGCACTGTCGTCACTTCACTGTGCGGCGGTTAGCTTGGAGTCTGTTCGCGTCATCTTGGATGTTGACACCGTGCGTAGTCACGGTGTCACTTTGAAGTCTGGCCGTGCCACGGGCGGCTTCACAAGTAATGTCGGCGTCATAGAGGCGTCGTCGTTACTCGTCGTCGGCAGTGGAGGATATTCGTTAGTTCGCCATATTGCAACCTCACCTCCACAAAGTTTGCTACTTTCAGTTTCCCCTACGGGGACTTGGAGACCTTCCTCGCACACTCATCGTAGCTGCGGCCTGGTGATGAAAAGGGGCCCTGTACGGCGACGGGGACTTGAATCGACGGGTTGGTGGCGCCAACTCACCGCTAGGCAGGTAGTTCTCGATTTCTTGAGGGCGTTCATCGGGGCGGGGTCGTGCGGCGTCGACTGCAAATCCGCGGAGGCCGATTCGTCGGTACGGGCAGTGGCTAGAATGTGACCGGCCTCACCGCAGTGGAAGCTATATGGCCGGTTTTTCGCAGTCCTCCAGGCATCGCACTTTCTGGGGCTTAGGGGTCGTTGGTAGGTTTGGCGGGCGGGGGCGAAGAGGTGACTTTCAGGAACAGGATGGCAGTTGCCAGGACTTGGAAAGTCACGTCGGGGCGCAGGACGACTTAATGCAGCAGCATAGTTCATGGCTGCTACTTCTGGCACTGTAGTAGTTGGAGCGGTCACCTAAGGAAGAACGAGTGCCTGCTTGACTTCTTCCCGGACGACGTCCCCGAGCGTCGCCACCTGGGGTTGCGATGATGGCAGCAATCGGCGGAGCTCCTTTCGCACAATCTCCCTGATTAGGGCCCGAAGGTTTCCTCCGCTTGCAGATGCGCTGGGGTAGTGGCATGAGTAGTCCGGCTGAAGTGGTCGCTCCTAGTGGCGCATCCGGGTGTCTAACGTCTTATCGATGGTCGATGCTTGACGTTCAAATTCGTCCACAGTTTTCGGCAGGTTCCGGACAAGTCCTGCAAAAAGCGACTCTTGAACCCCTCGAATTAAAAATTTCACTCTCTCACTTTCGGTCATGATAGGGTTGGCACGGCGAAACAGTCGCTTCATCTCCTCAATGTAAACCAGGACAGGCTCGTTTGGGAGTTGAAGTCTTCATTGAAGGATGGCCTTGGCTCTTTTCTTCCGAACGACACTTGAAAAGGCTGTCAAAAACTCTTGAAAATCTCCCAATCCTACAAAGCTCCCTTGTGATTTTCGAACCAAATAGGGGCAGATCCTTCTAGAGCAAAATAGACTTGCCTTCCCTTCGCTTCGTCGTTCGAGGCGTTGAACGTTGCCACGCGCTCGGACAGGTCCAGTCAGTCTTCTGCATCCTCGTCCGGTCGTCCTAGGCAGCAGGGGGGCTCACGGGGTTGGACGAAAACCAACTATGCCTTCTGCTTAGTGGGTGCCATCTTGGGGGCTGTCACGGTGTCGAGATTCAGCAGATCCACCAGATGTCATGTGCTGGTGACAAGGTGGATGACACCAATGAAGAGTCGGTAATTGCACTGAAGAAACATTTTATTGGGCTGACTTGTGCCCGCAAAAGAACTGAGTAACTCGGCGGCGGCGTAGCAACAAACGTGCTCGTCGATCGTCGAACAGAGAATGCCAGTCGCAAACAATAACGCTCAATTTAAAGGCTGTTCAGAACAATCTAGATAACGTCGCAAACTGCTACTAGCACAACCTAGAACATTGTGGAAACATACGCTAGTGATCGGAATCTTCGAGACAGATCTCGGCCCATTGTTCGTGGCAAAGAAAATAATAACGCGTCGTGTCGCGGCAACGAGCATGCACAAACACGGGATACAGAATTGATAAGTGCACCAGAATAACAATGATAAGTCCGCATGCCAGCGGCTGTCCAACAGGAACAAATAAAGATGTAAACATTTCGCGGCAATATTTAAGTAAAACATATCATATCGAATATAGTTGGGGCACCGCCACTACCAGTCGGTAGTGCCTTAGAGGCGGAACAAGAAAATTTTGGAACCGTATAAGCTGGTTAGGGAAAAAGAATCAAAGAAAGCAGGATCGGATTCAAGATAACGAGGGAAATTGTTTAAAGGGAGACAACGCAGTGAACTACATATGTCAGTTATAGCCGAGTCATTTAAGAGCGACGATAGGGTAATCTCCGCAAATCAGGAAGCAACAGAAGGTAGCAGAATACAAAGCAGCTTAGAACTGACCAATCTAAACTGGAAAAATGCAGAAAAAAATACTCCTAAAAACACATCTAGAGGAATAGATGGAATTCCTATCGAGCTGATTAATGAACTTGGTCCAAAAAGTAAGGAAACGTTGTTAAAACCTTTGGAAACAGTCATAACGAATAAGCGAATTCCTGACAGCTGACGGCAGAGTAAAATGAATTTGATTTATAAAGGGAAAGAAGAAAGGATGTACACAAAATCCAAAGGCCGATTACCATAACATCTGTGATGTACAGGTTGGCCATGCAGGCGATAAAATCAAAGGTGCAATCATGGGTAGAAAGTAACAAGATACTTGGAGAACTTCAGAACGGCTTTAGAAATGGTAGGCATTTAGATGATAGCCTGTTCGTGCTTACCTAATGCATCGAAATATCTACAGTGGAAAATAGACCTTTGTATTTGGCCTTCCTGGACATACACGGGGCGTACAACAACGTAAACAGGGAACTCCTGTGGAACATATTAAAAGAAGAAGGTATGAGTTATGAGATAATAGAGTTCCTACAGGAAATATACCGAGATAACAAAGTAGAAATTGCATGGGAAGGGATAAGAAGTACAGAAGATCTCAAAGTATGAAAAGGATTAAGACAAGGCTGTCCTCTATCACCGCTGCTGTTCATGCTTTACATGATAAACCTGGAATGGAACGGAGGATACAAGAAAGTAACCTGTCATATAGATTAGGTGGAAAGGCGGTAGAGCAGCGCATCCCCGGTTTGATGTATGCAGACGATATTGTGCTGCTAGCTGAGAGTCTGGAAGAATTGCAAACTCTGGTTTAGTATTGCAGAGACGAAGGGGACGCTCTAGGCTTCAGGTTTAGTGCATTTAAGTCAGGTCTGATGATTTTCAACGGCTCAACTGATCATGGTCTTAAAATACTATGCCATGAAATACCCAAAGTAGCAGAATATAAACATCTGGGGGTATTGGTAAACGAAGGATTGGCATACATTGGAAAGCATGAGCAATCGCTTAAGGTCAAAGGGCGAAGGAATGCCGGGATAATGAAGCATAGGGCATTGTGGGGATACAACAGGTATGATGTTTTGAGGGGTATTTGGAAAGGAGTTATGGTGCCCGGACTTATTTCGAAACTGCGATTTTGTGCCTAAAATCAGAGGTACAGTCGACATTCGAAATAAATCAAAGTGCCGTTGGACGATTAGCACTGGGTGCCCATGGCAAAACTACAAATGAGGCGGTACAGGGAGATATGGGCTGGGCGTCTTTCGAAGTACGGGAAGCTCAGAGTAAAATATTATATGAGGAACGCCAGAGGAATTTGGATAGTAACAGATGGGGAGCTAAACTATTTAGATGGTTTGTTTGTTAAGTGGGGTTTAACGTCCCAAAGCGAATCAGACTATGAGAGACGCAAACTATTTAGATATCTATTTAGATATCTATACTTAAAAAAGCGCTGACTCACAATGGAGGAAAAGAACTAGGAAACTAACTAGTAAGTATGCTAGTCACAAAGACGGAGAAATAAAGACCGTTAAGCAACAGGTGAAAAACATAGAAGGTAAAAATTGTGTAAATTTGATGGAAAAGAAAGAGAGTGTGGAAATTTACCGAAAGTAGAAAAGGCAGATCAGGAAGCAAGCTTTCTTTGATAACTCGAGAGGCAGTGCCCTACTTTTTCAAGCTATATCAGGGCGCCTTAGGACACAAAGCTACAAAAAGAAATTTAACAATGAAGATGACGCATGTGCTGTATGTGGTAACTCCAGTGAAACAATTGACCATATTATACTCGAATGTAATGGTATTCATTCAGAAGTTGATGCAGGCGCAGTCACTGTTCCTGAAGCTCTGGGGTTTAGAGAAGCCAGTGGCCGGGTGAATAAACCGGCGGTGGAAGCTAACAAAAAACCACTGGAAGATTGGTGGCTTAAAAGCAGTGAAGTGGCATAATGTAAGTAATGTAGAAACAAAAATTTAATAAATAGAATGATGGTATAGTTAACCAATCTAAACCAATAATTAAGATATAGGGAGAAAAGTGAGCATGATAGCTACTGCTACCACCCCGTTTCAAAGGACACGCTCCTATATTCCATCCATCCATCCATCTATCCATCCATCCATCCATCCCAGTGAGCACGCGCAAATATAAGCACAATCAAGATAAGGTTATTTCTAACACTGAAAATCAGAAATGAACAATACGGGAAAACACAAACAAAAAGGCGACATGCTTTGTCAAACAAATTGCTGTTAAAATTCATATATCCCAAACCTTGTACTAAAGCATCAAAACTAGAACTACGCGGGAACCGGCAGTGATTCTATTCTTTGCTTTCCCTGCTGAAATTATACCTTGAGTCCACAGCGCTACTCTCAGAAGGACATTTTCATATTTAGAAAAGAGGCATTTGCATAGCCTCCATGAGTACCTGTGGTCTGTGACATATATATTTGTGTGGTGGGCAAACGCATTCGTGCCAACCTTTCTAATATTCCAGGTGTAGAAGTGTTCAGATACGTTGATGATTTCTTTATAATCATCATCGTCGTCGTCATAATAATTATCATCATCAGCCTGACTATACCCACTGCAGGGCGAAGGTCTCTCCCATATTTCTCCACTTAACCCGGTTCTGTGCTAGCTGCATCCACCTGACCCCTGCGAACTTCTTAACCTCATCCGCCCACCTAACTTTCTGCCGCCCCCTGCTACGCTTTCCTTCCCTTGGAATCCAGTTTGTTACCCTAAGCGACCATCGGTTGTCCTCTTTTCGCACTACATGTCCTTCCCGTGCCCATTTCTTCTTCTTAATTTCCACTATAATGTCGGTAACTTGAGTTATTTCTCTGACCCACTCTGCACGCTTCCTATCTCTTAATGTTACCCCTTTCATTTATCGTTCCATAGCCCTCTGGGTTGTTCTCAACTTAAGTAGACATCTCTTGGTTAGCCTCCACATTTCAGCCCCTTATGTGAGTACAGGTAAGATGCAACTGGATGTAAAGACTTTATGGTCTGTATGGTCTTTGCAAATATCATGCGAGAGAACGTGTTTTTGTTAAGGAAGGGCTGATCATGTTTTTTCCAAATACGGTGCCGGGTTAAAATTCACAAGGGAATCACTTGCAGATGGCCTCATTCGCTTCTTGGATATTCAACCAAATTCTAAACACGTTACTGAGTGCAGGACGTAGTACCATTCACTAACGAACATGCGTCTGCTGCGATTAGACAACGCGCATTCTAAGGTTGTTAAGCCGAGCATAGCCTCCTAGTTTATCTATGCCTGGTCATTGGTGCTGAGATCAAAGGATGCCGACCCTCGCGTTCAAGGCCACGGTTGAAGAAAGAAAAGTGCTCCGAAGTGGCAGCACATTCTCATTCTGCCAATTCTGCTAGAGGTCTTATAGCGGCGCGCAGAATAAGATTTCGCGGCCACTGTCACAAGTCAAACTGTGCAACATACAAAGATGCATATTTTATATTTATAATAATACCTATTGAGTCACAGTTCGGAACTTTCATGCCAAACACTGTCGAAATCACGCAATTTTCGAACGTAGAAATACGCGTCGTCTGTTCAAGCAACTATGGAGGCGGCACAGTAGAAGCCTCCTAACTATACAAGGAACCGTTTAGTAACATCTTGTCGCCAAAACAAATTCCTAGTTTCATGATCGGCAGCTCTGCTGAATGAGGAATGGCGACGTCCAGGGACCAACTCGCACTTTGCCTTTGAACAACTCCAGACTGGTACCTTAACTTGCAGAATTCGTTTGTAAGTAATTCTTTTCGCTTCTCTTATTTTTCAGGAGTTGCCCGTGAATGGAATTCATTGATTCTTGCTCTTACTGCCCCGCCCACAGTTGAAGCATTTATAAATGCCTTGGAGGCAACAGCGCATCGAAAATTGCTTTTTATTCTTGCAACATCAATGAATAACTTCTGTGAATCCAAATGAAATGTGCCGTCTACTTCAGCCGCCTTTGTTTCATGTATGGTCGGTTATTGTATGCTGGCTGGCTTCAATTTTACCTGTTTTATTATTAACATGTTCCTACTCATGTATTAATGCCAATAGAGATTGATGGTACTCTTCCCTAAGTAATTATAATAATAATCGACTGTCTTGAAAATTTATTATTTCAACAATAGGCCACGTTAAAACAGCACAGCTATACGCCGACAGGAAATACACGCTTCGTACTTTGATGCAGCTGTGGTTAAGCGGCCAGTATAGAGAAGGTAGCATTCTGCGGTGCTCCTAAATAGAGAGATCAGAGCACAAGTTTATAAAGGAATGTTCTTCCAGCCAAAAAGAACCATTTCAAGTGCACGAGCATCATGTATGCATCTAAATAACATGCGTATGCGATGCGCGCAGTAGAAACGCCTGCGAAAAGAGAGAGAATAGTGCCCCTTATTATTGGTGGTCCCTCTGGCGGTCGCTATTCTTTAATGTAAAACTAACTGCGCCTCGTAGCTCTGCCGGATCTCCCGAGTGGGTGGGTGGGAAGCCCAAAGTTGGAAGCGCCGCGTCACGATGAGCTAGAAAACTAGGTGGTTCTCTGTGTTGATCTAATTTCCCAAAACTATATGCTTGCATTCAAATATTTTTGTCATGCGCAGGCTGCGGGAAGTGCTCCTCCATCGTACTCATCCGCTGACTGCGCTTCTTATGTTATGGCCTGCGAGGGGAGCAGAGCAGCGCGCCCTTGACACGACCAGTCACAATGCATCCCCGTGGCGATCCTAGCCTTTTCCCTTATAGGCTTCTGTGGGCCAGCGTGTATGCCCTTTCAGTGGCTCTATACCTTTCGGTACATGAGTGCGGAATTAAGTGAAGACGGCCCTCAGTGGCATGCCTGATACTGTTTTTACCGTTCAATATATCGCGCTTTTAAGTGGAGCTCAGGTGATTTTATTTCCTTAAATGCCTGTTTTTTATTTCACATTCAAGGACAGCAGAGTAGGCATGCATCAGTCTAAACAGTGTTAAGTGTTCAAGGACATCATAGCCTTCTAAATGAAGTGACATTTTGAACAGCACAGCTACTAGGCTATTCAAGTAACTTGTGTCCGTAGTGCTGCATCAACCTTAAACTCACTCAGTCATTTTAGCATATTTACCGAGAGCTATCGCCTCGGTTAATTAAATTCGTAGAGTGGTGCATTCCGCACCACTGGTAAAGGGATTATACATATGACTCTTCAAACGTTGTCTGCTTTTTCGTAAGCCCATAATCTTGTCCTTTTTTTTATAAAATTTTACCTCATTTTGCACGTTACTGTGGTGAAAACTTTCTTTGACGTCTATCCGAATTCTCTGAATGCCTTTTCTTGCCCTTGTGCACGTTCCAAGTATAGCGTGTTGTACAATTAGAGGCGCGATGTAGAATGCTTCTCCCAGCTAAACCGCGGAATCCTCGCAGTTCAAATTTTGCGCAGAAATGGTATTTTGTTGCTAGTATTTTTTAATACCAAATTTGTTTGGGGTACTTGCCTGATTCGATCAAAAGAAGTCAAATGTTCTCATCTTATGTGGCAGCGACGACGCCAGACTAGCCGCTGCCCCAGCGATGGTACTGGTGGCGCCACCTCATGGTGCTTACAACACCTCAAACCTTCTGCCAGAAACGTTCGTCCCCTCTTTTCCTGCTACAGAGTTGTTGTAGCAGCATGAGGTGGCGCCACCAGTACCATCGCTGGGGCAGCGGCTCGTCTGGCGTCGTCGCCACCGCATAAGATGGGAACATTTGACTTCTTTTGATCGAATCAGGCAAGTACCCCGATCAAATTTGGTATTAAAAAGTACTAGCAACAAATACCATTTGTGTGCAAAATGTGAACTGCGAGGTATCCGCGGTTTAGCTGGGAGAAGCATTCTACATCGCGCCTCTAATTGTGCAACGCGCTGTACGTTTCAACTCCTTAAAGGAGCAAACGCTAGGACTTAACAGGTTGCGGTGGGTGCGGCTAGAATCGCCGAGCAAAAGAATTCGCGGTGCATGCAGTGAGGTTCATTGATTGAATGAATGAATGAAAGAAAGAATGAATGAACGAATGAATGAATGACTAACGGGCAGATCGTCGGACGGATGGATGTTAAAAGCGCCCCCTTTGAAACAAGGTGGTGAAAGCCATCAACATGGGCAACCTTTTTTGTATGATTTTTAAATTAGACTTCTATTAAGACAATTTCAGACATGGGTTATCTGGATATATCCTTGTTTAATTTTCATTTGGCTTCTTTGTGTCGCCGCCCTGCTATTTATCTACCAATCTTCCACACGCTCTTACTAACAACATCTATATCCGAATCATTCGCGTTTCGTTTCTTATCTCCGACCCCAGGACCGCCGCTAGGGTCACTTCAGCACAAATTTCAGCTTCATTGGCTTTCTTTTGTAGATTCAGCTTCCAAGAATTCCTCACCGAGCTTCAAGGGAAGGCCGCTGCTTCCTGATTTGCATAAGTCTCCTTAATACCAGATTTCATTTTCTAAATATTTATAGGGTCGGCTTCTTTTCTATTGAATTATTGCAGTATTTACCTTTAGTAGTTTTCAAGGCAAATTACAAGAACGACCGGTGGTCAGGCGGCCGCTCCATCACGTAATCACTCTTCACTGAAAATTGGTCTGCGATGCAGTGCTCTTAAGCGCACTCGGTGGACCAAAAAAGCAGACGACGCGCAGGACGAATAAATGTTTCTAGGACAGTTATAGGCTTTCGGCAACATCGTGAAGCAGGAAAAAGAAGAAGAGGAGCTTTTCAGCGCCTGCAGCTAAGTTTTACAGACCCCCTGTGTCCAACTTCGCCTTCCGCATCCCTATCTCGAACAATGAACTATACTCCGTGTAACAAGCGGTTCGCTGGAACGCTCTACATATTCCTTTTCGAGCCCACCATACTGCTGCTATGCATATCTAAGTAGTTGATCATGCACTGAAAAAATCTCTACTGACTTTTTTAGCATGCTACTGGCCCCTAAACAACTTCATTAGTTGCTAATAAATATGGTGCTCTTTACTTACCAAGTTTATCGTAGCTTATGCAATGTCCCCTTTGGCAAAGACCAGCCGTTTTTCCTGCAGTGGCGTCGTGCAGAATCTGTAATAAGAAGGTCTAATCTAGATTCCGGCTTATTCTACCATCGTACAGAACTTAAATTAAGCGCTCGTATAAGAAAACACACACACACCCTCGCCGGTGCGTACGCCGCGGTATTGTGGTAGCTTGACCGATGAGCTTTTCGTGAGAAAAAAGTGAAGCCTCCAATGCTCATAGAAAGTACCACGCCACAATATACACCCTGCCCTGATACAGGTTTTAAAAAATGCATGAAAAATAAATAGAATCTGAAGTATCCTTACAAACGGCTGCTGTTGTCATTTATGAGTAACCTATTCTCTGTTGTGATGAGAGATGGATAAATTAAAAGCAGAAGAATGAAATGCACTCCCTCAAGAAAGATCAGAACCTACGACCGCCGAATTTGCCCTCCAGTGAGTATTCGCGGATTTTACAAGACGCGTGAATGTTTCAAAAATCAGTAAGTAGCAAAGTTGCGAAACTCGCCGGGTCCCAACACACCACCGGTGTAATATTATTCCTCTACATCATATTTATTGATTATCGTCATCCATGTTTTTTACAGTTCTAAGTAATGTATGGAGCAGAAACAAAATATTGTGAAACGTTTGGGCATTTAAACAGCGTGTACTATTTGCCAGCAAGTTAGGCAACTGGCAATTCTGCATATAGACACTGGAAAATGGCACGAAAAATTGTTAAACATCATTATTTCGTTTGGTTTTCACGCAAAGTAAAGACCCAGTATCTGTGTCTATTGTACGCGGACACCTGTGCTACCACATAATTCTTATTGCAAAAGAATCGAATCCCTATCGCAAAAGACCTTTCAACTTGACTAGCAGATGAACGCTAATTGGCAAGACAACCAGTATGACACCTCACGGAAATCTTACATAAGAATGATCGTGTCACAATTTTGATGTGATTATACGTGCGGATTGTTTTTCGACACGTCAGAACCTTGGCATTAAATATTTAATATTAAGGGGAAACATTACTGTAGTGAACTAGCTCTGCACGCAAATCTAGTAAAAAATTCTGTATTTTCCTTTACTTCGCTGCCGTGGTCTTTGGTTTTCATATCCTAACAAGCCCCTTATTTTCCTACATTTGTGCCATTAATAGATTGAAAGGGTCTCAATTCTGGCAGTCTTGAGCTACAAGCAGCACACGCCGGTTCTCACAATTGGTCTGATATTGCCTTAGATACCACGCTACGGATCAGATTGGCGCTGGTGAATATTTTAAAGGTTTGGCTTAGAACAACATTATTACAGAGGTAAGTAACAGACTGAACTGCGCCCCGTTGTTGGTCGCGGTTAGTAAGAGGGCCGAACGCAAAATAACTAGGTCATGATTTCCGATTCCACCAGCGGCGTGGCATTTTTCTTCTACTTTCTATCAGTTAATTTAATAAGGCGAAGCTGCTGTCGAACGTCGAAAATAAATATGTCTCAAATGAATGTGCAGTAGCTTCAACGCTTTACTACTGAAGCGAGCCCACACTTCATGAAATATTCTCGTGACGATGGCTCCTGCTAGCCTTTCGTCAAGGCATATATCCTATATATTTCACAATCTATTTACGCCAGCCTGGCCTAATTACGAAGATACCCTTAGAATTCTCGATTGGGAGGCGCAGTGTATCCCCAGTGGAGAATTCATCGCTACAAGGGATGCATAGGCCACAGCAACAACATCACCAGATCATACCCACTGCAGGGCGAAGGCCCCTCTCATTGTTTTTTCAAATAATCCGGTCCTATGCTAGCTGCATGCCACTTGACCCCTGTGAATTTCTTAACCTCACCCACCCACCTAATTTCCTGCCGCCCCCTGCTAAGTTTACCATCCCTTGGAATCCTATTGGTAACCATTGTTTATCCTCTCGTCAAACTACATGTCAAGCTCATGCCCACGTCATCCTCTTTTTAGTAGAATACCAGTAACTTGACTTATTTCTCTGACTGACTATCAACACTTCCTATTTCTTAACGTTACACCTACCATTTTCCTTTCCATTGCCCTCTGCATTGTTCTTAAGTAGAACTTCCTTTGGTTAATCTACATGTCTCAGCCGCATGCAGCTATTATACACTTTCTTTTGAGTGATACCGGTAAGCTGCTAGTCAGAATGTTTGAGTACCTTCAAAATACGCGCCATCGTGATCGTAGTCTCTTAGTCATTTGTGCGGATCTGCTGTTATTACCTTTCCTAAGTAGACATTTCGCCTACAATTTCTAACGCTTCGCTTCCTATCTTAAACTGCAGTTTCTTTCCCAGGTTGTTCATTGTTACCATAGTCTTCTGAATATTATTTTTTAGACATACCTTCCGGCTTCTCGTGTCTAGATCATTTATCATTAGTGGCAGTTGGTCCCCTGAGCTACTTAAGAAGGTAATGCCATCAGTGAATCGCAGATTGCCGAGATATTCTCCATCGACCCTGATGCCTAACTGCTCCCGTTCCGTGCCGGTGAATCACCCCCTAAGCACGCTGTAAATATTGACACGGCGCATTCCTCGTCGTCGCTTTGTTCTTTCGCGAGCGCTTGGGCTCCTCGAGACGAAGAAGCCGAAGTTTTGGTGTTGAGCCACTGGCCTGACCTATCTCGCTGCCGCTGTGGAACCATGCTCGGAGACTCCTGCTAAAACCCGGTCCCGTGACATCTGGTGGAGGTGCGGGGAGTGCACCCCATGCTCCAGAACCCCCCAGGTAGCCGAGACTCTAGCCCTCAGGGATGTGCTAGCATCGAGGTTACGCCAACTCATATCAGGGTAGCCGACGGCTTCGAGTTATTGAGCCGGAGGTTTCCCCTCTGCAATTCCACCGGGCTGTGAGGCTCCTGGCTCCTACACCACCTCTGGCTCCTACACCACCTTCGGCGACCACGCAATCACCGTTGATCATGCAGGCGCGTACCTCTGCGCCGTCCTTAGTGTTGCAGCAGCCGCGGGAGCTACCGACCTTGCAAGCCTCCCCGGTGATAATCCGGAGGACTGGTTGGAGAAATTTGAGCGCGTAGCTCAGTACAATCGCTGGGCCGACGCCCAGAAGCAGCAACATACATTTTTTTGGGACGGTGCAGCTCGCACCTGATTTGATAACCACGAGTCCAATCTCACGAGTGTGTTTTAAAGACCAGTTCCTGAAAGCTTTTAGCAACATTATCCGAAAGGAACGCGCCGAGCTGCTGCTGCAGGCAAAGCTTCAGCTCCCCAAGGAGAGCGTCCTCGTTTATTTCCAGGACATGACGAATTTACTCCGCCGGGCTGATCCCAACATGTCTGAGGAGAAAAAATCCGTTACTTGTTGAGGGGAATAAAAGAGATCTTCGTTGGTCTAGTGACATGTCCCCCCAAGACCATTACGGAATTTGTGTACGAGGCCACTACCATGGAGAAGAAGTCCGAAATGCGAGCTAAACGCTACGAGCGGCCGTCCATCTCGATGGCTGCGGCTATTGTCGACAGTGGTAGCGTTAACGTGCTCCGCGAGACCATTAGGGCAATAGTACGCGAGGACCTGCAAAAACTGTTTTCGTCTTCGCCACAGCCACAAGTCTCCTCCCTATCAGAGATGATTCGGGAAGAGGTCAACCAGGCGCTCACTCTATCCGACCCTCACCAATCGGTGCCACTACAAGCCATATGACCTACGCCGCAGTCGCTCGTCGTGCCTGTCTACCTCCAAGTCAGCACCAGGAGGCCCCTGCACACGTCCGTGCACCCCCTCCTGCTCGTACTCCTCAGGGGCGTCTACGCAAAAGCGACGTTTGGCGCACTCGGGATCGTCGCCCGCGATGCTACCACTGTGGCGAGGTAGGTCACCTGTAGCGAACCTGCTATTATCGTCGACTGGGTCAGCGGGATGTAGTGCTGACGGACGAAAACCGCAGCGTGGTGAACAGCCCTTCGCCATTGACGTGTACCTGACTAAAGCGTCCGGGATGCCTTACGACTAGTCTCGGTCGCCTTTCCCTCGTCAGTATTCTTCGCACACACGTCCAAACGTCCGCCAGACGCGGGTCCGCTCACCTAGTTCCCGTCGGGGAAACTAGAAGCGGAAACCTTTTTGAGGAAGGTTGCTAATCAGCAAAATACTCAAGGTCCCCCAGTGCTGCCGCCCAATGGTCACACCGTTTCACGACGACACGACATGTTCAGTTCTGTTCCGCTTCTTCGACGCAACTGTTCGCGGATGACACGAAAGCAGCATGTGCCGCACCGCAGCCGTGATCGGAACCCGCGTCGTTCCGGTAAAATCACAGCTGTAATCGCCAACCTAAACATTTCAGTGGACAGAACCGAGGTCACAGCGCTCGTTGATACCGGTGCCGATTATTCTGTACTCAGGTGGGTCATTCACGGTTATTCTGAAAAAGGTGACTGCACCGTGGACAGGCCCGCAATTTCATACTGCCAGTGGCCACTTGATCACACCTACATGTTCAGTCGTGAGCAAAAGTGAAGAGACCATGCGCTTTGAGAAAACTACCCGCCAGCTTTTTCTGACAGTGAAACAGTTATTCCTGAGAAGTGCATTAGATACCATGCATAATATACTTGCCTCCTTGCCCAAGCAATTTTCTCTGGCAAATCTTTTTACACATCAGAAAAGCAATCGTAGCAGTTAGCGTGGTCTCTCTACTTTTGCTCACGACTGTACATGCACGTCTAGAATGCTTGCAAGAAAAAACTTATCTAGCTACCTTCGTCGTCCTTGCTCAGTGTTCTCGCGACGTAATACTTTTTAATGAATTTCTTAACAGAAAAGGGAGCAGTTCTGGACCTTCAGTCAAAGTCACTTATTGACGGATAACGCAGTAGACATATAATATGGTGAGGCTTCCCAAAAAAAAAACAAAGTGGATCAGACCGCCCGACGGCATTGCGCATTTCCATGATCACGTCACCATTCCGCACTGATCCAGCGTGATGACGTCTGTCGCCGCGATGACACTGCGAAACTTTGAAGGTCTCGTAGAAAGCAAAACGATTCTGCTCTTTGAGCGAAGCCTTGCTGTCGTCAGGGGAGTTCTTCGCCTCGAAGAGGGCAAGGCAGATGTTCTACTGATGAATTTCAGAGGTGAGCACCAGAATTTAAGCGTTGGGACTTTATTGGCTTACATTTGCGGTATCACGCACGTTCTAAACGCCTCTGAACTTGCGACGCTGCATTGACCGATTTGGAGAGGCCTAACACCGCGTTACACTTTGATATTAACCCTGCGCTCTCCCAAATGCAACTTCGCCACGTGAACGAGCTCCTCCAGCGTTATCGGGCAACCTTCTCCAATACTTCACGTGTTGGCCGAACCGATCTCGCCAAGCACCGCATTATTACGGATGATACCGTGCCACCTCCAGACAGTCACCCTACCGAGTGTCTCCGACTGAACGCGCCGCTATCACCCGTCAAGTGAAAGATGCTTCGAGATGATGTCGTCCAGCCCTCGCGGAGTCCGTGGGCTGCACCTCTCGTACTTGCAAAGAAAAGGGATGGTACGCTGCGGTGTTTTTGTGGATTGCCGCGGTCTAAACAAAGTTACGAAGAAAGACGTCTATCCCCTGCCACGTATCGATGGTACTCTGGGTCCGTCTCTGCTCAGCGAAATATTTCTCTTCAATGGACCTGAAATCCGGATACTGGCAAATAGAGGTCGATGAGAGGGACAAGAGAAAACGGCATTTATTTCTCCGGGTGGGCTCTACGAGTTTAAGGCTACGCCTTTTGATCTCTGCTCTGCACCGGCTACTTTCCAACGGCCTATGGACACCGGGCTTGCCGATCTGAAGTGGCAGACGTGTCTCGTTTAGCTTGACGACGTTGTGGTCTTCGCTCCACTGAGCCTTGAAACCGTTTTGCAAGCCATAACATCCTCTGGCCTTAATTTAAAGAACGAGAAGTGTCATTTTGCTTACACCGAGCTCAAGTTCTTTGGTCACGTCGTAAGCCTTGCTGGTGTCCTGCCGGACCACGAGAAAACGACCGCTATTGCAAACTTCCCTCAGCCCCAAGACCAGAAAGCTGTGCGAGGATTTCTTGACTTATGTGCTTATTACCGGCGCTGCGTCAAAGATTTCGCTCGACTCGAAAGATTTCACTGCAGAGATCGTATCTCCTTGCGTATGGCCTTTCTTAATTGAAATTTATCCTTTCATTATGCAGAACTATGATTGCTGTTCAGCAACTATAGATATCTTCCTGTAATTTCACATATGACTCACCTACACCCTGATCTCGCAATGCCCGCATGACTGCTCAGGTTTCGATTGAGTCAAATGCTTTCTCGTGGTCAATGGAAGCTATGTATAGAGGCTGGTTATATTCAGAGCACTTTTCTATTACCTGGTTTATAGAGCGGATATGATCGATGGTAGAGGGTTCTTTCTGAAACCCTGCTTGATCCTTTGGTATATTAAAGGATAAGGTTGTCCTGGTCTTATTAGAGATTACCTTGGTAAATACCTTGTGCGTAACTGATAGCAAGCTGATTGGTCTTTAGCATCCCCTTCCTTATGAATTAGGAGAATATTAGTGTTCTTCTATGATTCCATTACTTTCGATGTCGTCATGCATTGCGTGTACATGGTGGCGAGTTTTTCTAGCATGGTATCTCCTCCGTCCTTCAGTAAATCTGGAGTTACCTGATCCTACCCAGCTGCTTTCCCTCCTTCATTGCTTCTAAAGCTTTCTTAAAGTCGCCCTTTGTTACTGGCGGAGCATCTGATTGCTCTTCACTAGAGCCGATGCCATTCATGTCTTTAGTATTATGGCTACTGTAGAGGTCCGTATAGAACTCCTCGGTAGCCTTGATTATCTTGTCCATGTTAGTAATGAAATTGGCCGCCTTGTCTCTCAGTTCATGTATCTGATTTTTGCCTATGTCTAATTTCCTCTTTACCGCTTTCAGGCAGGGACCGTTCTTGGGAGCATGGTCGATATTTCCTTTCGTATACCTCCTTATATCAGCCCCCTTTCGCCTCTTGATTTGCTTTGATACCTGCCAGTTCTCTCCGGTTTGTTGGGTTGGTGGCTTTCACACTTTGGCATTTCTTGATAAAATCGTTCGTCTCCTTAGAGTTTGCCCTTATTCTCTCTAGCAATTCTACCGCCTACTTCTACCTCGCACTGATTAATGATTATTTAATATTTCTAAGCTAAGGTCGGCTTCCTCGATTAGCCCTGAGTATTCTGCAGTGTGAGCTTGAATTGTTGTACGTTTCCCTTTACCGCTAATTCGTTGATGGACTTCTTCCTCACTAATCTGTTCCGCTGCGTCTTGACATTCAGATCATTTCGAGCCCTTGTCATCCTGTAGTCACTGCATCGCACCTTTTCTATTACCTCTATATCCTGCATAATTTCGGGGTTAGAATGCTTTATGAAATCAATTTCATTTTTAGCCTGCCCATTAGGACTTTTCCCGTCCATTTCCGGTTCTTCATTTGCTGAAGAAGGTATTCATGACTGGTAATTTATTTGCTCAGCAAACTCGACTAGTAACTCTCCCCTGCTTTTTCTCAATCCAGTGCCATATTTGCCCACTTTATGGCCTCCAGACTGCGTAATGACTACATTGGCTTTGCGTAATGGCTACATTTGAGTAATGACTACATAAGTTCAGTATAATGTTTTCATTTACTTTTCCCATTGCTGATCCTACATCCGCATAGAAGCTTTCTACTGTCTGGTCATCATGACTATATTTAGGTGCGTATGCTTATTGAACCTCCAGCTAATACCGCTCATTTACCTTAATTACGATGCCTGCCACCGTCTCATTAATGCTATAGAATTCATCTATATTGCCAGCTATATCCTTATTGCTAAGGAAACCCGCTCCTGGTTATCGTCTCTCCGGTGAACATCGATAACACAGTACATACCTGCCTTTCAGTACAGTGTATGCCTCACTTCGCCTCCTCACCTCACTAATCCCTTTTTTTCACATTGCATACTTTCTAGTCCTTCTAAACAGCACTGCTAAACTGGACTCATTAGCTAGTGTTCTACCATAAAGCATTGCCAGGGTCTGTTTTCTAATGGCGCCCTGTCCTCGGAGCCAGAAAGCCTTAGCACCCCCCGGTGAGTCACATATCTGACCGTCGCCGTGATCAGTTACTCCGCAGCCGCTGACCACTGAGGTTCGTTGTTTTGTAGGACAAATCACAGCATACCGGTATTTCTAGCTACGCCACCAGATCACAATAGCAGGCCAAATACTAACATATTTACAACTCTCATCTCATCTTTCTATATCAAGGTAGAAACGTATATAACAGACTTCAAGTGGTCACAACCAACGAGAAGGATCGAGATCTGTCGAGAACTGGTCGAGATCTGTCGAGAAAAACACAATTTTTACTGTAATATTGAAATATTTCTATCATTCAGGCAGAACGCTAGCTACGGAGAGTGTGTACCCAGCTTCGGTATAGTGCAAGTTGGATCATGGAATATCAGATGACTTCTGCTTTAACTTTGTCACCAGACCAGGGGAAAGTGAAAGAACCCCGCACAAGCTCACGGTGTGATAGAAAATACAGTGCTTCTCACACTTGGTGTCGTCGCCTGCCAAACACGATCTTCAGAGCGCAAAAAGGAGCCAGCAGTCGTAACCTTCCCCTAATTGTCAATTGTCCACTTACTCCTCAAAGGCGAGAGAGAGAGACAGAGAGTAGGACAGAAAGTTGCATTTGTCCAACAGAAGGATTATCCCACGCTTCAATGTCTACATCCCGAAAGTTGTGATAGTTGCCTTAGTTGCAGGCCGGTATGTGTTGAACCTCGGCGGCCTCTTCGGCCAGTCGAACGGTTTCTCGTTAGTCTCTTGGACGCTAGCTTCCGAAAAGGCTTCAATAACAGCGCAGGTAGAAAGAAGGGACGAGAAGGCACAAGAGAATACGCAAGACACCTGAGAGAAAGGCTCTCTCAGGCGTCTTTGATTTTTATGTTTCTAGCACTGCATGATGACTTCTCATATACACCATATTATGTAATCTAGCGATCACCGTACAGTACGTGATGGGCATGCGTCTGATCTCATTTTAGGCCATATATGTTAGACCATATTTCGGTTTCGGTGTGTATTTGTCTCGAGCTTCCTGCATGATACTGCTTTGTTTCTTCTTTTCCTATCTGATCATATGGTAGTTAAATGACTCCTCTGCTTAGTTTATAGTGGTGTTTTATGTAGTTTGTCAGATCATCCTATTGTCTTGCTCCTTGGAACTCCACCAATCCGATGCACGAATCCTCGGACTACTCTACGTACTGCCTCACTTCTGGACACGCCGGGGCTAGATAGTGTGCTAACAAGAATGGCTTCTCTTTGAATAGGCGTTTGGTCGAGGATTTGGCCCCCGGTCATCACTATTACCTCTGCGATGTACCTAATTGCGCGTTTGCTGTCACTGGCTATATGTTTCCTTATTCTGAGCAAGAGCCTGTGCTATCAGTCTCTCAATATTTGATCAGCCTGCTATTAATATCTGTTCCGCTGCCTGTATTGATATTGTATTTATGAACATCGCTGTTACCATTTCTGGCTTTCTATTGACTACGACTGCATTCGTTTTTCCTTCGCCGCAGTATGCAGCGTCTACATATGCAATTCTTTCCTGATTTTCTACCTCGAATCTACGTGTCTGTGGTTCTACCTTTTTGTCTCTTCTCTCCATTTGTATTCTAAGCACATGATCTTTGGCATTAGGGGATATGGGTCTGTTCGCGAGCGTCCCGTTTAGTCACTCTGTCTAGTTGTTAAACCAATAGCCGAAAACTTGCTACCAGGCAGACATGATGCCCGCAGGAAGACAAGGGCACAGACCCTTGAGAAACAGTACGAGGACGATCCACAAGCAGTGTACGTGGATGCAGCTCAACACATCAAAAACGGATCATACGTGGCATGTACGGCCACTCCAAAGTCAACCTTCATTACCGCTATAGCATTTCATGCTTGCTCCATATGTGAGGCAGAGCAAGTAGCTATCGCACTGCCGATCGCGGATCCCCGAACCAAAACTGTTCTGAGCGACTCAAAGAGCGCCGTTCAAAATTTCGCCAAAAATTGTTTAAGCGCACTCGCGGGGCGAATTCTGTGCAACCGATCTCTAAATCACAAAAAAAATCTCGTATGGATTTCGCCTCACGCGGGTAACTCCGGAAACGAAGGGTTGACCGTCTAGCCCGAGGCTTAACCAACCGGGAGACGGAAGATCTTTTGGGAATGGACGCGCCTGTCGAAGCGCCGCGCACGTACGCGGAGATAACAAACTTTTACCGCGAGCTAATATGCACGTACTTCGCCCCCCACCCCGATCTGGACCGGACGCAAGCCACGACACTCAGACGCCTACAAACAAGGCCATTCTTACCCCCTACCAATTATCGTTAAATACGAACGAGGAATACAACCCTGCATTCCAGCACTGCGGTGACGGGACGCAGGCCACTCAAGACCATATATTGTGGGAATGCGCCAGCAATCCCCCTCCAAAGACACTACTGCCACTCCCTCAGCGGAGGAATGGGACAAGCTGTTGGCCAGCCCAAGAAAAACTACGCAACTAGCCCTCATCACGTGAGCTCAAGAGGTCGCCCCCGACTGGAGGCCACCCTAGACTCGCCCTTGCGCGAAATAGTTCTTTAATTTTGTGGCAATGAAAGTTGCTACCACCACCTACTCTGCCTAGTCACAGTATTCAAATGGCTGTGTACCTATTTTTCTTAGTATGTTCCTTCCACCCTTAGTTTTCTATAGTCTTCATTGTTCTATAGGTAGCGTTGCCTACATTACTTGTCTAGCGTGTTGTGTTTTCCGAACATCATTAGTCTGTCCATGGACGTATTTACGGAGGAGTGTTGCAGTGCACTTTTAAAGGGGCGATGACAGGGTCGTTCGACGTATTGCCGTTTCTTACTTCTGTGAATAATATACAGGTCTGTGATACTACACGCAACCAAAAAGCGCGATAGAAATCGGAGTCGAGAAGCTTCTCCCACCGAAAGCGACCGCCATATTAAGATGTTCATGCGACGTCACAGAGGATACGGGGCGGAGCGTCGTCTCTAATGAAGGCTGCAATAGGAAAGCATACGTACGTTTTCTTCTTTGGACGATTGAAACAGTGGTCATCCCTCACGCAGAAGAACTTGATGAAGATGTTACCGCATGGAAGCTGTATGAGTAAGGCGTGTTTTTTTTTCAGCATAAGGTATGATCACAGTCAGTGGGCGGCACGGTTAGGTTTCTTAGCTGTTATCGACGAACTGATATGTTGCATTGCACCGGCAACGACACCAACACGACCAACGGTCGCCAATCCATCTAGTGTGGGGTCATCGGCACCACGACGCACACGGAACTGATCAGCGGACAGTCGCACGGTTCATTTTAGTCGGATCGCGTTCGGAGACCCGAGCGAGAACTTGACAACCGGTGAGTGAACGGCTTGAACGGCTACGCTTGTCTGTAGCTTAAATGTGTTATAACAATACAAACAAGCGGCTACAATTTATATGTTCCCCCTTCTCTTCAGCAATGAGTTTGGCCAGAGATGTTAGCGCCGAACTGCCGGCCCGTTCCGCGATGAGTAGGCCAGTGCGAGTACGCGGGGTTCATGTCTAGAATTTATGCGATTACGGAGCGCGCATCCAAATGGTTTAGCGGTTGAATGTGGCCATCGAGTATAGCTCTGGTAGTAGCGACCCAAATCGACCACTACTTACATCACGAAGTGATTGCATATTGAGCGGGAAGCGTCATGTGACCCTGTCGGGTGAGCGCAGCCAACAGCTGTCGGCGCCGCTAAGTATACAAACGCGCTGAGGGCGCAGTCGTAATCCGTGAATTGGCGCGTTCCTGTAGGAGTTTAGGGTTCACACACTAAAAACTATTTTTTTTTGTACGCAAACTTGCCATAAGGCATATTATATAAACTCATGTAAATGGTTTTCCGTGAGGAACCGGAGCAGGCTCCCGCTCTTAGCGTTGTCGGTGAGCCATTTAGAAAAGTCCTCTTCCCTTATTGTGGTTAGACCCACTTCGCGCAGAATCTGTGTCCTTGATTCCCTTGTCCCTGCACAAGTCCATAGCAGGTGGCGAACATCCACTTCTGCAGCTGGTGTGGAACACTTTGGGCATGTGGTTGGTCCGATGTCAGCTGGCGATTTCCATCGGCATTTTACCGACGGGGTAAGGGCCGCCCCAGCTCTTATTCTTAGGGAAACCTCCTCCAATCCCGTTAAGTTACGAGGGAGTGGGAATGTACACGGGGGAATGAGGGCACGTGTACTTTTCCTTAACGAGGATGCTAAAATGGAAACAGCGGAGCGGGCATCGAAAGGGAGCCTGGTGGGGGCGCATTAGTGTGTGGAACTTCGTGTGTGAGGTGGTCAACTTTTCTCTGCTCAGCGTTCTCAGCATTGTCTTGTGTCCAATGTATCTGGATGCTGATCTTTGTTTTTTTATTGAGTGCGTGGATTTCCTGGGTAACACATAGCGTCTTCGTCACTTTCTTCAGTTGTTTTATGGCGGCTAAGGAGTCTGTATAGATGTGGGCTTCTGTTATCGAATCTATTTTATTTATGGCCTCCATAGCATCGCGGATTGCATAGAGTTCCATCACAAGCGGGTCCGGGTGTTCTAAAAGATATTCTTTATGTACCTTTAGTTCGCTGTGTGTTGGACTAGTAGCTGCTGTTCTACCGCCATTTTCTATAATTTATGCGTCGGTATATGCAATTAAGGTACCTGGAAGTGCATCAACCAGAGGTCGAGATGCCAGCTTTTCTTTGCGACAAAGCCGAGTGGTCTTGTTTGTCGTGATAGTAGTGAATTCCCACCGAGGGGGGTCAGCCATTGGTGGTGTTCGAACTGCCACTTCTTTGTACAAGGATGCTATGGGCGTAACGTACTTTCGCTTCATATCCCTTGTTGCCTCTCGTTGTTCAATTAATTCTGTCAGCGTATTTATCTGTGCAAACTCTTGGAGAATAGGGATAGGGGTAATTTTTGGTAAGGCCGTGATAGTGCGCATTGCGCTTCTATTTATTGTTTCCAATTTTGCCCATTGCCGCCTCGTGAGTCTTTGGAATTGGGCCTGGTATAATATCCTCGGCTGTAACACCGATTGTGCTAGACGTCTTGCCATGTCCGCTCGAGCTCCTCCTCCCCTAGACGAAATGCGTTTTAATCAGCTTTGAGGACGTCGCAGTTACTTTGTTCAACTTATGAAGCCAATGTGTTCCTTTGCCAAATTTGTGAATTTCTAGGCCAAGAACCCCCAACTCGTCCACCTCTTCCAGCGCCTGATTTCCAATCTTTAGGGAGACTCTTTGCGTTGCCAATTGATTTCTTCCATTCTTGTTTGCAACATGAATGTAACTGGACTTTTGAGGTGATAATTCCAGGCCTGCACTTTCCACGTACTCATCTATGGTATTTAAAGCCTCTTGCAGATGTCGATTCTGTCTCTCAATTTGTTTATGAACAGACCAAATCGTGACATCATCTGTGTATATCATGAACCCCACTTCTCGTATTTTAGCTAATTTCCACGCCAATGGGATCAGTGCGATATTAAATAATAAAGGTGCTAACACTGATCCTTGTGGCACGCCTCTGTTCGAGGTGTAATTGCCAATTTGTTTTCCGTTTATCCGGATAGAAAACGTCCTGTCCTTAAGCAGATTATGAACTGCTTTTATGACCTGCAAGGAAATGCCCATACATTCCATGTTGCTTAGAATCTTGGCATGTAACACGTTGTCGTATGCCTTCGCCATGTCGGTAGCCACTACAGTGCTCACTAGGTGGCTATAAGGCGACACGTGTATGACCTCTTCAGCGAGCACAGCCAGTCCATTTTTTGTTCCAAGGTTTGTTCGGAACCCAATTTGTCGAGCATGGTATTTTTTATTACTTTCCAACCACCATGACAAGCGGGTGGCTATCATCTTTTCATAGATTTTGCAAATTGTGGGTGTTAGCGAGATAGGCCGCAAAGATTCTAGACTTGTGGAAGGTTTCCCAGCCTTTGGTATTGTTACCACCACCGAGTGTTTCCAGCCGATTGGAATGTCTCCTCCTTGCCATACCTCATTTACCACATCCAATAAGCCGTTAACTGCGGCTCCTTCTAAATTCTTGAATACTTCATAAGGAATATCGTCATGTCCAGGCGCAGTTTTACCATTCGCTCCTTCTATAGCAGCCAATAACTCCAGTTTGGTAAATGGTAATGTTATTCCTGTTTTATCAACCGCATCCACTGTCGGTGAAGGCGCCAGATAATGTGCGCGGTTCGGGAAGAAAAGGGCAGCAGCCTGATCTGCAAACTCCTCTGGTGCAAGCTGTAATGCGAGTCTAATACTTTCTGCATGATCTTTAACCTGCCGCCGCTTTTCCATGCCATGGAAAGTCCTCCAGAGGGACTTGTTAGTCGTTCCTGAGCCCAAACGACTGCACCACTCATCCCATCTCCTATGAGTCACTGTTTTTCATATCGGCGTGCCTGTGCCGTCACTCTGTTTACCTCAACTCTTCTTTGCACGTCTTCAGGATGGCGACCAGCCTGTATCTCGGCCCGCTTTCGGCGTGCCCAAAGTTTTAGTAGGTGCAGGTCGGGAGTTGGCTGATCTTCGTTCACTGTAGTTGTAATGGTGTGATCCTTGAGTACCGTTTGAAGGGTGGTAACGAGAGTATTCGGGCTAACTGAATGCGTTCGAGTATCCTGCCGTACATCATCCCAATGTGTAACAGACGCTTTCTTTCGAATTTTCTTCATATGTCCCAAATTAAGACCAATACGAATGGGGATATGGTCACTACCCCACGCATCTAATTCCGCCTGCCATTGTGGTGCACCAGGGCCCTTCCACCACGTCGTCTGGTGAGCGTGTTTGTGTTGCAGGTAGTGTTGCGACTCCTGGATGATTTAGCAATGTAAATCCCATTTCTGTGAAGGCAGTATGATCTTGATCACCCCTTTTAGAATCATAATCATATCCCCATACGGTGTGCGGAGCGTTAAAATCTCCACCGATTAGTATCGCAATTCCAGGGTATGAATGGCCAATATGCTTAACCCATCCAAGATTAAGTACTGCGTTTCTTGGCCGAGCGTACACGGACACTAATATAAGGGGCGTTTTGTTCGGACGCGTGAGTACAGCAACTACTTCCTGCTGAGTGTTGCACCACTTGCTCAAGTCAAGTGGCGTTTAGGGAATGTTGGCGCTAATATAAACGGCAGCTTTTCCTGGTGTTTCGGCCTCTGCTCTTGCTCGTTTATCAGGGATAGAAGGACACTGGTACCCTATATATCCTGTTATTGAATATAACCTATTGTGCTCCTGTATCAAGAACGCCCATGAATGTAGCTTGCCGTACAATAATTTTGTATTTATTTCCCCAACTTTATTACAGAGCTTTCTGCAGTTCCATTGTATAATCTGTTGCCACTTGTTTCGGCTACTTCTATCCATGATGTAAGCTGCTCTGAATGAGGTGTGTCAGTTGCGTAAGTGTGTCCAGTACCGCCTTCCAAATAGGTATGTTATCGGCAGGTTTACAATTCGGAGCATCCACTAACCTTGCTAAATACTAAATGGTGTATTTTTACTGTGTTTAAGTTGCAGGACTCATGAGACGACATTTGGCTCGGCAATCGGTCCCAGTCGTGCGCGCGTCTGCCGGGGAGGCGAGACGCCGAGAAGGCGGCAGATAGAGGGTTCTTCTTCGGTGAGGGCAGTGAAGCGCATTCGAATTGCGATAGATTTTGCGATGACAGGACTGATGCGGTGGCGGTGGAACAGCTTTTGTGCGCTGGCCGTTGCCAGACTGGTCGTACTTTAGCAAACAAATATATATAATGCCTTACCAGGCAAGAATTATTAAGTCTGGCTAACACGCGCATGTAACAGCTAGTCAAGGTTCACCGCTTTGTTCAGACGTTTTGTTGGCTTCTCTAATGTCGCAAGGTGCGCTCTAACGCCAATAAATGCTTGTGTGGGATTACCTCTTAGTTTTGGGTTGAAAGAGTGACGGGAAAGAGCTCTGCAAGCAGCAATACAACACTAACCCCTCAACCCTTTCGCCGTGCACACGGCGGATGGAAAAGTGGGACAGGCACCTTGTTATATACAGGAGCATTTTGTTGGTAAACAATCTGACTCCCATAACGCAAGCATATTACGCTTGTGGTTGTATGCGTAAATAGTACAGCATAAGAGCATCGAATTCGGCCTCCTCGGCAATCTCAAGACGAAGCCCAAAACAAGTCCGAGGATCACTAAGGTCGCATACTATAGTGATTGCTTCTCAAATAAAAAATAATATGCGAATAAAATATGTTTGGTGAAGAAAGTAAAGAAATCATCCAACCACTTCATAACCAGACTTTAAAAAGCACAGTGCATCGTCCGAGCAATCGGTACATTCACTTAACGCAAGAAAATCTGAAAACGAACTGCCCAACAAATCTAAGATAGCAATGTCGTTGGCACGTGCGAAGTGCAGGACTACGCGCACATCTGTTTTTCTTAGCTGCAGGTACGGATGTGAAATTCAGCGATATCACCTTGTGGACAGACATGCTATCGTAGTCATGCGTAACCGGATTTCGGCAAAGCACACTGGTGCTAACGAGGAAAAGATCTAAAATTGATTTAGCGTCTTTTTGTGTGCATGTGGGCTCCTTCACTAATTGAGTGGAGCTGTGAAAGAAGATTTATCTAGAAATGGCTCAGCAGTGACAGATAGTGGTGCAGGGAGTTCACTCTCCCACTTGATAGCAGCCATAATAAAATCTCCCTCAAGTACTCTGTTGCAAGTAGCAATGTTACTAGAGCATTTTAATTCATTCAGTAGTTTATAAAATGTGCTGTTGCTATTTGGCGGATGCAAGAATGTACCTACGATCAAGGTAATTTCGGTTAAAGAGACATTGAAAACTAGGCATTTTATATTGTGTATGTTGTGAAGACTGGTTACATATGCAATGACTCTCGGGAAATAATTTCTAAGCCACCGGGCCGAGAATTTCTATCTTTGTGAAGCATTCTGTATCCTACGAGTACAGTTTCAGCACTCTCGATATCTGTGAGCAGCCAGGTTTTTGTTAAACATATGATATGTGGCCTATATTTTCTAACGATGTTGGTTCGTTCTCTTCGGAGTGTTGAAAACCTTTACAAACGTGGGTGATTAGACGATGTTGAAGCAGGAGGCAATGATCCAAAAGACACTGAAAAAATGTATTCGCTATATTTACAAAAATAGAAAAGCAAACTGCAAGTTACAGATGTAACTTGAGAGTAAGCTGACACAGACAAAACAAACAACTGCAAATGAAAGAAATCAATCTAACACAGAAATACTGATCTCCCACCGATATACTGTCTATAAAACCTTACTTATCACCTAGCGCCTCATTTACAGCTAAGGCAGTTGTACACTACTTGCTAAACACGGAGCCTTAACATAGACTAAATACAGGGCGAGCTGCAAGTTACAAATGCAACGTCACACAGACAAAAAGGCATCAAAAGCTACTTCACTCAAAGATACTGATCTCACGTAGAGAAACTGTCTAGAGTGCCTTACATATCGACTGAGCGTTTGAGTTAAAGCCGAGGCATTTGTAGACTTACGTGGTAAGTACGGAGCCTCAACACAGGCTAGCTTGTCTTCGGTTACTTTTACTTTTACAGCCGCCGGTAGACAGATTTAGGGGCGGTCATTTTTGGAGGCCTCCCACTGCGGTCAGGTAATCAATCTGAACAGATCAAGCAGGGCGGGCACTGCACTCTGTGTTGAGCTCAAGCCTCGGACCCAGGACCCTGCTCACAAAACAAAGCCATCCAAAATAAAACAAATGGTTCTCTCTCCGGGTAGAGGGCCCGCACCTTCTCCCTTTATGGTTCAGGGTCTCCTTCCCACTTTCATATCCCACGCCGTTGTCCTTCCCACCCCACACTAATGTGTCCCATGAAATTCCTCAAACTTGTTTCATCCTTCTCGTCGCCGAGTTCTAAAAAGAAAAGAGGAAACCAACTGGCGTAAACAAAAGGGCTGCGTTGAGAAGTCGTTTTCGTTTTCCTATTGTGCGGGTCGAAGATCTGTGATTGCTCGTCTAATAAACTATATTGCTTCCTTTATCCCCATCACAAAAGTGTCAGGTTGAACGTTCCGCAGCTAGCAAGAAAACGAAGGCCTTAATTTTAACTTCAGGAATTCGTTGCTGAGAAAAAGAAAGGACTCAGCCCTATATTCAGAGCAGGCGACACTGGAATAATGCTCGCCACAAGACACGGATGCTTCCTCAATTATGGGGCACCTTTCGTGTCAAAAGCTACAGAATTCGCGACCCGGAACCAGTAAGAGGAAATCAGCTTTACATGGCTTGTTTGTTAGAAAGATACTTGCTAGGTCAGCGGTTTTGTAAGAATGCTTCGCGCATTTAGATTAATACACACAAAGGGCCTATCTTTGGCGAATGCAGTTCATGTACTCGGCTTATCTTTTCGGCTAAGTGGAACCCGTATCTTCCATTCCTCATCCGATTCGAACATGTCGTCGCCTATCTTAAGCTTATCATATATGAGCTTGACGTTTTGGCTGTTCTATTTGCTGGAAGTGGCAATGCCCCACAGTTGCTTTCTTTTCATTCTTGTGGCTGCGGAAAAATCCTCAGAGACAGTCATGATTCCTTTTTCAGCTTATAGCAATTCTTAGCATATTCATTTTCTCAAGGTGATCGTAGAACTTTATGATTAGCGGGTGTACTTTGTTGGACTGTTTCCATCCAATTCTATGTATTCGTTCGACCAACTTGACGTGTACACCTAACATTCCTGTGAAGACGTCCTTGAGGAAGGACTCCACGAGATCTTCATTCGTCTCATTTTCCTTTCCTTTACACAGAACATCAGAAGATTATTACGCCTGCTGCGGTCCTCCAAATGGGAAAGCTTAAGTGCTAAGCCCTGAACCTTCTCTAAGCTATGAGCCTCTAGTGTATATGCACAATGTGTACCGCTGCCTCCAACGTCGTTTTTGCAGTGCTTATGGTTTGTGGTGATGTCGAGCCTAACCAGGACCCATCAACGAGCAGCTACTGGGCAAACTGCTAGAGGGGCAGAAAAAATAAGAAAACTGCATAGACGACCTTGAATCGCGGCTTAAAACGCATGAACACTCGACTTCAGATATGACAAAGGTGTGGTCAATACCCTTGTGCGTGCGTAGGCAGAAGTTGGGTCTCTAGTTGGAGTCAATTCCACTTCGGCGGCGAGCAGCCCACAAGTTAAGCAGAGGGACATCCGGCGCTGGTTGTAGTCACCTTTAGCGTGCGTTTTATGCGGTCTAGAAGTAATGGTGTCGATTACACAGAGTGAATTTGAATAAAGGTGCGGATCTTGTCCCAGTGGACCACTGAACACTTGCGGCGTAATCGTCGGGCCTGTAACGGTTATAGCCGATGAGAATAGGATGACGGTCACCCCTCCAGGAGTCCGTCTCCAGATGCTACGAGGGAGTGCCGGGTCCTGACCACCACGTAAGATCTGGAGCGTATGCTCCACATTGTTGTGAAGCATATCCCTCTTCGGTGTATCTGGATGGTTCAGGAGATTAAAAAGCGCATCCGGAAAAGCGTCCCGCACTCGTCTGCCGCGAGTACGTAAAGTGGAGTACCCCGAGTCCGGGTGTGGTGCGTTGAAGTCACACCAAGTAAAACTGGACATCCAGGGTATTGTTCAACATTCAATCCCCATCCCAGATTTATGCGGGGGGCCACCGCCAGGTCTATTATACACTGACACGCCTACAGCAGTGGCCTTACGAAATTAGATTACCACTTAAACTACCTCTTGACATCGGGCGCGCCAGTTCTCCATAGCAAGGCGGACTTGATTAAACAGCGTGTCAACATACACAACCACCATTCCCGGAGGAATATTCTTATGTGTTCTATCTTGCGGCGTGTCTCTGTATTATTTTCATGTGTTTTGCCTGATTTACCCTGTGAATTTTTGTAATTTCTTTTTTTTCTCCGTTCATTATATATTCATTGTGTATGCGTGACTTCTCTGCTGTGAAATGCCCTCATATACAGGGGCAGCCGTTATATACAGGTCAAGCTGCTCTTCGAAGCAGCTTTTTAACGGCGGCTCCTTTCCTTGTAATAAATGAAAATTACGTATTATTAATAATAATAATATCATATTATTATCACATGTCGGTCACTCATTTTAGGAGACACGTATCCACTGCAACCAGGAATGGCTGGCAACTCATTGGTCTCCGGCAGTAACAGGACCCGTTCCTGGAGCTTGATAATGTGAAGTCTATGTTTGAGCTCTCCTACCTTTGTGGAGAGCCCTCCACAGTTCCACTGAAGCACATCGCAATAACTTCTAATCGCCATCTCGATCAGGTGTCACAAAAACACAGATGTCCGGTTGGTTACCTGAGTGACCATAATCCTTATCAGTTATAAGAAATGGTAGAAGAAGGCTTGTAGGAACCATTGAACGATGCAGGGTATGAGACATAAACGACTTTGAGGCAGTATTGGTATTGGCACTCTAGGATTCGCTGCTCGCCTACAACGAGCAAGCAGTTCACGACGTTGGCACAGGCTATGGATCTCCGCTACAAGACGTTCAATTTTATCGTCAACTGCTTTCACGTCGTCATGCGAAGACTGCGGCATGTTCTTCATGTTTGAACCCTGTTTGTGACGATATTTTTATTTCATTTTAGCACTGTAGCATGTGGTGTAGAGATTGCCGGTGGCTCGGGTTAAGATTGGTGTGGCCGTTCATCGTCGTCTAATTGGAGACCCTCATATCTGTTAAATGTCTGAACCGCTGTTGAAGTAACATGTTTAGACAACTGCCTCAGCATCCTACGACGGACTTTTTTCAAATCTTTCTGTTTTGTTGGGCAAGTTGGAGAAGTAATCTCATAGTCATTAGCCATTCAAAGTCCGAACCGTTTAAATGTTTCTTTCGGCATAGCTTCATCTGGTGTAAAAGGGCAGGACCCATGCATGTGGCCATGTCGGAAACAGCTATAACAATAGACATCACTCAGTTTGTATTTCGAGGGAGTAGAATGAAGCCATAATATAATAGGTGATCTAGGGGAGTCTGAGGCTATTGAAAGGTGACGATGCAAGAGCGCCCTTTCCCATGCGACGGGCTTGGATCACACGATGAGTAGTTCAGTAGAGCTCACGCTGAAGGGTAATGTCCTACTGGTCAACGTTAACGTTGTAGACAATTAAGCATGTGGGTAGGAACAGTAAACTATGCAAACCTGACCGGAACCACGAGTTCGCTGTTCACTGAAATAAACTTCAGTATTTGCAGACGCTCAACAACCGCCTTAACTGTCACTTTATATCACGTCGGTCCCGGTCTCGAAAATACTGGGTGATCAGTTGTACAGAAACGCTTTCTTTGTTAACTGTTGTTGGCGGAAGAGGACCGCGGTGCACTGTTTTCTGGTGGACGCTTCCAAACACCGCGCTCAGCCACCCGTCCAGATGGTAGCGCTGAAGATATTTTCCTTGGGGTGATCGACTCCGTACACACAGGTGGGAGCTCTATCACCAAGGGGAGCCTGGCTAGCAATTCCTGTTATCCGTCCCGAGCACAGATTACTGGCAGCATGATGTACATTTTGAGAAGGCAGGATGTGTTCTGCAGCCAGTGCACCAGGAGCAGGAACCAGGATATGGGGCCTAAGCTCTGATATCAATTGTGCGTCGGTTATTCTGTCGTGGCAGAATTGAGGGAGGGGGTGGCAGAAATTTAGGTGGGCGGATGAAGCTAAGAAGTTTGCAGGGGTCAAGTGGATGAAGCTAGCACCGAACCGGGTTATTTGGAGAATTATGGGAGAGGCATTCGCCCTGCAGTGGGTATAATCAGGCTGATGATGACGATGATTAATGCTGTCGTGACAGGCGGCACCGACGATGCTACCTCCACCAGCGTGCCACAGAAAGCACTAGGCCTAGATGTGGCACGCAGTTCAGATGCATGCAGGAATTAAGTGAATTCTGCACAACAATACGATAAATGAGTGGTCGGAAGTTTTCTGTCTCTGAGAAGTCACTTCTCTTGATCTAAGGATCGTATTTGCACAAAAGGTAAGATTTTCACTAAAGCGATGAGCAGCCACCTTCTGAGCACCTAACTCTTATTCACGGGGCGAAGTGTGTAGGTGAAGTTGTCCTTAAATGATTGGTCCCAATTTATTCCTTTTGCCGTCTCATTCTTTACATATATTGAGCGCAATCTTAGTAAACTTTGAAAACATTGACTCATAAATATTGATTAATAAGGCTTCGCGAAGCACCATCAAAGTAATAGCTTATACAATTCGTTCAATCAAAAGCCGTTGGCGGAGAGACTGCATTTGTTTATGGAATACACAGCACTGCAAATCAAACCCTTTGCTCCTGTTAGATGGGAAACCAGATATAGTTGTATACATATATATTGTAACATTAGGCGGTGCATACGCATAAGGAAAGAAGAAGAAGAAGACTCTCGTGAGTTTGAGAGAAGACGACGTTCAACAGCGTCGGCTGGTGCCTGCAGAAAACGTCTGTTTGAAAGCCTTGTCTTCCGTGTCCGCCCTCTGCTAAAAGCTGAACTACCCCGTAACGCCTTGGTGGAGGTACTTTCGATTCCCCTTGCCACAGCTCCTCGTACTTTCGCGCCAGAAACCTGGATTTGTGCAGTGGACGTCATCTCCCTGAGCTCACCCCACCGACTACCACAGTAAGCATGGCATCCCAGGACGCATCACCCGCTACGGAAACTCCAGCTTCCCCCATGGTTTTAACAAAAATCCGTCATCCGTCTATCTTTAACGGTGAAGACAACAAGGATGTTGAAGATTGGCTCGACGAATATGAAAGGTGCAGCAAGAATAACCGGTGGAATGCTAGCATAACGCTTGCAAACATAATCTTCTATCTGGCGGGAACGGCGAAGACCTGGTTTACCAATCACGTACAGGAGATGCCTACGTGCGACATCTGCAAACAAAAACTGCAGGACATATTCGGCAAACCATTTGGGCGAGCTCTGGCAGCCAAAAAAGACCTGGCTACTCGGGCTTAATCGTCAACCGAGTCATACCTGGCCTACATGCAGGACGTTCTCGCAGTGTGTCGAAAGGTGAAACCTCCATGACCGAAGATGATAAAGTGGGCCATATACTTAAGGGTATCGCTGATGACGCATTCAATATACTTCTCTGCAAAGACGGCTCTACGGTGGACTCAGTGCTGCAAGTGTGTCGCCGTTTCTAACAGGCGAAGCAGCGCCGCATCGTCCATCGGTTTCAGCGCCTTCCCAACACGGCGACTACATCCTCATGTGACGACTTGATCACGTTACAACAGCCTTCAAGTCAGAATAACCTCACTACAGTCAAAACTCGATTTAACGAAACCCGATTTAACAAAAATCTCGATTTAACGAAGGTATCCTAATTCCCCCTCAGACACCCATAGGGTTCAATGCTTTGACTAACCGGAAATAACGAAACCGATTCCGTGATTTGTCCCGATTTAACGAACCTTTTTTCGAGAAATAAAGGTGAAAAAGTGTTAATTTTTGGTCTATTTTGTAGACAGCACCCCAAAATTAGAATTTTAGTAAGAATTGTTGTTGTTTCTTTTCATACGCGCTAGCGGCGCCGGTCGTGGTGTTGGCGCTACCCACTCGAAAGTAGCGCGGGGGGTCATGACAATGACCATACGGACCCCCAAAGATTGCGCTAGTTGTATGATTACCAACTTTGGCGCCAATTTGTCATTAGCTGTGTGGCTTGCCGTCCCGTCGGCGGTATTTAGGGAAGATTGTTGCGCCGCTAGCCGAACCGTCCTTTGGGTCGGTGCTACCGGCGTGAATTCGTCACGCGCGAGTGCGACGAAAAGTGAAAATGGTACGTGCTAACCGTTACGACCGCGATAAGCTGGTACGGTTTATGCGGATGCAAAATGCATTATGTTCAATGGGTGCTCAGTCGGGGACTTGACTTTACTACTTTTAAAACGAAAGTACTGTTTAAGCGGGTACGTTTTAACGAGGTTTTACTGTAATCGAATGTACTGAATTATGTGCCCAAGAAATGCCTCATTCAATTTAACGAAGTTCTAGATTTAACGAAATAATTCACGACTCCCCTCAGCTTCGTTAAATCGAGTTTTAACTGTATCATCGTGCGCAGGGAAATCGAGGCCTTGACTCCTGTTACACATACGTCACCTCCTGCAGAGGCAACAATAGCTATGATACAGGCTGTTGTCCGCCAAGAATTTGCTAATGTGGGCCTCATTTCAAATCCTACCCCACCGACCCTGCACCACAGCCAATCCCAGTGGTTGCTGCTGCTGCTGCCACAACCCCGCCCTACACACCGCGCTGCCCTACCCGCAATCCTGCGGAGTGGCGCACATCTGACGATAGGCCTATTTGTTTCGTATGCTGTCGAGCTGGCCATACGTCCCGCTATTGCCGCAGCTGTCCGGCACCCCCCTCTCAACCCTATTACAGCCCTGTCAGCCATAACTATTATGCACCACGACGCGTTTCTGTCACCCCAGCACCGCCTCGTACCGAGAACATTGAGCAAGTCCGTCGTCCCAGCCGTTCGCCATCGCTTCAAGCCCACCGTTCCCGATCACCTACTTCTCGCCGCAGCTTGTCCGGGACGTGCCAAGGACCTTACTCGGGAAACTAGGCAGCGCAGCGCCCGGACGTGACGCTTCGTTATCCAACCCGGACAGCCGACTGTGTTTCGACCATCACACCACGCCGCAACCTGATCAATGTCCTTGCAGACAGAGTCCCTGCTCCCGCTCTCATTGACACTGGAGCCCATATTTCAGTCCTTAGTTTTTCGTTCCGCCAGCGCCTCAAAACGTTCTTACACCCGCTAACAAATCTACAGTTCGTGTTGCTGATGGCAACAGTGCTACCATCATCGGAATGTGCACTGCGCGCGTTAGCATCGCCGGCCACCACGCCCCTGTGCTCTTCGCCGTCCTTACTACTTGTCCTCAAGACGTCATTTTAGGCCTAGACTTTTTAACAGCCCATTCCGCCCTCATTGACTGTTTCTCCGGACTTATACACCTAGCCCTGCCCTATTGTGCTCCCGACCCTAGGGCTAATCATTCCCAGCCTCGTCTCCGCTGCAGTACATTTACTCGCCTACCTCCCGAGGTGGCAGTATACGTGCCCATGTCACCCTCTCCTTCCCTGCCTGACGGCGCCTACGTTGTCAACCCCCTCATCGATGTCACTCTTCAGCGCAACATCGTCCTACCTCAGAACATTATACACGTCGCGAATAACCTCACCTATATTCCCGTACTCAACTTCAGAATGTCTTCGCAAGTTCTCCCGGAGGGCATTTTCCTTGCCGAGCTGTCGCCTTTGACCAGCTTTACTATTTCTGCAGCGCTGTCCCACCGTCACGCCGACATACCTGCACAACCTGTCCCATCACATAGTCCGGAGGACCGCATCTCAGCCATGGTTGCCTCTGACCGGCGTCCCGAATATGCCAGCACCCTTGCCGGCCTTTTGCGGTCATACAGCGACATTTTTGATTTCGGTCACGGATCCCGGGGCCAAACGTCCGTCGTGACACATCGTATTGATACTGGAGATGCCCGACCTATTCATCGACGGCCTTACAGAGTTGCTCTTTCCGAACGCAGGATCATTCAGGAAGAAGAAAATGTTGGCAAGCAACATTATTGAGCCGTCGAGCAGCCCTTGGGCATCTCCGGTAGTACTCGTCAAAAATAAAGACAACAGCTGGAGGTTTTGCGTTGATTATCGACACCTAAACAAGATAACAAAGAATGACGTGTACCCTCTTCTAAGGATCGATGACGCTCTCGACTGCCTGCATGGTGCCAACTATTTCTCCTCCATCGATCTCCGTTCTGGATATTGGCAGATCTCTGTTGACGAAAGAGATCGTGAAAAGACGGTTTTTATCACCCCGGATGGCCTCCACCAATTTAAGGTGATGCATTTCGGCTTATGTAATGCCCTTGCGATATTCGAGCGTATGATGGACTCCCTATTACGCAGGCTCAAATGGACCACATGTCCGTGCTACCTCGATGACGTCATCGTATTTTCATCAACCTTTGAAGGCCACCTCCATCGTGTTTCGGCTATTCTTGGCGTCTTCCGACGAGCTGGCCTTCAGTTGAGCTCCAATAAGTGTACCTTTGGTCGCCGGGAACTCAAGGTCCCAGGACAGCACCCATGGCATCCAGCCAGACCCCGACAAAATTCGCGCTGTAAGGGATTTCCTTATACCGAAATCTAGCAGCAACGTGCGTAGCTTCCTCGGACTTTGCTCATATTTCCGGCGATTTGTACCAAACTTCGCAGAAATAGCCCGTCCGCTCACGCAGCTTCTGAAAAAGGAGGTCTCCTTTACCTGGGGCCATGAACAATCGGCCGCCTTCGTCGCTCTTTTTGCCCACCTCACCGGTCCGCCAGTGTTGGCTCGCTTCAATGCGTCAGCGCCCACAGAAGTACGCACCGACGCAGGTGGTCATAGAATTGGTGCCGTTCTCGCACAACATCAGCTCGGTTTACCTCGCGTCATCGCCTATGCCAGCCGACTCTTCTCTGTGCTTAGCCCTAGTTTGGGCCATTACAAATTTCCGCCCTTAATTGAATGGGCGGCCATTCACAGTAGTCACAGACCACCACGCGCTGTGTTGGCTTTCTACTCTCAAAGACCCTACTGGCCGCCTTGGACGTTGGGCCTTGCGCCTTCAGGAGTGCAAATTTTCAGTAGTTTATAAGTCTGGCCAGTTGCATCGAGACGCCGATTGCCTGTCCCGTCATCCAGTCGACCCGCCAAGTCAACCTGAATGTGTCAATGACGCTTGCGTGCTCTCTATTTCTGATTTTTCCAACATTCGCCGTGAGCAACGCCAGGACCCTCAGCTTCGCGAAATTATCAATCGCCTCAGCGCCGATCGCCATGACCCTTCCCTTCGTTTGTTTGTGCTCCACGACGGCACCTTATACCGGCACAATATGCGACCTGATGGCCCCGACCTTCTACGAGTAGTCCCTCAGCACCTACGCTCAGCCGTCCTTCAACAGCTTCACGACGGTCCTTCAGCGGGTCATCTAGGCGTCTCTCGCACATACGACAGTGTGCGCCGTCGGTTCTTTTGGCCAGGCCTATATCGCGCAGTACGCCGCTACGTAGCTGCTTGTGACCGCTGTCAACGCCGGAAAAAGCCATCAGTTTTACCAGCTGGACTTCTGCAGCCAATCGATATCCCCATAGACCCATTTTCTCGAGTGAGTCTGGATCTTCTAGGGCCTTTTCCACTGTCCGCATCGGGAAACAAATGGATTGCGGTGGCCACTGATTACACCACACGCTACGCGGTCACACGAGCAATACCAACCAGTTGTGCAACTGATGTCACTGCTTTCCTCCTCAACGACGTTATACTCGTCCATGGAGCTCCCCGCCAACTGCTCACCGACCGCGGCCGTTGCTTTCTGGCTCGTATAGTCGACGAGATCCTACGGCTGTGCAACGTTCGTCATTCTTTCACGACTGCCTACCATCCACAGATGAATGGGCTTACCGAACGCCTTATCCGGCCACTGACTGACATGTTGTCTATGTACGTTTCTGATGACCACCGTGACTGGGACATAACGCTGCCAGTTGTGACATTCGCCTACAATTCGTCGCGTCACGACACTACCTGCTACTCCCCCTTCTATTTTCTATACGGCCGTGAACGTCTGCTTCCTTTTGACAGCCTGCTCCCGTCTGTCACCACTGCCAGCTCATATGCTCGTGACGCCATAGCCCGAGCTGATGCTGCCCGCGTTGTTGCTCGCAACCGACTCGCAGCCTCTCAGCACTCCGAGAAACGTCGCTATGATTCCTGTCATCGTAACAGCGAGTATTCTTGCGGCTCTCTCGTGCTGCTTTGGACTCCAGCTCGCCGCGTCGGCCTCTCGGAAAACCTTTTGCCCCGTTATACAAGCCCTACCGTATTTTACGACCAGTGTCACCAGTGGCATGCAAATTTGCGCCCTTGCATCTCGCCCGCCTTGCCTCTACACCACGCACCGAGACGGTCCATGTTGCACGCCTAAAGCCGTACTACATGGACCCTGGTTTGGACGCTAGTACGCACCGGGACGGTGCTTTTCAGCCGGTGGGGAAGTGTAAGATTAGGCTGTGCATATGCATAAGGAAAGAAGAATAAGACTCTCGTGAGTTTGAGAGAAGACTGGTGGGAAGCGTCGGCTGGTGCCTGCAGAAAACGTCTGTTTGAAAGCCTTGTCTTCCGTGTCCGCCCTATGCTACAAGCTGAACTACCCCGTAACTATATTGCCATGTAGTCATGACAATGTCGTTGGTAACAAATGAGTGGGCTTAAACATCAATTGAATAAACTTTTTAAAACTGACTTGCGCCCATAAAGGAACTAAGCAATTGGGGGCGGCAATAGCAACAATCGTGCTCCGCGGTCGTCGAACAAAGTATGCGTGTCGCGTACGTGAACGCCCAATTTTAAGGCGGCTAAGAAATATCTAGAGAAAGCCGCAAACGGTGATTAGCATAACCTGGAACATTGTGGAAACACACTTGAGTGGTTGGAATCATCGAGATATATCTCGACGCATCTTGCGCGACAAAGGTGATAAAAAGTTGCATCGCGACGAAGAGCATGTACACATGAAAAATACAGAAACGAACCGCGCGCTGCAATTGCAATATAGCCGCTTGCCGGCGGTTGTCGAATAATACCAAATAAAGATTTGAATTCTTCGCGGCATTGCCCCCCACAATAAATACAATCGTCTCGATGGTTACAAAATGAATCCGGAAAGGTAAACAAAATATCAGATATAAACGTAACTATGGATTTTAGCGCGCATAATAAAGCTTTAGGCGCACAACATGGAGTATTACTGGGCCCGTCCGGCGCCGTTGGGATGAGGTCGAGCCATCGGGGATAATTTCATAATGAAGCTGTCTCATGCGCCGGAGAAGTTTTTATGGGCGGAAGTACAGCCGCAAGACTTTGTGCGCTGTCCGCGACGGCGTATCGGCGTCCAAACTGAAACTTAGTCTCCTCGTGCTTACCCAGCGTCGGGTCGTCGCACATTGTATCGTCGGACGTCGGTGCGTTGCTGGTCTTTGATGCGCAGCCGGGCTAATCGTGGGTATTCCTGTGCACGCTGCAGATAGGCGGCAACCTCGAGGTTATCTTCAGTCATGTGCGGCAGCATCGCGTCCAGATTTTTAGGGGCTTTTTGTCGCACACAAGCTTGCATGGGGTTGCTCTGGTTGCCTTCTGGACGGCCGTATTATACGCGGAGATCACATACGGCAGGATGGCCTCCCAGTTCTTTCGTTCGGCGCCGACGTACATGGCGAATATGTCTGCTATAGTTTTATCCAGACGCTCTGTAAGGCAGTGTTTCGGTGTGTGGTAGGCGGTTCTTCTCCGGTGGCATATCTGGCTGTGCCTCAAGACAGCTAGAGCGAACTTCGTTGTAACTTTTGCACCCCTGTCCGTAATGAGCACTTCTGGGACACCGTGTTGAAGGAGAATGTGATCGACAAATATCTTAGTAACTTCTCCAGAGGCAGTGATTTTGTTTTTTGCTTCGGCGTAGGGGATAAGGTAGTCGGTAGCTAGGATGACCCACTTGTTTCACGTTCATGAAGTCGGGGGGGGGGGGGGGGGGGGAAGCACATGCATTCCAATTTGCTAGAAACGGCTTGGTCGGGGCTGCTATGGGGTAAGTAGCTCAGCAGGCCTCATCGGACGCCTCTTGCGTCGCTGACACTCGCGGCACGTATTCACGTATTGTGCAATGTCGGCAGGCAACCACCGTAAATAATTCTTCTCTCGCTCTCGATGCAACGTCCGTGCCATCCCCAGGTATCCTGCTGTCGGCTCATAGTGAAACGCCTGCGCAATTTCGTTTCGCAATTCTTTAGGCACGACAAGGAAATATGTGGTACTTTTGTGCAATGCGAAGAACCACAGCTGACGGCTGAAGAGAAGGAGGAGAAATGGCCTTGCTTTCTAGGTAATCGACTAGTTCTTTCAAATAATCAAAGTTCAAAGTTTCAAAGTTCTTTGACTGGGCACGGTGGCACTGCTAGCATGCGGCACGCTGACAACCCGTTTGCATTCATTGTGCAGCTGTCCTTTGGCCTGCTGCTTCATACCGGCGATGGAGACACAGCGCAAGCCCGGGTGACCGGGAATGCGCAGGTGTTCTACGCCAGCACAAGCCAAGTGCTGGGTCTGCCACCGCTTACATCGTGGAAACCGCACCGTCACCACCGGACGACAACAAGCTCGGAATTCTTGGCACGTGGTCTACCATCAACGCCACCGCTCTCCGCAGCTATATACAGCCTACCGTGGGCGTACTCGGCCACTGGGCACGGTGGCACTGCTAGCATGCGGCACGCTGACAACCCGTTTGCATTCATTGTGCAGGTAAGGAAAGATTTCGGATATTGCATCCGCTCAAGTGACCCTTTTCTGGTAGTGCTGCCGTGCCCATCTCTTTTGTTAGAGGTTGTTGATGTCGCCCTTGCCTTGAAAAATTGTTGCTGCTGAGTGGAGATGTTGAAACTAACCCTGGCCCCGACCTAAACCAAATTGCTAAACAACTGAAGGACATTGCAGCTGACATAAAAGATATAAAAGAGAAACGTTTGACCTACATAGAAACCAAACTAGACAAAATTGCTGCCCTTGAAAGTAAAGTTGATGCTTGCCAGCAACAAATGACTGACATGAATCAAGTCATAGAAGCACTTGAAAAGAAAATT
The DNA here is from genome assembly GCA_023969395.1 of Amblyomma maculatum. Taxonomy (NCBI): domain Eukaryota; kingdom Metazoa; phylum Arthropoda; class Arachnida; order Ixodida; family Ixodidae; genus Amblyomma; species Amblyomma maculatum. Next base: position 516,172 of record JAJIZL010124686.1, on the reverse strand, counting down.
GACGATTTAGAAAATCGCAGTAGGCGGTCTAACCTAATCATTTATGGTCTTCCAGAAAATGACGAAGAAACAAGCGAGTCGCTCGAAGAAACTGTTAATAATGATATTATTGTTGACACATTAGACCTCGAAAAAGTGGCAATAGAAAGAATACATAGGCTAGGGAAGTCCGTGACAGGTAAGGTTAGGCCAGTAATAATGAAATTATTGGACTACAGACAAAAAGTAGCAATATTAGGAAGAGGATACAAACTTAAAGGAACCGACTACTCAGTTGGGGAAGATTTCTCCAAAAGAGTGCGAGATATACGGAAGAAACTTTGGGACAGTGCGAAACCAAACCGCGACAGAAAAGAAAAGGTATCACTTTCCTACGACAAATTATACATTAACAAACGTGCATATATTTGGGACGAAGAGAAGAACGACAAAGTGCCGATGCAAAAAAACGACGCAGAAAGCACAACAATCCGTCGAACAACCCGCCGAGCAGCACAATCAAAAGACTAACCTTGATGAACATAAACGCCTGCAGTGTTCTAAATAAAACCGAGGAATTGGAAACCTACTAGTTGACTATAACCCAGATATAGTGGCCATGACGGAAACATGGTTATCACCTGCTGTATTCGATCACGAAATTGCCCCACCAAACTACGCAATCATTCGGAAAGACCGGCCTTCACGGGGTGGCGGTGTAGCGTTACTGATAAAAAAAATGCCTTCCCTTTGTCCTTCTTCCCGATGTGGCTAACGCTGAAGCCGTTTTCTGTAAAATATTATGCGACGGGATGAGCATTGTTACCGGTTGCGTTTATCGCAGTCCATCTTCTGACAGCACATGCCTTTCAGCCATTCAAGAGTACATGCAGCGTCATGTCCATCAATCCAGGGTTATTCTTGCGGGTGATTTTAACCTTGCCGACATTGACTGGGACACAATGCATCACGCATCAGAAGCTTCAGATGCGCTAATAGACGTGATGCTAAATTTTAACCTACATCAAGTGGTTTCTCATCCCACTCGCACTCAAGGTACAACGAAAAACATCCTCGACCTCATACTTCTCAGCAACCATTTTCAAATCAACCAAATAGAATTGGACATTCTCGAAGGTATATCTGACCACAGTATACCTATGTGCACATTCCCACTCAGTGACTCCATTACTAGCCCTCCTACAGTTCAATGTTTCATTAATTTTAATAAAGCAGATGACCTAAGCATACTAAACTATCTAGCTCATGAATTTCCATCCTTCCAAGAAAAAGCCACTCATGTATACAGTGATGTGAATTCATTGTGGCTTCATTTTAAGAACATTGTGCTAAACTGTGTAAATAATTACATTCCAATGAAACAGAGTAAACAACACCTGAAAAATCCCTGGATCACGCGCGAAGTTATCCATGCTAAGCGACGTGTAAAACGGCTTCGCAAGGCCAACAAAAACAACCCGACACCCTCTACGACTTCCAAGTTGAAATCTGCATTACAAGAATTCAAGGAAAAACTAAAACACTCAAAACAACATTACTACAGTGTAAAATTTCCCAACTTCCTTAAAAATAGCCCACAAAGATTCTGGAAACATCTACGCAATATCCAGCCTACAACAAACTTAACAAAAGAAGAGAGAGCTACAATGGCTAATAGATACAATACATTTTTTCAGTCAGTCTTTACGAAAGACAACGGTACACTTCCTCCTCTCCCATCACCTCATACCTCGGTACTTGATCCATTAATAATAACAGATGCCGGAATCCTCAATCTTCTTCTCAACATTAACCCCAAAAAATCCAATGGCCCTGATGGAATTTCGAACGAATTCCTTAAAAGATATGCTGAATGGTGTAGCAAATATCTGGGACAGATCTTTCGTAAGTCGCTGTCAACTGGTAACGTACCGCATGACTGGAAAATGGCTAAAATAATACCGATTCACAAGACAGGAGACAAAATGAATGTTGCTAACTTCAGACCAATATCATTGACAAGCACTTCATGTAAAATACTAGAGCATATCATTTTCAAACATATAACCACATTTCTAGAACGTGAAAACATACTATCTCCTCACCAACATGGTTTTCGGGCTGGGTTATCAACCATCACACAACTAACAGAAGTAGTTCATGACCTTACCCTTTGCATTAACAACCGTTCAAAAGTTGACATGATTCTACTTGATTTATCTAAAGCTTTTGACTGCGTGAGTCATAACAAGTTAACTGCAAAATTAGAGAACATTATTGGAAAGGGAGAAGTTTCTGCTTGGATAACAAATTTTTTAACAAATCGTTCACAGTTCGTTATAGTCCATCATACGCCATCTGATACCGTCTCTGTCACATCTGGGGTTCGACAAGGCTCAGTTCTCGGCCCACTTCTATTTTTGATCTATATCAATGACATAACGAATAATATAGGGTGCAAAATTAAACTCTTCGCGGATGATTGCGTTATATACAAAGAAATTAAAAGCCACAATGACCATCTCATCCTTTCCGAATCCCTCAGCGGGGTATCCGAGTGGTGCTCCCTCTGGCAAATGTCTATTAATGTTAAAAAATCAGTAGCCATGACAATTACAAGAAAAAAGCAATCCTCTCTCTTCACCTACAGCGTTAATGGTACACCACTTTTAAAGGTTGATGAATATAAATACTTGGGAATAACACTGACATCAAATATGAATTGGGAGGCACACATAAATAATATTACGACTCAGCACTACAAAAATTATTTTATTTAATAAGACGCCTTAAGACCACACCAATGAATATTAAGCTTCTAGCCTATAAAACATTTGTCAGACCAATTTTAGAATACGCTAACACAATTTGGTTTCCTTATACAGCAACTAACATAGCTAAACTCGAACGCGTGCAAAGAAAAGCAGCAAGGTTTATTCACAGCAAATACAGGCGTACAGACTCACCCTCCCTTCTCTTAGCTCGTTCAGATTTAAACACATTATCGACTAGAGCAAAACAAGCCCGACTAAAATTTCTTTATCAACTACTACACGGCCAGTACAAAATTGATACAACTACGTACATATCGCATTCACTGTCTAGAATAACACGGCACCACCACGAGCATGCGCTAACGGAATACTCTTTTTCTAACGACGCATTCAGGTACTCTTTCTTTCCTCGCGCGATAAGAGAATGGAATCAGCTAAGCTCATCTCTAAAAAACACAAATTCATTGTCGCAGTTCGTAACCCAACTAGAGTTAATCACAAGAGACCATAAATGCTTCTTACTTTTATTCCCGGTTGCCTTTACACGTTACTAACAATTCTTAGGAATAATATGGGGTACACCGACTATAGTTATCTTTTTATTTTTTTTTGTTTGTTTTTTATAAAATGCTGCCATACTGTTGCGAGTATTGTTCGGTTGTTTTTCCCAAAAATTGTATACTTTGTTGTCCGCATTTATTGGAACTGTTTAGAATTCTTTCATTTCTTTTATATTGTATGCTTGTAACATAACATGTGTTTTGCCCGTCTGCTAGGCTCTCGATTGAGAGCGGCAGTATTGTTAAATAAAAATAAAATAATTCTCTCAACAAATTTGAAAAAATTAGCTGCTAACTAGCCCAACAAGCAGTTGTTTTAAACTGTTGGAAGTCGCTCATGTTGCCAAAATGAGCATTGTGACCTACCGCAGCAAAGTGTACTGACTGGTGTAAGCTGTTCAGTTTGCGGGCGCTGTAGTGCCCATTCCCAATATTTTACCCGAATGCGTGAGCGTTGATCTAAAAATCGATAACCGCCGTATAATGTAGCACAGCGATCAACTGCGCGAGAAGTCGGAAAACGCTGGTGCAGCTGCCCTCTGCACCACACCCTCTGCACAGAGTATAAAAGCCAAACAACCCGTGCGAGGCAACACGATCGCCAAGGACGCAGCCCTCCGGGTAGGAGCTGCATAATGCCGACGCGGCCTTGCTGCTAGGCCTACTAGGGCTCCATGGAGCCTCAGCGCTGATAAGATATCAAGCATGGGGACGCCAATGGACCCTCCAGTAGGCGCTGTAACTCCTGCAAGTACAACTGCAGGCTGCGGTAACGAGCCGTTACCTAGAGCTAGCACTTGGCCACAGAACAACGTGGACATTACTTCGAATACAAGGAGAACGCTCGGGCAGCAACCCGAGCTAAACGATACACATCAGGCTATGTATGTGCAACAGGAAGTCGTCACTAACGCTTCTCAACAAACACCCCGGCTGGTCAAACTACCTGGGCCGCCAGTCTGCGCTCCACAGGCAAAGAAGGTAAGGGCCGCCCCTGATAAGCTAGCTTCTGCTTATCCAACGCCAGCCTTACAGCAATCCTTCAGAGTGCATATCAGACCAACAGTGCAGACCAACAGATATCACAAGGATACCCTCCAGAGCTATACAGAGAGTGATAGACGCAGCGCTTTTTACCACAGGCTACCAGGGGTTTGTAAGCCACAGGGCATCTAACACTGTCACAATACATTTAGACACACTTGAGGAGGCACGCGAAATGAGCACAGTAATACAGATTCCAATCACGGCAGAGAAGTATCTTCCTGTCCTGACGTATTTTGCGTCATGTCCAAACACTCAGCGATGTGTCGTCTGTGACCTAGACGTACAAGATTTCCCCGGAGACGGTGGCCAGAAACCTCATATCAGGAACACCTACTGTGTAAGCCGCACGTCGTATGGGGAACACTGGTACTTTTCTGATCACATTACAGGGACCGAATACTCTTCCGGACAGATTTTACTACCACTGCCGCATAGTGCGCCCCAAAACGTACAAACCTAGGCCGGCGCATTGTTGCAGGTGCTACAGAGAAGGCCATATGCAGAAATTTTGTCCATATAGAGTTAACCCGGAATACATAACTGAATCGGGAGATGTGAAATTCAAATGCGGCCTATGAGAATCTGAGATTCACGATATCATTTTCTCTCAGTGTCCGACTAAAAAGCGAAAGCTCGAGTTAGCAAGGGCTAGACGACGGAAACAATGTGCACCGTTATTGGGTAAAAACATATTTGCAGCTCTGGCCGAAGAGCCGTTTGATGATCCCCCTGAAGAAGAAGAGCCTGTTGCGGTGGTTGCACAGAACTGCGCATCTTTTGCTGCTACGCTGAAGAATGGGCGAAAACAAAAGGGAGCACAGTCGCATTCACTGCTGATGAATTTCCGGAACTTGAAAACTTCACAAGCCACAGGATGCAATATAGAAAAAAAATTGCGATGCTTTAGCACAAATTACACAGCTGCGGCCAACGAAAGCGCGTATATCCCAACACCGAAAGGAGAGTTCATAAAAACAGAAAGAAACACTAGCAGGCAGTGCGACAACAAGGTTAGTGGATGCTCCGAGTTGAAAACCTGCCGCTAACACACCAATATGGGAGGCGGTACTGGACACACGCAACTGACACACCTCATTCAGAGAAGCTTACATCATGGATAGAAATAGCCGAAACAAGTGGCAACAGATTACACAATGGAACTGCAGAGGGCTCTCTAATGAAGTTGTGGAACTCAAGAGAAAATTATTGTACGGCAAGCTGCATTCATTGGCGTTCTTGATACAGGAACACAATACGTTATATTAAATAACAGGTTATATAGGGTACCAGTGTTCATTTATCTCTGATAAACGAACAAAAGCAGAGGCCGAAACGCGATGAAAAGCTGCCGTCCATATTAGGGCCAACATTCCCCAAACGCCACTTCACTTGAGCAAGTGTTGCAACAGTCAGCAGAAAGTAGTTACTGTACTCGCGCGTCCAAGCATAACGCCCCTTATATTAGTGTCCGTGTACGCTCGGCCAAGAAACACAGTACTTAATAATGGATGGGTTAAGCATATTTGCCATGCATACCCTGGAATTGTGATACTAATCGGTGAAGATTTTAACGCTCCGCGCACTCTATAGGGATATGATTATGACTCTTAAAGGGGTGATCAAGTTCATACTGCCTTCACAGAAATTGAATTAACACTGCTGAATCATCCAGCAGTCGCAACACTACCTGCAACACAAACACGCTCGCTAGACTTGACGTGGAGAAAGGGCCCTGTTGCATCAAAATGGTAGGCGGAATTAGATGCCTGGGGTAGTGGCCATGTCCCTAATAGTATTGGTCTTAATTTGGGACATATGAAGAAAATTTGAAAGCTTCTGTAACCCATTGGGATGGTGCATGGCAGGATACTTGAATTCATTCAGTTAGCCCGAATACTCGTGTTACCACCCTTCAAACGGTACTCAAGGATCACACCATTACAACTACAGTGAACGAAAATCAACCAACTCCCGACCTGCACCTACTAAAACATTAGGCATGCCGGAAATGGGCCGATATACAGGCTGGTCAGCATCCTGAAGACGTGCAAAGAAAAATTGAGGTAAACAGAGTGACGGCACAGGCACGCCGATATGAAAAACAACTGGCTCATCGGAGATGGGATGAATGGTGCAGTCGTTTGGGCTTAGGAACGACCAACAAGGCCCTCTAGAGGACTTTCAATGGCATAGAAAAGAGGCGGCCGGTTAAAGATCATGCGGAAAGTATTACACTCGCATTGCAGCTTACACAAGAAGAGTTTACGGATCAGACTGCTGCCCTTTTCTTCCCGAACCGTGCACATTATCTGGCGCCTTCACCGACAGTGGATGCGGTTGATAAAACAGGAATAACATTACCATTTACCAAATTGGAGTTATTGGCTGCTATAGAAGAAGCGAATGGTAAAACTGCGCCTGAACATGACGATATTCCTTATGAAGTATTCAAGAATTTTGAAGGAGCCGCAGTTGACAATTTGTTGAATGTGGTAAATGAGGTATGGCAAGGAGGAGACATTCCACTCGGCTGGAAATACTCGATGGTGGTCCCTATACCAAAGGCTGGGAAACATTCCAACAAGCCTAGAATCTTTGCGGCCTACCTCGCTAACACCCACAATTTGCAAGATTTATGAAATTATGATAGCCACCCGCCTGTCATGGTAGTTGAAAAGTAATAAAAAAATACCATGCTAGACAAATTGGGTTCCGAACAGACCTTGGCACAGAAAATGGACTGGCTATGCTCGCTGAAGAGGTCATACACGTGTCGCCTTATAGCCACCTAGTGCCCACTGTAGTGTCTACCGACGTGGCGAAGGCATACGACAACGTGTTACGTGCCATGTTTGTTAGCAACATGGAATGTATGGGCATTCCCTTGAGTTCATAAAAGCAGTACACAATCTGCTTAAGGGCAGTACGTTTTCTATCCGGATAAACGGAAAACAAATTGGCAATTACACCTCGAAAAGAGGCGTGCCACAAGGGTCAGTGTTAACCCTTTGCTATTTAATATAGCACTGCTCCCATTGGCGTGGAAATTAGCTGAAATACCAGAAGTGCTCGTTCATGATATACGCAGATGATGCCACGATTTGGTCTCTCCATAAACAACTTGAGAGACAGAATCGGTATCTGCAAGAGGCTTTAAGTTCCATAGATGAGTACCTCCGATATGCAGGTCTGAATCTGTCACCTCAAAAGTCCGGTTACACTCATGTTGCAAACAAGAATAGAAGAAAACAGTTGGTAACGCAAAGAGTCACCCTAAAGATTGGAAATCAGGCATTGGAAGAGGTGGACGAGTTGAGGGTTCTTGGCCTAGAAATTCACAAATTTGGCAAATGAACACAATGGCTTCATAAGTTGAACAAAGTAGCTGCGACTTCCTTAAACCTGATTAAAACGCATTTCGTCTAGGGGAGGAGGAGCTCGAGCGGACATGGCAAGACGTCTAGTACAATCAGTGTTACAGCCGAGGATATTATACCAGGCCCAATTCCAGACACTTACGAGGCGGCAGTGGGTGAAATTGGAAACAATAAATAGAAACGCAATGCGCAGTATCACAGCCTTAAACAAACTTACCCCTATCTCTATTCTCCGAGAGTTTGCAAAGATAAATATGCTGACAGAATTAATTTAACGACGAGATTAAACAAGGGATATGAAGCGAAAGTACGTTATGCCCGTAGTATCCTTGTACAACGAAGTGGCAGTTTAAACACTACCAATGGCTGACCCCCCTCCGTGGGAATTCACGACTATTACGACAAACAAGACCACTCGGGTTCGTCGCAAAGAAAAACTGGTATCTCGACCTGTGGCTGATGCACTTCCAGGTACCTGCATTGCATATACGGACGCCTCAATGGTAGAAAATGGCGGTAGAACTGCAGCTACTAGTCCAACACACAGTGAACCAAAGGTACATAAAGAATATGTTTCAGAATAACCGGGCTCGCTTATGATTGAACGCTATGCAATCCGCGATGCTATGGAGGCCATAAATAAAATACATTTCATAACAGAAGCCCTTATCTATGCAGACTCCTTAGCCGCCATAAAACAACGGCAGAAAGTGACAAAGACGTTATGTGTAAGCCAGGAAATCCACGCACTCAATAAAAAACAGATACGCATCCAGATATATTGCACACAAGACGATGCTGAAAACGCTGAGCAGAGAAAAGTTGACCAACTCACACATGAAGTTCCAAACAGTAATGCGCCCCTCACCAGGCTTCCGTTTGATGCTCGCTCCTCTGTTCCCATCTTAGCATCCTCTTTAGGAAAAAGTACACGTGCCATCATTCCTCCGTGTACATTTCCCCTCCCTCATAACTTAACGAGATTGGAGGAGGTTTCGCTTAGAAGGTTAAGAGCTGGGGCGGCCCGCACCCCGTCGGTAAAATTCCGATCGGAATCTCAAGAAGCCATCGGACCAACCACATGCCCGAAGTGTTCCACACAAGCTGCAGAAGTGGATGCTCGCCACCTGCTGTGGACTTGTGCAGGGACAAGGGTATCAAGGACATAAATTCTGCGCGAAGTGGGACTAACCACAACATCGGAAGAAGACTTCTCTGAATGGCTCACTGAGAACGACAAGAGTGGGAGCCTGCTCCCGTTCCTTACCGAAAATATTTTACATGAGTTTCTATATGCCTTATGGCAAGCTTGCGTAAAAAAAAAGCTACCACCTCCGCCTTTTTTAACAATGTTTTCACCTTCATCTTTCATCTTTTTGAAAGCTGTCATCAAGACATATACTACTGGCGTATCGCAATAGTAGGATAATTTCTTTTCCTTGTGGTTCACATAGCACCCGTAAAATAAGTATTACTCTACGTCTTTTTGATTGAAAACCGCTATCTTCCAAAAAGAACCGTTGAAGTCTTCCCAGTGACATACTAGAAAATAATTCTCTTTTTATAATCTGAAAACAAAACAGAAAGCACTTCTCAGTAACGACTTCTTTGCCCGTACTGGTGAGGAAGGAGATGAACGGCAGTTGATAACCGGAAATCCTATAGCAAGACCTGATCTGATTATTTAGGTTATCAATTGCACCTTGCTCTCCTACATGCAAGAGCTAGTCCCACGTTTCCTATTCCTATTGTCTTCTTAAAGGTGTGCATAAAGCTGAGGAAAAGTCGATAAGGAATAACACTGCAGACGGGCTGATATCCTCGCAGAGAAAAGCTGCACCGGAGTGTTCATTGGGCTCGCATATATTCTCGCTTATTTCGCCCATGCGCTCCGTCATACGGCGCTTATCGAGTCGGCTGTCGACGCTCCCGTGTTGAGGTTAAAAATAGTGGGAGGGTGCAAGTGGTGCCGCGGACTGAATTAATGGAGCTGCGCTGTATTTTTTTACGCTTTTGCTGCAGCGTTTCTAATACAGACACAGGAAAAGTTGAAGGTGGTACAACGGTTGGAATGCTCAGCCCACCATGTCAAGATTTCAGGCAGTCGCATTACAACGTTCTGCAGTCCTCAACTGTGCGGGTACAGAGATCATAAACATATTCATGATCCTTCTCGATCTAAGCTCAAGAAAGTGTCTGCAGCCAAGCTAACGACAACATCTCCGCACGAAAGCAATTATAAATTACCTAATTTGATGAAAGGTCATTGCTTTAAACAAAGATAATCAAAGGCGACAAAACTTGGACGAAGCAGAATCACACAATGACATTACCAATGGGACTTTCAGGGTGCTTCTGTGTTTCTTATTAGTTGTATTTTTCCCGTGCTACTTTCAGTAATTAGCGTAACCAAGGCGTGATATTAAAAAACAAATACTCGATGCTTAAGTATACGAGCGTTTAAGATTATTACGAGACAAAGGCATCGGCACCGTCACCCAGCTTCAATTGCGGATCCAATTGCTACGGCCTTAATTACCTTTACTTCAATTCTGCCTCCGTGTTATCACATGCGCCCATCTGTATACGGCCGTACGTCATCAGATGCATACCATCGCCAGTAAGACATTGAGCTTTACTTTACTCATAAATGTGCACCTCAACTCTAGCGATGCAATATCTGATTAGGTATGCTCCAGGGTGGCTTACTTACAATCGCACACCATCTGCAGGATGAATACCGATAGCACAGTGACAACTCGGCTAAGTCGTGCAGTGGTATGACCTGCCGACCAGATGGTGCAAAATTATGTCTCCTGACAGCAGCACACTCGCTAATTTTCGCTTACATTTTTGATGGGGACACCGAAGCCACATTTCCTTTCTTTCACACTATCCCGCTGAAATCATGAGGAAAAACCATAAACCGGGTGCTGTTGGCATATCGGTATAGCACACGAGGGCATGCAGGCACTTCCGCGTGTATTTCTCCGTTCCTATTCCTAAACGCTTAGTGTTCTCGGCATAATGAGCTTTCCAAATGAGAAATTCAAAGTCCCTTGCATTTTGCGATGACAACTTTTGCAGGCTGCGAGGTTCGAAACTGGGTTTGGGCCCACTGCGGAGGAGGGGCGCGCAGCGGGGTTTACGGAGCTTCTCCCTAACGCACACCCATGAAAAAGCCGAGCGCCAGGCCGGGGGACGCTTCCCCATTTTTACCGGTGGGTGTCCGGCGGTGGGTTTCGAACTAACCACCTCCCGCAGCCGAGACGGGCGCTCTGAAATGAATCACTAAGTGCCTAACGTTAAGCCACAATTGAAAATTGTGATTTGCTTTAGTAGATAAGCTAGATGCGGGACAAACTTTTCCCTCCCACAAATTGATGGCAAATTGATGTCAATTTCAAAGTTATCTCGAGGCACTATTTTCAGCATTTCAACAGCTACTAGTTATTCGTGCAGTGAAGTTTAGGCAATAAATAATCTGCGCTATTTGAGAATGAGTGCGTTTAAATGTGTCAGTTAGCAACCAACAACTGCAGGTTCAATTTGGAAAGTGCACAGAGTTTTATGCTTAATGTTAACTCTAAATGCAACCTATGAACGGCAAATGCATATAGGGTCCCATAGGTTGCGCAATTCACTCTTACTTTAGCCAGGCATTTAATTCCGCTGCATCGTGTAATGCTCCTTCAGTGGATATGCTTCATCCACTTGCGAGCTGAGCAGCCCGCATTGTCACGTTGGCTGGTTATCAACATTTTTGACCTGCATTTTGACTTACAATATCGGGATGGTTAGCTTCAACTGCACTGTGTAATTTAAGTTCCGAATGTTTAGTTTTGCTGCTTCACAGCAGGAACAAATTTCGAAAGATAAAAGCATTTGAAACACATAGGGCCACAAAAATGGTATCAATTACGCTGTTGAAGCGGTTTTGAGGTTTAGCAGTTTTTGAAATGCACCATGGAAACGAGCTTCTTTGCGTGGTCGATTGTGCAAATCGCATGCAGGACTTTTGCAAATCTTATGCAGGAAAAGACGATAAATGTCTTTTAAAACGAAAGGCTTTTTACGATGTTGTTTAGGAATGATCCAACTCTTTGGTCGACAACATGCAATCAATTATCTGGATATTATTTAGGCGGGAGCCTTTCTTGTTCCTCGGGCTCTAGAAATGTTCATAGAAAGTGGCGCTGAAAATGTTTTCAATAGCTGACACTTAAAAGAAAACAACGTTCCTTTAACCGGAATCTGACCCCCATCCCTCCGATCACCAGTCGACCGCAAATTCAAATAGTGCTCGTGAGAAACTGATCGTGATTCTTTTCTAGCTTGACGATGATAATAGCGATGAATATGACAATACGGTTAGTCATAATGATGATTATGATAGTTGCCATGAAAATGACAATGCAAATAGTGATAATGATAAATATGGTTGTATCGATGACAATGCGGTTGCCTATATTTGATAATAATGATGGTGGCGATTGAGATGATGATGATTGTAGCAGCCACAATGGCGATATAGTTAGTGAAAACATTCCTATTAAACGGATTCGACAATTTCGTTCTTCAGCAGACTTAAGCGCAATCATGCAATTTTTCATCACGTGGTGTAGTGTTGATCTGGAATGATGGTGTGACATGCCGTGTCCTTTTAACCATTATGCAGCGTGCATTTCACTCTGGTTCATTTAAGATAACTGAAGTCTCCAAGGACGTCAGAAACATTTATTTTTTAAACGCTACTGATGAGAGGTCAGTTCGGTTCAGTCGTTCGGTCTTGTCCGACTCTTGGTGATCCTATGGACCATATCACGCCACGCTTTCCGGTCTCACACTATCTTCCTAACATCACATAGCTTCCTCTGCAGCGTTTGCTGCCTATCTCTTCTCCGGTGACCCTCAACCTTTCCCAACATCAAATCTTTCTCCAGCGACTCCTTTCTTCTCATCAGATGGCCAAAGTATCTGAGCTTTAACTTTAGAATTTGACCCTCCAATGAGCAGTCAGGGTTTATGGTAGACAATATCAACTTATTTGATCTTCTGGCAGTCCAAGAAACTCTCAAGTGTCTCCGCCAGCTCCACAATTCAAACGCGTCAATTCTTCGGTGGTCAGCCTTCTTTACGGTCCAACTCTCGCATCCATACGTCAAGGCTAGCCATGGCTCTCTTTCCCAGAAGCGGGAGTCTCCTAATTTCATGGCTGCAGTCTCCTTCCGGGATAATCTTGAAGCCCAAGAAGAGAAAATCTGTCACAGCTTCCACTTCTTGTCCCTTGATAGGTAGTGATTAGATAAATAATTTCAGCTACACAATGAGAGCTTTCATTGAACTTGGCGCATTAGTGAGAGTAGGGTAAGAAAAAAGCTTTGTAACGATTAATATAACTCAGACAGAATCGTTCAGAACAGTTCGGATGTGTGCTTCGTAATTTCCTTCTTCTGATTCGCGGTCTTACGGCTGATTTTTGCGTTATTTGGCTGAGCCTGAATCTTAGGGCATTTATTTATTCCGTACAAGTGATTTGCCTGGAACATCAACTATCATGTACGCCTTGCCTAATCATGGGGCAGAAGAGATATTTCGAAAGCTGGATGAAGCTATATCGCCACGACGAAGTTCATACTCAATTTTTGGATCCCTAGGGAGTGAGTACATGGAAGGAATCCTTAAAAATATAATATTCGTATGACTACAAGAGCGTTAGTTGTGAAACATCCGCCTTGCAAGCAAGAGGACTGTGGTTCGAATCCCGGTGTCGCGCAATTCTTCACCGGATAAAAAAAAACTATCCGCGTGTCGGTCGAATTGCATAAACAGGTTCGGGGTGCGAACTGATGCCGGTGAACACCACCGGCAACGCACTCCCTTACCAGAACAGAAGGTGGCCACCCTGGTGCAGTAATTGGCCGCAACTTCTCATGAGAATGTCCCATAAAACCCCGGACCTCAGTCACTAGCGCCTGCTGAACGACAGACCTCGGCGGCGGTCAGACCGGTGACGCAGCAGGGGATGCTAAGAACTCCTGGCTACGCTGGACAGGCCGCCATTGTAAACTGACCCTGGCAACGTCAAATACTAGAACCCTAGCTAGTGAAGCTAGGTTAGCAGTACTGTCATAGGAACTAGAGGGTATGAAAAGGAATATCATGGGGCTTAGTGAGGTTAGGAGGCCGAATGAGGCATATACTGTACTGAAGGATGGGCATATACTGTGTTATTGAGGTTTACCAGAGAGGCGACAACTGGGAGTAGGTTTCCTTGTCAATAAGTATATAGCGGGTAATATAGATGAATTCTATAAATATTAATGAGAGTGTGGCAGACATCGCAATTAGGCTTACTAAACGGTATAAACTGAAGGTTGTACAGGCCTATGCACCTACATGTAGTTATGATGACCATATAGCTGAAAGCTTCTACGAAGATGTACAATCGGCAATGCAAAAAGTAAAGATGCAGTATACTGAACTAATGGGCGACTGGGTCTAGGAATGGGAGGGGGTAGTTACTAGTTGGGTTTGCAGAGAGTAATAACATAAGAATCATGAATACCGTCTTCAGCAAACGGACGAACCGGAAATGGAGATGGCAATATCCTAACGGGGAGAGTAAAAATGAAATTGACTTTATACTGTGTTCAACCCCCTCCCTTATGCAAGATGTAGAGGTAATCGGGAAAGGGCAATGCAGGGCTAGAATTACTTTAAATGTGGAAAAGGGAACGGAAAATATTAGTAAGAAAGAAGTTCATCAATGAATTAGCGGTGAGGGGGAGGGCAGAAGAGTTCAGAATAGGTATTCACTATAGAATAGATATTCAGCTCTAACCGACGATGGCGACACTACCTTAGAGGCAAACAACAAAAATTTCAGAAATATCAATACTGAGTGCGCTGTAGAAATAGGCGGTAGGATAGCTCGAGAGGATACAGGTAAGCTGTCTAGAAGACGAAAGATATGATTAAGAAACCCCCGAGTATGAAGGCTCCCAATCCAACAGACCATATAGAATTGACAGAGGTATCAAAGCTAATCAATAAGCGTATAGTGGCCGATATATAATGCATAACATAGAGAAACTTGAGCATATTGTAAAGAGCGGAGGAAGCCTTAAAGCGGGGAAGAAATTGGGCATGGGCAAAAAAGAGATGATTGCGCTAAGGGACAAGGCGGGCAAAGGCCTCACGAATGACAAGATAGTCAAGGTAGCCGAGATGTTTTATACTGATCTCTACAGTAGCCAACGTAGTCAAGACCGCAATGAGATAGGCAGTAGGGAAAAAGAGTCAGACGTTTCATCAGTGACGAAAGACGAGGTTAAGAAAATAAGAGAAACTATGAAAAAGGGGAAAAGCAGTTGGAGAGGATCAGATAACTACAGATTTGTTGAAGGACGGGGGGGGGGGGGTGTAACGGCAAAAAAAAACTAGCCACCCTGTATACGCAGTGCCTGATGTCATCGATGGTACCGGAACAATAAAAAAATGTATACATTATCCTTGTTCATAAGTAAAGGGACGCTAAGGACCTTAAAAATTAACGACAAATCAGCTTAATGTCTGTTACGTATAAGGTATTTACTAAGGTAATCGCTTATAGAATCAGGACAACCTTAGACTGCAATCAAGCAAAGGATTAGGGAGGTTTTCGGAAGTGGTACTCTGCTATCGGACATATCCATACCATCAACCAGGTTATAGAAAAAGGCTCCGAATATAACCAGCCCTTATACATAGCATTCATTGATTACGAAAAAGCATTTTAATCAGTAGAAGCCTCGGCGTTGACGTAGGCATTGCGAAATCAGGGGGTAGACGAGCCGTACGTGAAAGTGCTGGAAGATATATATAGTGGCTGCACAGCAACCATCGTTCTGAATAAAGAGAGTAACAAAATTCCCACCAAGAAAGGTGTTAGGTTAAGGAGACACGATCTCCCCAGTGCTATTGATAGCTTGCTTAGAGGAAGTATTCAGAGTCTTGGAATAGGAGCAGTTAGATATAAGAGTAGATGGAGTAATCTGCGATTTGCTTAGTACATTCCTTTGCTAAGAAACGCAGGAGATGAACTGTAAATAATGATTGGTGACTTAGACTGGCAAAGTAGAAAGGTTGGCTTGAAAATCAATTTGCAGAAGACTAAGGTAATCTTCAACAGCCTCGGGAAGGAACAGCAGTTTACGTCAAATAGCAAAGCACTGGATACTTAGGACAGGTAGTAACCGCAGATCCAGACCATGAAACGACGATAACAAGAATGAGATTGGGATGGAGCGCGTTTGGCAAGCACTCGCAGATAATGACTAGCAGCTTACCGTTATCGCTCGAGAGGAAAGAATGCAACAGTTGCTCTTTACCTGTACTCACATATGGGGCTGAAACGTGGAGGCTAACCAAGAGGGTTCTACTTAAGTTGAGGACAATGCAAAGGGCTATGGAATCAAAAATGGTAGGAGTAACATTAAGAGATAGGAGGCGTGCAGAGTGGGTAAGAGAAATAACTCAATTTTCGGACATTCTAGTGAAATCAAGAAGAAAAAATTGGCATGGGCCGGACATGTGGTGCGAAGAGAGGATAATCGATGGTCACTTAGGGTAACAAACTGGATTCCAAGGGAAGGAAAGCGTAGCAGGGGGCGGCAAAAAGTTAGGTGGGTGGATGAGGTTAAGAAGTTCGCAGGGGTCGAGTGGAAGGAGCTGGCACAAAACCTGGTTAATTGGAAAAATATGGGACAGGCTTTCGCCCTGCAATGGGTATAGTAAGGCTGATGATGATGATGGTGATGATGGTGATGACCGAGCGCAGTCTCATCGCAGTCTCAATAATATTTTTTCTAAGATAGAAACGTTTTCTTAAGTTTTTTTTCTTAAAATTTAGAGCAATAACTACAACGTGTTAGAAACAAGAATTGCACAGTGTATTTGACCATAGCTTAAGCAATCATATTGCACATGCCGGTTGAACCGATCACAAGCCTTCTCCTTCTGGCTGTGTCAAGCTGAAACTAAGACCTGGCTCCTGAGTCTCGGCTTCATATTTAGGTCATAATGTATTCAGTCGGTCGGGCCGCACATTATTAGAATATTGGGCTGCCTGTTCTCTAGACTGGTGAAAGTGGTCGACATAGAATTACTTATCAGTTTCATTAATACCAAGTGAATCGTGAGTTAAATGTGTAAGTTTAAAAAAAAGGCCTCAGTTTGGTAGAGATGTAAGGTTCAACGCAATTGGGCGTTTCAGCCGTATGGAGCAATCGGGATTTTCCCTAGGTATGCAAAAATTGCATGTGACTATATACACATCGAAAATTGCGATGGCGAATAACTAAAAGTATTTTTAACCCCCATGAAACACAGATACGAATCAATATCTTGATGGTGGGCTGAAATATTGATGATATTTAATAGGTGGCATCAAGATAAGTGCTTATCGCTTTTTTAAGGTGAAAATTATTGATAACGAGGACAAAAACGCCTTGGTTGTATGTCGTAAAAATATCCGTTAAAGGCTATCAAAATTGTGCTTTGTCTTTTGAAGCTCAAAAGCGGTAGTCACGGCTCGTCTATCGGCGCCCTTGTGTTTTTGCCCACTACTAGTTAATACTGGTGGGCACATCTATACGGGGCTGAACCACTCTGGTAAAACCCGTTTATTGGTGTCACGAAGAGGAAGACAAAGTGTGTCCCTGTGTACAATCGATGGCATCCAGGTGCGAAGTAGGCGAGACGAATAACGGTGTCGCTAGATACGGTCTTTATTCTAGACCTTACATGAACTGACAAAGATGTTGCTGAACACGAGGTTTGCAACGAAAAATCTCCCGTTATATGCTCATAAATAAATTTATTCTCGCAGAGTGAAAACCTGTTTGGAAACATTTTTGGTTACTTAATCATATCGGCTACTAAACATGAGGAATAGAACTCTCTACCAAAGGTATTATTGAGTCATTTTGGTGACATCACCTGGCACCTGAGCTCCTTGCCTTATAAAGTTTCGCCTGTCATAGAAGGCGGGCGTAAAGAAAAAATCAATATTGATATTTTTGGGCATTTGTTTATGGCGTTGCTTTAACCTTGTGTCGCCAAAGGAAACGGTTAATTCTTAATGGATATATAATCTTTTTTCACAAGAGAGGAAAAAAACGAGAGGAAAGGGGAAATAAAAGTAGGACCAAAACAAATCAAATATTTCTGCAATATAAGCTCCAATCACGATCTTTAGCATGGTGGAATGTCCAAACCTACCTAGGTTTCAGTCTTTGCACAGTTGTGCCAAATGTCCAGGCCTACACTACTGCTCATCCATGCTTGCAATATTTGGTCATATTACGTCATCGCCAGACTTTTGCTATGAAGTTTCAGCTTTCAAGCCAATAGAAAAGAAATGCTTGTATCCAACGATAGTTTTTCCTCTACCAAAGAACCTAAATATGCTAGCTGTAGATTTAAGATACTTTTTCCTTCATGAACTACTGACGATATTCTATCGCAGATTACTTAACAGTTTACTCATAGTTGAAAACATTGTGGGTGAACGTAACTTACATACATAAAAGCAAGACGAAGACACGCACTCTTCTCACAACTCGCCCAGCTTTCCATCTCATTCATCTATATTGTGCCCGTTGTTGCGATTTTCTTTCTTCATGAAGTGAAGGAGCGCAAAAAAATATTTCAAGAAGCAGAAGCAGGAAGTAGATCACTTTGTTCAGTATATGGCTGTTTTGAGGAACTTTCGAACGTCCGGTTAAGTTAACAGCACAGGGATCAATGTACACAATTAATAAATGTAGAGATGAAAAGGGAAGCTATATCTGTTCGCTCGACAAAAAGGGCGGGAGGAAAAGAAATTTTTATATTTTTATACCCCAATTTAGAAAGGCATCACGGAATTCCGCTGCTGAGATGATATACTTACAATGCATGGGGTGCCGTTTTTACAAAACACTTTGCCACTTTGGCCAGGACACATGTGCTCACATTCTGTGGCGTATCCAGCCTGAAATGAACGCGTGATTTACCACGGTGACACAATGAAGGAAAACGTGTCCAGCTCGCCGCTTCTACTGCTCTAAATAGTTGAAGGTGTCATGTGTCTAGACTCTAATAGCGAATTACCGCGCTCAAAATGTTTCACTAGATTTCAATGTCCGGCTCAGACAGTTATGATTCTTTATCTTATACATTATGGAATCCCTGTTTATATCTGATAATTGTCGGGTAACTGAGCATTCGTACGATCCCACGTTCGGCCGGAGAAACGTAAGAGTGCAAAGGGCCAAGTTGGCCTGCTCGAAGAAAAGGTTTTCATTGGACGCATCCCTGTATTTGTTCACTTCGTCCGGGAAGGCAGTTGTGTTTCCACGGTCGCCATAGCTCTCGACATTGGGCTGGCGTCATAGCAGTTGAATGGCGTGATGCTTTTTATGACAGACTTATAATTTAAATAAGGGGCACTGATGACTCCTACCCTAAAAAAAATCATTTCAATTTTACAGTTGCATTAGTCAGTCTCGTAACTTAGTGTCCTGCCGCCACTCTTTCCTGATCTTCTGCACATATTTGACAGCTCGCATACCGCCGGACCGTGCGCCTGGCAGCAGCAGACTCGACTATTGTAAACAAAATTGCACAAGAAACAATTTAAGGCGAATGCTAAGTATTCCGACAATTGTCACACGGTTATCTCGGGGACGTCATAAGCTTATATTAATGTTTTTAGCCAAAATAAGCATTACTTTAGGAAAATTAGAGTATTAAAAAATTAATTGTAAAACAACCAAAACCCGCCTAAAGAAACGCCAACAGGACAGAAAAGCCGCTAAAAATCCCGCCTCCCGTAGTACGATATTTTGCCCACTAAGGAGTGTCATATTCCGCAAATATAACGGGAGAGCCGCTACTTGGAAACACTGCTTGCATAGTCTGTTTTTGAAAGGTTAGCAGTTGTAGATATATGCTTCATTTTTGGCGGTTTATTGCGCAAACAAAAGTGTCTATGCGCATACAGCAGAAATATATTGCAATGAAAATCAAGTACCCCAAAGCCGCTTTTCTGAATGATTTAAAGCAAATATTTAGGAACACGATCGAGATAGATGCACCCATCGGTAAGCCAAATATATGATTTAGGGCTGATGTACTAATAATGTGTGTATCAAACAAATTACATGTACACGAAAGTGGTATATCTAGCTTAAAAGGTGGGCGAGACGAGCCACGAGTCGTTTACAAGAACCTCTTGCAGAACGAAATCTCGAAGACTATTGAGATTAGGATAAGCTAGTTACTTGTTAAGAAACCGCTCTTTTAGGAGCGCTTTTGTAGGTGGCCACATTCATTTGTACTTGATGGTCTGGTAAAGGGATTTATGCTAGGACTTCAATGCGTGTCACCCTCACCAGCATTCATTTCTAATATTCCTGAAATGATGGACATTCAGAAAACGTTGCATAATGTATATAGAATGAAAGTCTCGTATGCTCATGTGTAGACATTCTTTCACGGAGGTCGAATGCATCAAACATTCTCCATCGGTTTTTACAGGTCTCAAAGCATGCATTTTATAATAAGGAAATAAAATCACACTTTTTAACATTAAATATGATCTTCTTTGAGCATGCATGCTTCGAGCATGCTATAGACAGGAATGACTACAGAAGGTGCGAAAAAAGACATCTGGTGTAACGCTTCTATCTAGATTATAACAGGTGCGCAAAATAGGCACAAAGAAAATATAATCATCTTTACAAGCATGCGATGAAAGGCGGCAATTTACCTCGCTCCATCTTCAGTTCGAACGACTCCATACACTGCGTTATTATATACGTTCTTCAGAGCACTAAGGATTCTCTTCTTTGTAATCCACAACCGAAGGTATCAGCGTCATTGAGACATAATATGCTTGTTCTCTTGACATGACAGCGGGGAAAACGTTATTTTCATGTTCATTTGTAGCCAGGATTTGAGCATATTTATGGAAATATGTCGCACGATATTGGACTCGGCGACGATTTTTGTGGCAGTGACATGAATTTCAGGTTTCATATTTGTGTCATTTCAACAAACGAATCATGTCTTACCGCGTGAGAATGAAAATGCTTTAACAAGCTATTTTTCACCGGAAAAACGCAATTCACAGCAAGACTATTATGTTTTGTTTTTCTCCGGGTTCATCACTTGCATAGAACATTTAGACTGGGGTAATAATAGATTTTGCCTTAAACCTATATGCCCTTCATATATTACCGGAACAAGCACCCGTATTCAAGACTCGCCACTGAAATGAAATCACGCAACCCGACAGAATCCGCCCACAGCTGAGGTTGACCTCCTCAGTGTTTCACGTTCGGCTGCTGGCAGGTTCGGCTAACTTTTCATTTCAAGGTCAACCAACCATTCACACACAATATTAGGAATCATTAAAATTGTTGGGACCATTGCATTATCATTACGCCACACTTCCCTGACATTCCTCGTTCCGGTTTTGGACTTTCTTGCCTCTTTTTTTTAGGTCCACGCTCACATGGGCATATGTAAGCGAGGAATCAACGCGTTATTTACTTTCTCTGCTGTGGCTTTTCAACGAAAGCTTGTACCTTATGCATTTTTGTAAATAGGGAAGAATAAAGCTAAAAATCACTTACGTTTTTTTTTTTTAGAATGGGAAGTAAATGGATTAACGAAGCCTATTGGGTGGAGTACGCAGAGAAAAGCCACATCGCTTTTCCCGTTGAATGTTGGTTCCTTATTAACTACAGGTACTCTGTGACGGCAACATTCTTTCGCGCGACCCATTTCCCACATTTCTTTTCCGTCAAAAACTTCCCTTTCTTACACCTGACGTCACTCATAGCCTAACTCACTTCGGGAAGTTAATCACCGCGAACCAAACCAAACATTTTTGAGGCTCAAAACCACAGGCCCTACATTCTGCCTCAGCTGGAAACCGTTAAATTTGCTTTAATTTCAAGAAGTTATTTTAGGAGGTCAAATGAGAAATCTATTGAGTGCGTTCAGTTTCGCTCTAGGCCATTAATAATGTACAGTCATTAGCCCTGTTCTCTAATGTACTAGACCACCAAGGTGGCTCCCAAAGAAAGTAAAACTTTCAGTGCGGTAATAGAGTTTAGAGACATACGATGGTAAGTACGCAGACTATTTACCATGAAAACTCCAATGTATCGTTTATAGAGCAGCTGGACTAGAATGTAGCTTTATTTTTATTCCACTCTGCAGCGCCCTAGCTCGGCGACATTGTGACCGTACCTAACCAGTACAGTGAATTTCAATATGGGCAGTGTTTGAAGTGAGGCTTTTCTGATAATATGTAGAAAACTAGACCAAGTTATGACTTTAGCTTTCGTTATGTCAATAAAGAAACCTGCCGTCTGGAAAGTGGTTTCAGCACCTGCACCGAGAAGTAAATTGTTTCACCTTAAATATTATTTATTTCACACTCACCCCTTTGTAAATTTCATCGCATGGAGGCTTGGGACCGGTAGTGGTAGAAACTGCCCGTCGCAAGAAAATGCAATATGTTTAGCAATGCAAACACCACAAGCAATTTCAATTTTCAGCCTATGCTATTGAAGTAGTACTCAGTCATGGCAATATATTTTAAGCGTGAATGCCTTCTTTTTCAGTGTGAAAATTGGTAAAAGTACTGATTCCCGAGCGCCATCAATTTTCACTAGTACAGTAATATTATACCAAAAGAATATCAGATTTATAGAATGCCAAGTACAAGGCGTTTTACATCTAGAACTTGAGTCGTAAACAACAAAACAGACATATAAACATTGGAAATGCTTCAAGTGGGTGCACCCTATTCTCGCTCTTGTTTTTACGAACCTTTCCGGCAGGATGTTTCAAAGCGTATTTAAGTGATTGTAAACAATAACATAGAAAAATGCCGTATTTTGTGCAAACATTACCGCATAATGTTGATCTATCAAACTTCTCAAACATGAACTTATATTGCAATAGAGGCGTCAATGTTTTGCGTAATAACTAAACTACTGCGGGGTTCTCTGTTCTATATTTAATTATTGCAACATATTTAGACCGGGCGAATAATGGCATCTAAGCTTAGAACTTATTTCCCCTCGCCCTACGGACATGTAGAAGTGTGTCAATTTTTTTATAATGTTTTTGATATAAGTTTAATGCTTTGTCTTTAAAGGATAGAAAAAAAATTGGTGCAGGCTAAGATCAACCTCGAAAAATATAACGTAGCAGCTTGTTTGCGTCGCTTCCTCGAGTTCCCTTGCGGAATCTTGTTCGTGACATCAACTGATCTACACTCGAAAATAAACCATCTCCTAGATTCGCAGTTTATTAGTATCTCACGCATACTCCTTAGCAAACTTTCGTAAGTTTTCGCATTAATTAGAAACATCAAGCGATGAAGATATAAATACCCGCTTAAAGAAGCCGTTCGAAAGAGCAAGCGTGGCTTAGGAATAGCCTTTTTGATCCGAGAGCAAGTAGCCTCTTTTATATGATCCCTATTTAAAAGCCGAAACCCCTTTCAATAGCTCACCCAGGCCTGGCCAAATATGTAAGTGCGTTGGCTATATAATACACATGTGTAGGGCTGATTACTACGAACAGATTCTACATTTGGGCCTATGGTTTGAGCTTCCTGGCTCTTGCCTACCTGTCTATTCCGATGAAGTCGAGCAACCCCTCATGTCATCTCATAACTACCCTCTTTCGCAAGAATACCTCTATGTTTCGCTTGCAAAGCCCAATTCGTCATCGGATTTTCTCGACCGATGCTCTGTACACTTCTTAATAGCTCAAAGTACTGGTTTCTGTAGGCGTTATACAAGGACAAATTTTAACCTGAAACCATTAGAAACCGAGTTTGTAGAAAGCAAGATGTCAATGCTTTCAGCGTTGGCGTTGCGTGCGGAAAGTCACGGCCTTGCCCATTTAGCTGACACGTAACATGACCATGGACTTACTGGCCTCAGGCTGTGAGACGTAACAAGACAACTAAACTAAGACTATGTTTAATAGGCTGGGAAAAGAACAGCAGTTTACTCTAGGTTGCGAATCGCTTTAAGTGGCAAGCGAATATTCCTACTTACGACAGATTGTAACCCCAGATGCGGGCCGTGAGAGGGACACAATTAGAAGCATAAGATTCCGATAGAGCACATTTGGAAAGTGCTCGCAAATTATGACTAGCAGCTTAGCGGTATCGCTCGAGCCGAAAGTGTACAGCAGGCATCTTGCCTGTACTAACGTATGGGGCTAAAACTTGGAGGCTAGCGAATAGAGTTCTATTTCGCCTGGGGACAATGAAGAGACTCATAGAAAGAAAAATAGTTCGTTTATATATAAGACACAGACGATGCAGATTGTGTCAGAGCTATAACGCGAGTTAATAAACCCCTGAAGTATCATCTTTGCTAATCTTGTTCCTTGATTTAAATGGTCTACTTATCTCTGTTCTCTAGCCTTATAATATCGGTATTCTTTTTTTCTATATTTCCTTCCGGCATGACCATAAGGAGCAGCGTCACACGCTTTTCACCGCGTAATAACGTTCTACTACCCACGGGCAGACCTAACTACGGTTAGCAACTCCTTCATTTCTCGTCTATATCAATTTAGAATTCTCTGAACTTATACATCAAGCAAATAGTTTGGTTTCTTCGCTTGCTTTCACGTTTAAGACTTTCTTCATATGTGATATCCATTTTATTTTTCTTAAGTATCGCAGCACACGTCAGCGATTTATGGCAACTCCCTTCTTAAAGCTCATTATAAGTATCTCGGCATTGATGTTTGATCTTGCTTAGTAATACAAGTTGTTTGTTGTTGTATTATTGTTTACTTGTTTATCGAAAATTATGTTCAGTGGAGGTCCCACCGCTTGTATAGTACCATAGGGCCTCTCGCTGTGTATGCTTTTAATTGTTTTGCGTTCAATAATAAACTTTCAACATCAACAATATTCTAGTGGAAATCAAGAAGAAGTAATGAATAGTGCCTGGGCATTGTAAGATCGGGGAGAGAATAACCGATATTCGCTAAAAGTAGCAAACTGGGTTCCAAGTGAAAGAAAGTGTAAAGGGGGCGGCAGAACGTGAATTTAGTGGATGAGGTCAAAAAGTTTACAAGGGTATGGTGGATGTAGCTAACACAGAAGCGGGTTAATTGTCGGAATAAGAGAGACGTCTTCGCCGTACCGTTGGCATATTTCGGCTGGTGATGACGAGTCGACAGGACTTGTTAGATTTTGAAAACACTATAAACTCATGCTTCCTATTTCAGATGGGTTGCTGATAGAAAAATGCCGCCTTCGAGCGCTCTTGCATCCCAATTAGGCAAGTTGCCTCCAGCCGACACAGATCCGTTCGTGGAACTTTAATAAATCTCAGATTTATATCTATTTAAGGTGTTCCTCAAAATAATATATCTGTGTGGAATATTAGTTGCCAAAACTTAAAAATAATTATGTTTGTTAAGCCAAAGGAAGATAGGCTGAAGAAAATTTCTAATGGGTGGCGGCAAGCGACATCTATAATGCGGTCGGGTCATATCTTTAATCGTGGAGCTTTTCTTTCTCCACAAATTTCTTATTCATTAGGACTCGGCAGTGTCCTTTCAAAGAATGTGTATACAATTTTATATTTCCTTAACAGGTACATAGAAAAAAATATTTACATATTCCAGCAAGACATGACAAAGAAGACTGCCACATGTTGACAACCGAATTCTTAGATACTCTTTTAATGACAGATTAGGTCGTTTGGACCTCTGTCAAACGTTGTAAAATAAACTTGGAGAATGAGGTGCCAAAAAAGTTCTCTATTAGACACTTATTAAAGCTTGTTGGCAAAAATCTACAATGTAATATGAAGTTAGGCTTGAATAGAACAGAAGCAGAACTAAATACCCTCCGCCCCACAAGCGACTCACACAAGAAGAAGCGACCAGCCTGAGAAGACTGCAGACTGGCACCTTCCACAACTTATACATTCTAAACAAAATGTTTCCCACACAGTATAGAGATAGCTGCCCCTGGTGCGGAGACAGTCCGACCCTATACCACGTCACATGGGAATGTAAACACAACTACACTTTCCACAAACAAACTAACCCGAGGGCGGAGCAATGGGAGGGCCTGCTAACCAGCTGCGAGCTCACCGCCCAAAGGGCATTGGTGCAGCACGCATGCGAGGTAGCCAGGACCAGTGGAGCCCTGGAATGAATGAACCACCCGTGCTAAGGAGTCTCCAACGGTGGCGAAGAAGCGGCTGCAGGAAGACTCTCCGAGACTAACCAAAACACCTCAATAAAGTTTTTTCACTCACTCACTCAACGCCCTTCTCTTACGTAGCGCTCAGCGGTGGTTTTCGTGCACAAAATGAGGCCGCGAGGTCTCGTGAAATTTCATATTGTGCTGTGTTTGGGAGTTGAATACAGGTACAATAATATTTGTTTCGTGAACAGCATGAGAACATGCCTCCATAATTGTTTCGCGGGGAAGTCGTCTTTCACAGATCTGCTGATCGAACCTGATAAAATATTATAATCAGGGCCTAAGGTACGTGTCATAGATTACGGGGTCATAATTGCAATGCTGTCTTAATGGAAACGATATTACAAAAGAAATATCGCGATACAAAATAAGATGAATATGCCTAGTTATAGTGGGCAACAATTCAGCTTGACGCTGAATAAAAGTTCAAAAGAGAAAAAAGCTCATCACTTCTGGCGGTATTAAAAGCAGACTGTTCTTATTAGGGACTACGGTCTGGCACGTGTCTGTTGTCCGTTTGTAAAATAAAGTTAGTTTTTCTATGTAATAAACAAAAGTTTATATCTTCAAATAGGCTTGAAAAGTTCTGGCCAAACGTAAATACTTTGGAGCGGTAGCTATATTTCTCTCATAACAAATTGGAAGGCCACCTACGCTGGACATTTGACATTCAAGCGAAGCAGCGGAAGTGTGTTCGCTACGTTGCGTGACTCGCCGCTGTAGATTCGTTTCGCGGAAGTGACGACATTCCCTCGCTTCGCGGAATCATGGATGCACGCAGAACTATAAACCAAGCATAAAGAGCGTCTCTAACCAGAATTAACTAACGCTTGCGCTCTGGGTAGCTAGGTTCAGCCGAGCTTATTCCTAGCTACATTTTTGTTAATTTTTCCAACAGTTAAAATAGAACTTCGCTTTTGATAATGTGGTGCGAAAACGTTACTGCAAAACACTCATACGATATCACGATATCGGAAATAAGCAGAGATTTTGTTTGTATCTGTGTCCTAATTAGCCAACCAAACCCTGAAGTCACAGCCCACATGTCAAGGTGTGGATAATTCAAACAGTGGTATCCTAAAGTATCCACTCTCTAACCAAATTAAACATAAGATAAAGTCTAGAAAAATCGTCTTACGCTTGATTTTTCTCTGGGAGAGGAGCGTATTTGAACCCAAACATTTCGCGTGTAAAAAAAAATAGTAGTTTCCTAATAATTACACTTTTTTCTTTATTTCGTGCTTATGAGAAGTACATTGCAACCACTAAAGAACAAAGAAGCGTGCATAACTATGTCTTCACATGACGCTAAACCTTTTAGAATTTAAACTATTTAGAAAAGGTATTAGGTAGGGTCGAGCTGAACTGTCAAAATGTCCCTCATACTGTGAATGAAATTTCCCGCGTGGAGACAGAGAGAGAGAGAAAGAGAGAGAAGTCAGAGAGGTTAACCAGGAAAGCTTCCGGTTTGCTACCCTGCACTGGAGAAGGGGAATGAGGAGTTTAAAGGAGAAAGATAGAAGAGAATGATAGGGAAGGTAAGGCGGCGAGGAGCACAGTCACAGTTTCTCAATCAAGTTTGTGTCTCTCATAAAACACATAAGTGCTTTGAAGGCTTTGCCGTTAGACGCCTTCTGTGGCCATGGGCCGAGGATTTTCTCCACTGTGAAAGGACGGCTGTCAAGATGGTCCAGAGCAGAAAGCAGCGCATATCTTTCACTTGAAAAAGCAGGCCACTCGCAAAGGAGATGCTGTGTGGTCTCTTCGCAGCAGCATCTTTCACAGTTAGGGCTATCCGCCATTCTCATCACATAAGCGTATTTTTTGGTGAATGCAACACCGAGCCACATACGGCACATCAGTGTTGTTTTGCGCCGCCCTTTGTTAGGGGGAACACGAAGGCGCAGCCCAGGGTCTAGTTCCCTGAGGCGTCGATTGGAAAACTCTCCTTTGTTCCAGGCTGAAAGCTTTAGCTCCGCCGCTAAGGAACGAAGTCGACAAGCTGCGTCAACTCTAGATATAGGAATGGTCAGTGTAGTTCCGTCGTTGTGTGCAGAACGGGCAACTTGGTCTGCCTGGTGGTTTCCCTCAATACCGCAATGTCCAGGTAGCCACTGGAAAATTATATCATGACCTTTTGATGTAGCGTCGTGGTATAGCATTCGGATCTCTGCAGTTAGTTGCTCATGTGATCCACGAAGTAGCGCAGCTTGAACACCTTGAAGCGCTGCTTTCGAGTCCGTAAAAATGGACCAGACACCTGCAAGTTCCTGGCCGATGTATTCAATAGCTGCACGTAAGGCAGCCAGTTCCGCACCAGTTGGAGAGGGGGGGTACGTCGTCTTGATCCTCAGCACGATGGACCTCGACGGTATCACTACGGACCCCGCGGAGCTTGTTGAAGCAACTGAGCCATCGATGTAGACGTGTTCACGATTATTGTGCATAGAATACATGTGACCCAACGTCATTTGCTTCAAGGCAGGCAATGGTACACCCGTTCTCTTTTTTGCTCGCGGAATAGATAGGTAAACTTTCGGTTCATGTAGGCTCCATATGGGTAAACTTGGTCTTGAAGCTGGAGTGAACTGTGAAGGAAGGTGGGTGCGATGAGCTGCTATGGTTTTGGCAAATGCAGTATGTGGTCTAATTGTTGGGATAGTTGCCAGGTGGTGACGGGAAACCCGGGTGAGGTGTCGTATATGTGTGCTCATGGTTTCAACAGCAATATATGTAGCTATGGGATGCTCGCGGGAGAGAAGAACCGTTGCTGCCGTTGAGGTGCATTTTGGCAGTCCAAGGCAGATGCGGAGAGCTTGAGCTTGCACGCTTTGGAGGATCTCGATGTTCTTCTTCCTAATGTTATTGAATTTTGGAAAGCTGTACCGCATGTAACCCAGGAAAAGTGAACGGTATAGTTGCAGCATAGAGTGCACTGACGCGCCCCAGGACTTGCCTCATAGAAAGGAGAGAACATGGGCAATCGCCGTCAGTCTTTTCTTCATACCACTGATATGTGGACTCCACGAGAGGTTCCTATCAATGACGATTCAAAGAAGCGATGACTCTTTTCATAAGGAATAGCTTTGTAATTTATGCATACTGCGTATTGTGACATTGATTTTCGTGTGAAGGCCCCCACAGAGCACTTCTCTGTTGAGATAGTAAGACCCTGTACACAAAGATATGACGTCACAATCGATGCCGCTTTTTGTAGTCTTGAACGAACTTGGGGTCGAGTCACGCTTGAGGCCCAAATGCAAATATCATCCGCATATATGGAGATCTGAGCTGACTGAGGCAGCAGGTCGACTAGGCCGATGAGCGCAAGATTGAATCGAGTGGGGCTCAGTACCCCACCCTGCGGAACTCCGCGAGAGGTTCTATGTGAGGATGTTCGTCCGTCCTCTGTCTGGATGAACAGTGACCTGTCTGACAAATAACTGCGTATCCAGCTATAAGTTCGTCCTCCGATATCAGCAGTTTCCAGTGCATCTAGGATGGCTGCATGCGTTACATCGTCGTAGGGACCTTTAATGTCTAAAAGCAATGCCGCAGTCAATCTTTTCAGATTGCTTTTCAGACCGCTGCTTGTCTTCCCGCGAGTTGGCTGCTAGACACCCTGGCACTGTGCACTCTACGTCATATCTTCATCAACTATCATCTCTGCACAAATGCCTTCGGATGTCCTGCTCGGTTGTTTATTTATTTTATTTTATACATACTGCAAACCTCCTTGCGGAGGTTGTTGCAGGTTTAGGGTATAAAATGAAATGCATTAAAATGTTTCCATATTTGAAAGATTCATAATCATCTGAAATGATCTAATTTGTGTGCTACAAGAATCGCATAGCTGATATTTTCATGTCTACTTGATATGCGGCATACGAGAGAAAGTAGTTTTTAAATTTAAAGCATAAATTGTTTAAACGTTTTGATCAAGTCAAATACCTTGAAATAAAGCTCCATTTAATTATATTCGAGAGCTCTGAGCACAAGATTCATAGCAGTATTACACAATTTCTAAATTCTCAGCAGCTATTCTTTCCGCTCACCTATCTCACGCAAGATCATGCTCTAAATCTTTGCTGCAATATTACCTTTCTCCAATGCCGCTCAGAGCATACCCCCACTTGAATCATCAGATGGCATCCGCCTACGACGGGTTTAGGCGTCAAACGCATTACAGATTGAGAGTGCAGTGGGGTGAAGTGTTACACCTCCGCGAACACTGCGCAGCCGGGGATACTGTTATGTTAGATATGCATCTGCGCTTTGTCACTTCGCCTTTGCATATTTTACGACGGTAGGTTTGCTAACCACATCGATCGAATGGCCCATTATTAGCGGCGCCTGACTTTCATAGCACCAAAATCCTGCTATTCGTCGGCACCTGTGCAAACACAACGGGCGCAGAGAGAAGAGTTGTGACCCTTTGACGCATGCGTATGAGTCATGTTGCATCTTGGGTGTCTGACAAGCAACATTTTTATAGCTGTAAGGAATCGAACGATCGGAATCTGTTAGAAGCAGAAAGGCTGGCGCCGGTGCGCCGCCTTTTCCCCCACGTATTCCGCAGATCATGGCGCTTCTTCAGCACGTGGCATTTTTTTCCCTACAGCCGCCTCGCCGGGTTCACGTGTTCGACGTTTTGAAGAAGGACGTGGGTTCGAAAATCCGAGCGCGTGATTGGTCGCATAAGCAGCACAGTGGCGGCTGTGTCAGGTGGTGTGGATTGCGATATCGACTTCTGAAGGCTTAATGGTCGTGCCCATGTTTTAACAATATCACGCTGCGATGTGCTGAACGTATTTAGGGGTTTTTGATGTGGGTGGCACACGCTGAATTGATATCGCAAGTTTTATACAAACAGGCACAGCGAGGCTTCTGTGCACTCCGGTTCAGAACAAAGCTCCACGGACAACTCACGTCGCGTTGGCCACAGTGCTAAGAAATGTCAGATTGTTACATACACGAAAGACGTTTGCAGTGGCGCTGACAAGAGCACTGTCACTTGGCCACCAAGATTTATTACCTCATCAGCATTCGGACATCTCTCCCTCTGTTCTATGTTATCTGTGTTCATCGGCTTGTCGCCCGGTAAAATGTGGAAGGAGGTTTGGGCTGATTCAGAGGGGCCTGATGCAGCGGCCAGGGAGGTGACATTTTCCAATTTCAAAGTGGTTATGATCGCGAGGTTTGAAACGGAGCCGTTGAGATTGCGCATGCAGTGGTTTATGGGTGCCCGACAGGTACCTAGGGAAGACGTCCGATCCTTCGCAACGCGAGTACAGAAGAAAGTGAGGCAACAATGGCCGATGAACTTGAAGTAATTGACGAGAAAAGCAAATTCAAGAACAAATTGCTGCAGGATCAAATGAGATCACAGTTTGTGAATGGGCTGAGGGAAAGCGTACGGCGGTTTGTCATGTCACGTGATCCGTCGACGTTTGACGACCTCGCGACCTCGCTGTTCCACGTCTCCTTCGCCCCGACCACAAGACACGATGAATGAGCTACTGAAACGAGACGCCACTCAAACAAACACAAGACACGGAAAGAGAGCAGAATATCGTATGACCCCACTGACCCGGTGTGCCGACCAAAGACCCCACGAACCAAGACCATGCCATGTGGTACGTGCCTTGGCCTCGGTCAACGGGTCTTGGCGACCTGTGGCTAGAGAGGCTCGTGGACCAGGCTGCATCCGAGAATCATCGTGGCGGCAAATCATGGTATTTTTCCTTCTTCCTCACCTTCTATGCTCCAATAATAGAGGAAGAAGAAGCAGGCAACCCGCTGTCTGTTCCTGCAGTGACTGGAATAAATGCCGTCTTGAACCTATTATTCATCTTGGGCGGTTTCTGTGAGGGTTAGCCTGGCACGGCTATAGCTTCGTTGTAAGTCAGCTTATGCATTTTATCACGGTGGCCGCTAGGCTACTGGGCCTTCTACCAGCGAGGCCTATCATGGACGCTTTGAATGAAATCCATGGCCGACCACCACGTTCTCCAGATGTATCGGGGGCCTTGCCCCGGCGGAGCGTTCTGGTTCTCGTGATGGACATGTATAACCTGTACAACTACCAGCGCATCATCAAGACACTCCTCCTAGCCGGAACCCTTAGCTTCGGGATCTCTCGGGGATGCAATGGAGCGTCTGTACTTTCGAGTAACACACATCAGTCTTCAGCAGACTCGACACTTTATTCAACACAATATTGAACTCAGCAGTTCTGTGAAGGCCATGGCCTTCCACGAGGGTACAGTCGCAACAATCCTGAACACAATGTATAAAGTACAAGCCACTGTTCGCGCAGAGCTTATCACGGCCGTAAGTGAGCTATACCGATAATCCTCAAGGTTCTTCGCCGATTCGATTGGTGATCGCGGACGCCCAGGTGTGAAATAGACCATTAGTATGAGGCCTTCAAATCCTTAATTGCAGAGCTACGAGTGCGACGCATGGGGGCTGTGGAAGACTTACGGGTCCTCCGGAGTGAAACAGCGGCTCCTGAATCCCTTGCGGGTGCAGTGCGCGCGCAGCCTGCTGTAGATACTTCGGATGTCGCCAGCTGCGTCCCGGTTACTCTGTCAGCCGATCCTGCTGACTCTATTTGTAATTTGTCCTCTGCGATCGCCAGTCCTTATCACGTCATGATCCGATGAGAGGGACCGAGAGAAAACGGCGTTTATTACTCCGGATGGGGTCTACGAGTTCAAGGCTATGCCCTTTGATCTCTGCTCTGCGCGGCTACTTTCCATGGGCTTATGGACACTGTACTTGCATATGTCAAGCGGCAGACGTGTCTCGTTCAACTTGATGACGTTGTGGTCTTCGGTACAACGTTTTAGGAGCACCTTCGGCGCCTTGAAACTGTTTTGCAAGCCATAACATCCTCTTACCTTACTTTAAAGAACAAGAAGTGTCATTTTGCTTACACCGATCTCAAATTCTTGCGACACGTCGCAAGCACGCTGGTGTCCCGCCGGATCCCGAGAAAATGACCGCTATGGCCAAATTCCCTCCGCCCCAAGACCAGAAATCTATTCGACAATTTCTTGGGTTATGCGCTTTCTACCGGCTCTGCGTCAAAGATTTCGCTCGACTCGCCGATCCCTTAACATGCCTGACGAAGACACACATCTTTCACTTGGGATACACCACAGATACAAGCGTTCCAAGAACTTCAACGCCGCCTATAAGTACCTCCCATATTGGCTCATTTCGACAAAAATGCTGACAAGGCGCTTCATACCGATGCAAGCAACGTTGGCCTGGGCGCCATTCTAGCCCAAATCCAGGACGGCCAAGAACGTGTGATCGCTTACGCCGGTCGGTGTTTGTCTAAAGCGCGATCGAACTATTCTGCAACAGAAACGGATGTCTAGCCATTGTGTGGGCGACATCAAAATTCCGGCCATATGTGTATGGGAAACCGTTCAAAGTAGTAACGGACCACCATGCCCTATGTTGGCTCGCGAACCTAAATTATCCGCCAGTCCGTCTTATAAGATGGAGTCTCCAACTATCATCATCATCATCATCATCATCATCAGCCTGATTATACTAACTGCAGGGCGAAGGCCTCTCCCATATTTCTCCACTTAACCCGGTTCTGTGCTAGCTGCATCCACTTGACCCCTGCGAACTTCTTAATATCATCCGCCCACCTAACTTTCTGCCGCCCCCTGCTACGCTTTCCTTCCCTTGGAATCCAGTTTGTTACCCTCAGCGACCATCGGTTATCCTTTCTTCGCACTACATGTCCTGCCCATGTCCATTTCTTCTTAATTTCCACTATAATGACGGTAACTTGAGTTATTTCTCTGACCCACTCTGCAAGCTTTCTATCTCTTAATGTTACCCCTACCATTTTTCGTTCCATAGCCCTCTGGGTTCTCCTGAACTTAAGTAGAACTCTCTTGGTTAGCCTCCACGTTTCAGCCCCATAGGTGAGTACAGGCAAGATGCAACTGTTGTATACTTTCCTCTTGAGCGATACCGGGAAGCTGCTAGTCATAATCTGCAAGTGCTTTCCAAATGCGCTCCATCCCAATCTTATTCTTCTTGTTATTTCCTTTTCCATGGTCCGGATCTGCGGTTACTACCTGTCCTAAGTAGACATATTCGCCTACTACTTCCAGTATTTCGCAACCTAATGTAAACTGCTGTTTCTTCCCGAGGCTGTTGAACATTACCTTAATCTTCTGCATATTGATTTTCAAGCCTACCTTTCTACTTTTTCTGTCTAGGTCATCAATCATTATTTGCAGTTCATTCACCGAGTTGCTTAGCAAGGCAATGTCATCAGCAAATCGTAGATTACTGAGGTATTCTCTATCTACCCTTATCTCTAACTGCTCCCATTCCAAGTCTCTGAATACTTCCTCTAAACAAGCTGTGAATAGTACTTGGGGAGATTGTGTCTCCTTGCCTAACACCTTTCTTTATGGGAATTTTGTTACTTTCTTTATGCAGAACTCCAACTATAGGAATTCGACTTAACTGTCAAGTATAAGTCTTGCCGCCATATTTCGGACACCGATTGCCTCTCGTGTGCCCCTGTAGATCCCCCCACAGATGAAATTCCTGATGAAGACAGGCCGTTAAATGACATCAGCGCAGAGTGCCTCTCTGAAAGACAATCTGCAGATCAAGAACTTCCTCAGATTATGGGTTATCTAAATTGTGCATGTACAACTGCTCGGAGAACTTTCAAGCGTGTTTTCTCATCGTTATGTGTTCACGATGGTGTTCTCTAGAAGAACGTTTCCTCCAGCCAAACGTCGTACCTGATTGTTGTGCTTATATGTCTACGTGGTGAAAGTTTACAAGCTTGCCATGATGAACCAACTTTTAGACATTTGAGAACAACCCGCACACTTGCATGGCTCAAGAAAAAGTACTGCTGTCCTCGCCTTAATTTAGACGTTTAACATAATGCCAAAACGTGCCTCAGCTGTCAGCGTCCTATGCTGCCGTCGACCAAACCAACCGGATTCTTGAAGCCAATAGACCCGCCATCCAGGCCCTTCCAGCAGGTTGGCATGGACATGCTGGGACCATTACCCCTCTAACACTACGGTAACAGGTGTGTCATTATTGCTACGGATTACCTCACACGATAACGCAGAAACCTCAGCTATACCCTATGGTACTGCCCTAGAGGTTGCAAATAATTTCATCCATTGCGTTGTCCTGCGTCATGGAGCACCGGAAGTTTTGATCACTGACAGAGGTGCCGCAATAACAGCTGAATTGCTGCAGCAGATTTTGATTCAAAATCATACAGAACACAGGAAGACACTATACCATCCACAAACGAATGGCTTGAGCGAATGGCTTAAAAATACAATCGCTGACATGGTCTCACTGTACTACGACGCGGATCACAAAACATGGGACGAAGGGCTACCGTACGTCACTTTCGCTTATAATACGGCGGTCCAGGAAACAATGAACATGTCCCCTTCCGCCTAGTCCACGGCCGCGAGGTGACCACAATGCTGACGCCAGGTTGCCACATCTGGATGACGACAATCAGCACGATGATGTAAGTACCTTTCTAGACCTCGCCGAAGAGGCCCGTCAGTTAGCCAGGCTGCGAACTCAGAACCAGCAACACAGAGATGTCCAACGATACAACCTCCGACGCCGTGTTGCTCGGTTACGCACCTGGAGACTGTGTGTGGATCTGGTTTCCAATACGCCGACGGGGCCTCAGCAAAAAACTCCTCTGCCGATACTTCGAACTGTACAAGGTGCTGCGACCAGTTGGGGACCTAAATTACGAATTCGTTCCGCAAAGTTTCCAAATGTCCCGACGCTCAGCGCTCCCTGATGTGGTCCACGTGCTCCGCCTGAAACCTTAATACGACCGAAACAGTTGACATTTGTGTTGGTGTATGTGCGCGCGTGTATGACCCCAGCGACTGCCTTCCGTGCTATTTTGTTTCTTTTCTCTCTAAAGCTGAGCCTCTCAGCGTCGGGACGATGCTTATTTTTTTGGTGGGGGAAATGACACGGCACATTCCTCGTCGTCGCTTTGGGCTTTCGCGAGCGCTCAGGCTCCTCGAGACGGAGAAGCCGGAATTTTGTTGTTGAGCCGCTGGCCTGTCTTAGATCGCTGCCGTTGTGTGACTTCTGCTCAGGGACTTCTGCTAAGACCTGGTCCGGTGGCAATATGACCACAATTGCTTGCTCAATGACACAGCACTCACACGTATCGTGCGTTGTGCTCGAGCTGTTGCCTCGGAAAGGATGCCATGGCAGTGTATCTGGGTTAAATGTTTACTGTCCTTCCAAAAAGGGCAAGATGAACACAGTTGAATAGCTCTTCCTCGACGCCCTCAAGCTTGTGAAGCCATGTCAGAACTCATTGCTAATTATGGGTGACTTCAACGCGTCCCATCCTTCGTGGCGCTACATAACCAAAACTTAAAGAGGCCGTAAGTTGGCCCTGGCTGTCGCCCGCGCACAAATGACTCTTTTGACGAAAACCGACCATCCCTCCCGTGTAGGCAACAGCGTGACCCGTGATACTAGCCTGGACCTGACGCTACTTCGAATACCACGCCCATGCACGTGGACCAGCCAAGAAGAGACTTTTGGCGGCAACCATTTTGTCCTTAAGACGCCGAAGCAAGTGAGAGTGGGTCTTGTCTGGTCGTCAGCTGCGCCTCACAGACTGAGATGCCTTCCGAAAACAGAGTTGCTTCAAAAGAAGACGAGCAACTCTCTTTGACCTAATGGGTGAGACAGCTCCAGACGGATTTAAAGAAACTCACCTCCATAGTGAAGGCCACAGAAAAGGCACCTGAGATCGACCCACACCGCCTCCATTTCTAGGAAGCTCGAAGAGACCTTGTGCGAAAATGGCGGAAGCAGCGATACAATCGCGGAAATGTATAGCTGAACTTACTATTGCCGTAGAGCGCTACGCAGAATAGCTAACGAGTTCCAACTGACACAGACTCTACTCAAGACTGCAGGGAGCACTCGGCATTGCCAAAACGTGGTCGCTCCTATGCGGCCTTCTCGACCCATTCAGTTTCAAAAAGGAAACCTCTAAAGTGGTTGCCAAGCTCCTCCATAATGAGGTGAAATATAGCATGCCCTAGAGGCGCGCTATATACTGATGAGTCCCAGACCGCAGTATAGGGACTACCCCCATAAGAATGAGCATTCACTCCTGGACGAATCACAGAACAAAAGTTCGAGCAGTGCTCGCAACCCTGAGAAGGACCACTGCCCCTGAGGCGGAAGGTATTACTTATAAGATGCTCCAGAATCTCGAGAAGGAATACCTACCTTGGCCAGTTATTATAATGAAGTAAGGAGAACCGGTACACTCCCGCAAGAATGACGTCACGCTAACATAAATTTAATTCCGAAACCAGGTAAGCAGCTCTCCCTCCAAAGTCTTCGACCTTTATTCCTAGCGTCATGGGTTAGAAACTGATGGCGCACGTGGTGCTCAACCGGCACCGCCCACACTTAGAAATCAACATCTTCCCTGACACCATGTTCGGGTTCCGGCCGCATCTCCCTACTAGAGATGTGCACCTTCAGCTTAGAGAGGAAGAGATTGATCATCCGGTTGGCCCAGACCGATGCTGTTCCGGTCTTAGACCAGAGGCAGCCTTTGGCAATGTGTCGCACGATGCCATCTTGACGGGCCTACTGAGGTCAAATTGTGGTTAACGAATTTATGAGTACGTGAGGACTTTCCTCATGGATCGAACTGCTATCCTGGATATCGGAGACGTACGCTTTAAACCGATTCATCTAACTAATTGAAGCCCCCCCCCCCCCAGGGCTCTGTGTTCTCACACACGTTGTTCAACGTGGTGATGGCAGGGCTTCATCTGCTGCTGTCAAGAATTCCTGACCTGCATCATGTGCTTTATGGACATGATACCACGTTATAGATCACAAAAGGGTCGGATGGCCACATCCATAACAACCTTCAAGAAGCTGAGATAACACAAAACTACCCAACTGAGAGCGCGCTTACATGCCCGCCTGATAAATAAAAACTGTTTGTCATACGTGTGCGAGCGAGGACCAAAGTAGTCCATATAAAAATTGACCTACATCTCAAAGGTATTCCCATTCCCAGAGGATTTACTAAGAGTGCTGTCCCTGTACATGCAGTGTAAAGGCAGAACGACCTACACTCTACAGCTGCTCAAGAAGCAACCCATGCAGGTGGCACTCTTGATCCACCGTATTTCCAACAGACGAGGGGGCTCAGGAAAAGCAATACTATGAGAATCGTGCAGGCGCTCGTAATCAGCCGTGTGACATTTCAAGCTGCCCCCGTAAACCTCGATGCATCGCATCTTCAGCTTGGCCTCCACAACACCACAGAAGAGCTGTTAGAAGCCCAAAGGACCGGACAGCTCACGCGCCTTCGATATACGGGAGTAGTACAGACTGTTCTGCTTCGACTAAAATGCCCGGAGCAGGCAACACCGCTGCAACAGAAGTACCACGCCATCCCACTCAAACTGGAAGCTAAGATCAGAGTTGTGCCGGTCCCGAAAAACATGCACCCGAAATTTACGCTGGTCGCAGGACCATAGCGGTCCTGCGACCAGCGTGGAGTTCGGGTGCATGTTACCTCGCAAACGTACCTTGGAGGTACCTTTGCGAGGTACAGAGGTGCCCGAAACTGTTTTATATGTCGACGCGGCGAAATATCCATCGGGCACAGACGCTACCGGACTAGATGCTACGGACGCCAACGGTTTAATTAGGATTGCGGACTCCTGTTCAGGCAAAAACTCGAGCACGACGGCAGAGGAGACCGCCATAGCGGTAGGACTCGCTCTCATACGCCACATGGACACACGTGACGAACATTAGACCAGCACGACATATACAATAATAACAGATTCGCAAGCCTCGTGTCGCGCCTTCACGAAGAATACATTATCTTTGGAGGCTTCACGCGGGCTCTCAGCTATATTTTAATACCTTTCGCATCATTAAAATCATCTGGACCCTTTGGGGGTTTAAAGAAGGAACGGTATTCCGCCCCACTCCTCCGCAGGTGCAATGTCCTCGCTGGCGAACCGCGGAGGCAACAAAGGGGACAAAGGACGGGGAAGACACATCGTTAATACTCGAATGCTATTGATTGCACTTGCAAATAATACAGAGCATGCCGACTAGCTATACATCAACAAGGTTTTTCTTGGAAGGGCAAGGCTACGTAAGAAGGGCTTTTGACTAACCGGCTGAGAAATGGGGGTGCGATTTCGGCGGCGGACATTTGAACGCGCCGTGAATATGGCGGCCGGGATCTCCCGTGCGCGCAGCGTTTGCCGCGGGAGGCGGCGAGAGCGTGCGGTATTTACCGGTCGCTTCACCGTTGGGAACCAGAAGATGCGCGGTCCTGCACAACGGGTCCTCCCGTGTGCTCAGCGTACTCCGTGCCCGCTATTCCCCGGAATTTGTCGGGAGAGGCGGCGGGAGACGACCGCTCTCGTTGCCGGCTGGATCCAGAAGCTCCCTCTCGTGTTCTCGCGGGAACCCGCGTAGACGTCTTGGTGGCGCACCCATCGCTGGTCTCCTTCCCCCAAGGGGAGGTATTTACCTCCTCTCCCAGCCGGCGCTGCCACGACGCTCGGCGGAGTGGTGGTGACCGGTCGCGGCGAAGGGGGAGGAAACTGGTTTTTCACATCCCCTGGTCACGCCTTCCTTCCTGGCAGCGAGACAACACACGCGCTCGCCCCAGCAACAACCTTCCGAGCGCTGTCGACGGATGCGGAGGGGGAAGCACACACACAGGTCGCCAGCGCAGTTCTACAATCTTACACCCACGTTACGCTATAATACCGTACACAAAGGGAAGCACAGCCACCGCCGCACCCAACACTCACCAAGGCGGAAGCTGTGCCATGATATCGACTGCAGACTCACACCTATGGGAATCTGTACCGCAACCATCTGATCTTCCCCACCCGCTACCAAGAGAAATGCCCCACATGAAAAAACATCGACCTACACTATAGCATTCTGTTTGGGTTTGCCCAAAACCACCCGGTGGCCTTCCACCCATAACACACCCCACCCTCTTCTCTAGAAAGATGCCTTATTCCGCACGGAGCCGACCGAGCAACTCGGGCTAATCGAGGGGGCCGTTAGAATTCCAGTGGCCAATAGAATTATAGACTGACTTATTTATTCCTTCCTAACACCACTTCATTAGCACCAACCCGCAAGACCAGCGACAGCTGCTCTGGCTGTACTACAGGGTCGAGGCGGCACATGGAGCATTGGACTGAAGGCTCCAGTCAGGAAGATAAGAAAACAAGTTTTTCCCCTCTTCCTCCTCTTCTTCAGTCATCCATTCACACCCATCGTGAATGGCGAAACCTTCGAAACTTTCAAAGCCGCGAAACCTTCAAAACTGTATTTGTTGTTTTTTAACAGCCGCCGGCACACAGGCTCATCACTATGAACCTGGCACGCGTATCAGTTCTGTATCCCGTGTTTGTTCATGCTCGTTGTCGCGATACGTGTTACCATTTTCTTTGTCGCGAAAGATGAGCCGAGATATGTCTCGAAGATTCCGAACACTTGAGTATATTTCTACAGTGTTCTAGGTTGTGCTAGTAGCGGTTTGCGACGTTATCTAGATTGTTCTGAGCAGCCTTTAAACAGAGTGTTGACGAGTGTTGACGAGTGTGACGAGTATTCTTTATTCGAAGATCGACGAACACGTTTGTTGCTATCACAGCCGCCGAGTTGCTTAGTTATTTTGCGGGCGCAAGTCAGCCCAATAAAGATTTAAATTCAGCACCATCAAGCCTGTGTCTTGTTTTGGTGTCAATGGCCTTGTCACCACTACGTGACATCTTGTGAAAGTGCTGCCTTTGATCCTTCAAGCGAAGACCCCAGCCTTGTTCCTGTTACCCTGGATGACCAGCTAACAGGCCACCAAACCTGTCGCCGGCTTCAAGGGCTCCAACCATGAACACGGTCTGCTGCCGGACCCCACTCGATCTCGGGAGGCATCGACGCTGACAATGGCCCAGCCTACAGCACCGGTTGTATTCGACCATCCCCGTGAGCCGCCCTGGTTCCATGGACCACCGGACGAAGATGCGGAAGATTGCATGAACCTTTCCGACCGTGTGGCAGAATCAA
The DNA here is from genome assembly GCA_023969395.1 of Amblyomma maculatum. Classification (NCBI taxonomy): domain Eukaryota; kingdom Metazoa; phylum Arthropoda; class Arachnida; order Ixodida; family Ixodidae; genus Amblyomma; species Amblyomma maculatum. The sequence continues at coordinate 474,975 of JAJIZL010124686.1, read as the reverse complement.
ACGGCGTGAACGACGCTGCGAAACTCAGGCAAGTCTATTTTGTTCTTCAAGAACCTGCCCGAGTTTGGTTCGAAAATCACGAGACTTCTTTAAAGAATTGGGTGATATTCAAAGCAGAGTCTTTGATGGCCTTTGCAAATTCTGTCCGAAAGGAAAGAGCTCAGGCCCTCCTCCAATCAGCACTTAAACTCTCAAACGAGCCCGTCCTGGTATACGTAGAGGCGATGAAGCGCCTGTTTCGCCGCGCCGACCCTAACATGACCAAAGGTGAGAGAGTGAAATTGATAATGCGAGGCATTAAAGAGTTGCTTTTTGGAGGACTTGTCCGGAACCCGCCGAAAACTGTGGACGAATTTGAAAGGGAAGCATCGACCATCGAGAAGACGTTGGTCATCCGGATGCGCCCTACGAGCGACCACTTCAGCCGGACTACTCAAGCCACTACCCCAGCGCACCTGCAAGCGGAGAGAACCTTCGGTTCCTCATCCGGGAGATCGTGCGAGAGGAGCTCCAATGATTGCTGCCATCGTCGCAACAACCCCAGGTGGCGACATTCGCCGACGCCGTCCGTGAACAAATCCAGCAGGCGCTGGGTGTTCCTTAAGCGACGGCTGTGACTGTTCCATCACAGGAGGCAACAGCGATGAACTAGGCTGCTGCCTTACGGCGCCCTGCGCCCCGACCTGATGACCTTCCAAACATTCGCCGCTACCGTCCTGTTCCTAAAAACCGCCCCTTAGCCCCCGCCCGCCAAACCTACCAATGACCCCCCCGCCCCAGGAAGTGCGACGCCTGGAGGAACGCAAACAACCGGCCATTATGCTTCCACTGCAGTGAGGCCGGCCACATGCTGCGCCACTGCCCGTACCGACGAATCTGTCTCCGCGGATTTGCAGTCGACGCTCCACGACCATGCCCAGGTGAACGACCGTAAGAAATCGACAACTATCTCCGTAGCGGTGAAATTGCGCCACCAAGCCGTCGGGCCAGGTCCCCATCGCCGTACAAGGCCCGTTTTGCGTCGCCAGGCCGTAACTATGATGAGAGTGTGCGCGGAAGGTCTCCAAGACCGCACAGTGGAAACTAAATAGAGCAACCTTTGGAGGTAAGGTTGCTTCACGGCGAAACCACGAAGTACATCCATAGCCGACGATGAGTGACGACGACGCAGCCATTAAATCTCCGATCCACAAGACGACAACGTAAACGAGTTCACGACCATTCTTCAAGTAGACGTCACCGCCCAGCGACGTTACGACCGCGTGCTTCGGACGCGACCTCAGCACAAGACGAAGCAAAGATGGAAAACCGAAGCCAATGTGCAATTTTAGGACGCGAACAAGCGACCTTGAGGCTGTCGTCGACGGACGCACGGTTACCGCCCCAGTGGACATCGGTGCCGACTACTCTGTCATTACCCCGCCGGCGTGGCGCAGTGGTTACGGCGCTAAACTACTGCTTCCAAGGATGCGAGATCGAATCCCGGCCTCAGCGGCCGCTTTTCTATGGAGGCGAAAATCAAGGCGCCCGTGTGCTGTTGAAATTCCAGAGTCCTCCACTACGGCGTGTCTCATAGCCTGAGTCGCTTTGGGACGTTAAACCTCACAAACCAAACCATACTCAGTCATCAATGGAGCTTTCGCCGCCCAGCTCAAGAAAGTGACGACCACTTGGAACGGTCCGCTAATCCGCACCGTTCCGTCGGAGCGATACACCGCAATTGTAACAGTAAATGGACGTATCTATCCTACCAGCTTCGTCCTCCTACAACACTGTTCTCACGATTTGATTCTGGGCATGGATTTTCTGAACGTACATCGAGCGATCATCGACCTCCGATCTAAACTCATCAAGCTCTCGATCGACAAAGCCATACCGGCTAAGAGAACGTCGACGCATCACGTCGCTCTCAACGTCCTCAACGGAGAATTGGCCATACCACCCCGATCAAGCGTCATCGTCCCTATGGTTACAACACAAGTCGGAATAGCGGAAGGAGGTTGTCGAAGGAAACACTCAGTTGTTACTAGGTAGAGGACTTGGCATCGCAAGAGGCATCATCTGTTTCCGTCATGGACAAGCTGATGTCCTCGTCACACACTTCACCGGCGAATACCGGCACGTAAACTAGGGCATGACAATTGCTTTCCTTGACGAGCTAGCGGATACCCGAGAAGTCTTCGCCCTCTCCAGCCAACTTGAAGACGATGCACCCAACCGAGCCAAGCAGCCCACTTTCGACATTAACCCAGCGCTCCCCCGAGACAGACAAGACCGGATTCGCACCGTTCTTTAAAACTACACCGAGAGCTTGTCTTCAGCATCGAAGATGTAGCAAACTCCATTGGCAAAGCATCGCATCATCCCGCAGGAAAACACTCGACCGCTACGTCAAAGCCCCTACCGTGCATCGTCACGAGAACGCCAGGACATACGCGATCAAGTTGAAGAATGCTCCGTGATGACGTGATCCAGCCATCCAACAGCCCCGGGGCGGCACCAGTCGTTTTAGTGAAGACGAAAGATGGCACACTTCGCTTCTTCGTCGATTACCGCGCTTGAACAGGTATGCATAACTAAGAAGGATGTCTACCCACTTCCCCGCATCGACGACACACTGGACCGACTCTGCAATACAAGGTACTTCTCATCGATGAACCTGAACAGAAGATATTGGCAAATTGAGGTCGACGAAAGAGATCGCGAGAGGACCGCATTCGTCGCACCGAACGACCTTTTCGAGTTTAAGGCGATGCCATTTGGCCTCTGTTCCGCACCAGCGATGTTTCAACGAGTAATGAACACTGTGCTGGCGGGCTTGAAGTGGCAAATTTGCCTGGTATACTTGGATGATGTCGTTGTCTTCTCGACAAACTTTGAAAACCACCTGTAACGGCTGCGCACTGTGTTAGAAGCCATCGGGACTAACGTTAAAACCAGAAAAGTGCCACTTCGCCGAACGAGGAACTGCAGTTCGTAGCTCACATCGTTAGTAAGGATGCTGTTTGGCGAGACCCAGAGAAAACGGCTGATATCGCACAGTTTCCACCGCCAGCAGACAGGAAAGCCATGCGCAGGTTCCTTTGGCTGTGCGCTTATTATCGGCGATTTGTCAGGGAATTTTCGCGCATCGGCAAACCGTTGACACCGCTCACACAGGCCAACGTACCTTTTAGTTGGGAAGCGCCGCAAGAAGAAGCCTTCGTCGAATTAAGCGCCGTCCACAGTGCCCTCCGGTGCTTGGCCACTTAGATGCAAACGCCGAAATCGAATTTCATCCTGACGCGAGCAGTGTGGGTCCAGGAGCCGTTCTCGTCGAGAAGAGTGCCGGACAGGAAAAAGTAATCGGTTATGCTAGCAGGTCCCTTCCGAAAGCAGACGTCAATTACTCAACGACCGAGAAGGAGTGCCTCGCGATTATCTGGGCCACTTCTAAGTTTCGTCCATACCTATACGGTCCATACCTATCTTGCCTGCACTCACCTATGGGGCTGAAACGTGGAGGCTAACCAAGAGAGTTCTACTTAAGTTGAGGACAACCCAGAGGGCTATGGAACGAAAAATGGTAGGGGTTACATTAAGAGATAGAAAGCGTGCAGAGTGGGTCAGAGAAATAACTCAAGTTAGCGACATTCTAGTGGAAATTAAGAAGAAGAAATGGACATGGGCAGGACATGTAGTGCGAAGAGAGGATAACCGATGGTCGCTGAGGGTAACAAACTGGATTCCAAGGGAAGGAAAGCGTAGCAGGAAGCGGCAGAAAGTTAGGTGGGCGGATGAGATTAAGAAGTTCGCAGGGGTCAAGTGGATGCAGCTAGCACAGAACCGGGTTAAGTGGAGAGATATGGGAGAGGCCTTCGCCCTGCAGTGGGTATAATCAGGCTGATGATGATGATGATGATATACGGTCGACCATTCAAGGTGGTAAGCAACTACTACGCACACTGCTGGCTGGCTAATTTGAAAGACCCCCCCGCCCCCGGCCGCATTGCTCATGGAGCCGACGTCTTCAAGAATTCGACATCACAGTCGTCTAAAAGTCAGGCCGCAAGCACTCCGACGCAGACTGCTTGTCGCCTGTCCCCGTTGATGCGCCGGTGAAAGAAGACGACGAAGACGCCATTTTGGGACCGGTAAGCGCCAGCAGTTTTGCAAAACCACAGCGATCAGACCCTGAGCTGAAAGAGCTAGCCGATTACTTAGAAGAAAAGCCACTTCCCCTCCTGCTGTGTTCAGGCGACATTTATCATAGTTCGCGTTAAGCAAAGACCTCCTAGTTAAGAATTTCGCACCCAACAAGATCGCGCACCTTCTTGTTGTGCCTAAAACCCTCTGGCAAGACATTCTGCAGGCGTTGCACGATGAGCCCACAGGAGGCCATCTCGGGATTGCACGCACGTTGCGTCGAATCCATGAGAAATAGTACTGGCCGCGACTGCCTGCCAAAGTTGCCCACTACGTGAAGACATGTCGTGAGTGCAAACGACGCAAGCCGACACCGATCAGACCGGCAGGACTACTAAACCCGATTCTGCCCTGTTACGTTCTTTGGCTGATAACGCCCTCTTTCACGCGGAACATATCGTTCCGTCTTGCTCATGATGACGCGTATGATAAGCCCCGATATCGGGGGCAATATAAGCGCCTCGTCCGAGCGCTGCGTCGGTCTTTCCTGCCAGGCTGCAGACTTGGAACAAAGGCATTCCTGACAAGCTTCAGTGTGGCCGCTTGCTCGTCGTTCGTCGAAACACCCAGAAACGTAACAGCCCCGAGACCTGCCCTTTAAACAAATTGGACAGATCTCCTCAGCCCCTTTCCAGCTTTGTCTATGGGTAACAAGTGGATCATCGCGGCCACTGACTACCTTACCCGTTACGCCGAAGCAAAAGCAATGCCGAATGGTACCGGGGTAGAAGCTACCAAATTTCTTGTCGAGCAAATTCTCTTGCGACACGCACCCCAGAAGTGCTCATCACGGACAGGGGAACGGCGTTTACGGCAGAGTTGACGCTAGCCATCCTAGAATATAATGATATAAGCCATCGACGAACAACAGCATACCATCCCCAGACCAATGGTCTTACGGAGCCCCTGAACAAAATGATCGGGGACATGATCGCCATGTATGTCGACGTTGAACACAAGACCTGGGGCGCCATCTTGCCGTACGTGATCATCGCGTCTAATACGGCAGTCCAGGAGAAGACCATAGCGACCCCATTCAAGCTTGTGTACGACAGGCAGACCAGGACGACGCTCGACGCAATGGTGCCGCACGTAACCAACGAGGACAACACTGACGTCGCCGCCTACCTGCAGCGTGCAGAGGAAGCCCGACAACTCGCACGGCTGCGTATTAAAGGCCAACAGCGCACCGACACCCGACGATACAACTTACGACGACACCACGCAGAGTACAACCCAGGAGACCAAGTGTGGGTTTGGACTCCAATTTGCCGCCATGGTCTAAGTGAAAAGCTGCTGCGTCGATACTTTGGGCCATACAAAATCCTTCGCCGCGCAGGACAACTGGACTATGAAGTCATTCCCGACGGTACGACAGCATCACAACGGCGACGCGGGTGCCCAGAAATCGTACATGTTGTTAATCTGAAGCTTTATTACGCGCGTTAAAAAATCCGTTGTTTTGAAACTTTGCAAAGTTTATATTTAAGTTGCTTTGTTTATTTCAGAACATCGACGCGATGGTTTTTAAAGGGGGAGTAATTCCGCGAAACCTTCAAAACTGTATTTGTTTTTTAACAGCCGCCGGCATGCGGGCTTATCACTGTGATCTTGGCACGCGTATCAATTCTGTATCCCGTGTTTGTTCATGCTGGTTGTCGCGATCCCACACGTTATCATTTTCTTTGTTGAGAAAGATGAACCGAGATCTGTCTCGAAGATTCCGATCACTTGCGTATGTTTCTACAATGTTTCATGTTGTGCTGATAACAGTTTGCGATGTTATCCAGATTGTTCTGAGTAGCGTTTAAATTGAGCGTTGACGAGTGTGACGAGCAGTCTTTGTTCGACGATCGACGAGCACCTTTGTTGCTATCGCCGCCGCCGAGTTGCTTAGTTCTTTTGCGGGCGCAAGTCAGTCCAATAAAGAGTTAATTCCAGTACCATCAAGCCTGTGTCTTCTTTTGGTGTCAACGGCCTTGTCACCACTACGTGACAATACCATGGATCTCAACGACATCGACAATTTTCCTTAGCCACGATCTGGACGATAGCTCGATATCCCCGGGTAATGTTGCAGACGAAGGTGAAGCATGCAGAGGGGCGGGTAGGAAGCGCTCGCGCCAGACCCGCCGCTATTCATTAAATTATCTCTTAGTAATCGGCCATATTTTCTCTCTGTTCTATCTTCTCTGTGTTCACACCTTGCCGCCCCGCAAAAATATGAGCAGCACACCTGCCGACTCAGATATCGCACGCCGAGGTCTTATGACTTCACAAAACCAATAACATAAGCGGATTCCACCTTTTATAATTTTCTGCATTTTTTATTGTTATTATTGTAATATTTAAAATAAGTTATCTCTCATATTGTCTTGTTGTTATGGCTAAATTATGGCTGTGGCGTCGAATGGAAGCGTATACTCCCATGAGGTATGAAAAGTAAATCTTATAGTGACTGCTGCTTCCTTTCGTGTATGCCTTGCTCCCTAGTCAAGGTGGGGCTACTGCGTTGATGTGGACGACTCCGAGTAATCCATATTCGTCACCAAATGATTCCACCTGTCAGGTGACTTATTCTGACTAGCTTCGTTCAGCAGGTAAATGTGATTTTGTTAAATGTGATTTTGTATGTTCTTCCCGAAGGGGACCAAACAAGTCCATCAACAAGCATCGGGGAAGACTGAGCTCTGACCCTATAAATACAATGTTTTTTCGCCAACTCGACCTTTTAAAACATTATTTTTCGAATTATTGGACGCTTGCTGGGTAAACTAACAACGCGATCCAAGATGGTAGCGCCTTATAAGGAATTAGATAGAAATCATTAAACGAAACTGTTTTTTAATGCGCATAGTTGACCATATATGAGAAACAGAGCACTCTGATAAAAGGCTGTGTAAGTATTTCTTTAGGCTTATAAATATGACCCATTTTATAAAATGAAGCCTTTCTTTGTTCTCAAACATGCGGTCCATTTCTCTTCATTTTACAAATCTTGTCCCGAATAAATTTCTAGTCAAGCTTATAAATGCATGTAAGCTTCTAAATTACTGAATTCTTTTAAATATTCAAGTGATGTGAAAACAGTGAAATGACTTCAGATGTCCTTCCTGGCTTCAGGTTAGCGGAAAATGTGCATATGTGAATTTTCTCAGGACATATATTATTAAAAGCATTTTACAATGTTCGCTTTTTACACGCTGCAGAGTTTTAGCAGACTACTGTGAAAATGGTAGACTGGTATTGCCCTGTAACCTATTATTTGGAATGTTGCATAAAAAAATTTCTGATTAATTTCTGTCGCAGTAAGATATAGTAGTATATGACACAAACCTTTGTCGGCAATGCACACTCCTCGACGGCAACGCCCTAGAGTCTCTAGTTTGCGTCAACCTGAAAGTAAAACGAAATCAAGATAGTTTTTGAAATCTCTCATTTCACTTGGTTGTAATGTTATCGTACGGATGTCAGGAGGCTTAACCCGAACGCTTGACAGCTGTCCCGGAGAGAAGTGCCGCTCAGTGTGGTCGCGGCGGTTAACGACAGCTGGAGCGCATTCTCACATCACTTGTGCTTCTCTGACGGAGTGCGAGCGAGTTTGATGAGCTCGTGTAACCGCATTTCACTCGTTGCTGTGGTCATACATACATAGAGAAAACACGGTGTACTTTCTTGATCTTGTAAACCCGACATGCGTGAGACTTTCCCCGCGACTTTTGAGTGTGGCTTAAAAACTTCCGCATGAGCAAGACTTGCAGAGGGAACGCAGTTTGGTGTGTCTATAAGGCAAGGAGATTATAAAACAGCTGCTAGAGTATATATGGCGCCCAAAACGTGAAGCCTGCGTCACCCATTTTGAATGCGGAAGAAATGGCGCGGTTCTAAAGGTTCGCTCCCCTTCTAAAGTTGCATGTGACGCGCTCAACACTTCCGCATTTGTCTAAAAATTTTTACGCTCATAGCAAAAAATAATTTAGCCACAATATCTCTTCGAAGTGACATTCTTGTTCACTTTAACAATATTTAGACTTTGCCGCTGGATGCTAAAGAAGCTTTTGCAAAGCGTAGCACGCACGCTATAGGCTCTAGGAAACGAAATGAATAATGATTGCGTGTTTCACAAATTGTTTGCCTGGTTTTATTTCCTAAGCAAAGCAGCTTGGAAATAAGGTGTATGAAGTGCAGAATCTGCATTGGAATGATGTGAAAGCACGGATGATTTTTGTATGTTCTTTTTCTGCTTTTTGCTAATTTTCAATTTTTTTTTAACTGCTTTTGTTGTAACTGCTTCGTTGCGCGCTAATACCTTCATATGCTCTTTTTGTTTCTACTTCCGGTTGCATGACGTCACATCCTTGACGTCACCTTAATGAACTGACTTAACTATTTTAGTGTTTGGCACTTTCAAATTGCGCGCCAATCCCTTCCTATGTCGTTTTTTGGCTCGACTTCAGGTTGCGAGACGTCATATACTTGATATCACATTGACTGATTTAATTAACTGTTTAGTATTTGATATATCTTGACGGCACCTTAATTGACTTATTTATTTATTATATTGGTATTCGATACATTCAAATGTGGCGCCAAGCCATTGGCAAATGAGACCATTTGCGCCTTTACTTTTACATTTTTTCCTCTGATTAATTACCTATTTACCTTTTTAGCCTAAGTACATTCTAGACACAACGTTATGTCACCCTCTATTGATTGACATCACTCATTCACCTCTACTAATTCTCAATTACGCACAACTGCTGCGGACACGATTTTGCGTACGCATTCTGTGGACGCGGTCTGCAGACAGAAATGTGTGAACACAGCAAAGTAATCCCTTAGTATTATTAAAACACACGACATCTATATGGAAAGAGAACAATATATGGGTGCAATAGGATCGGTGTTGTACCATTTGCATCAATATTTCTTTATATTTACGAAATTATTAAACATTATCTTATTTTTAAGCGTATTCTTTACGCAAAAAAGTGCAAAAGCAGACTTTGTACGATATCTTCAACAACAACAGCCTGGGATATTTCCTACAAGCTTATCGTACAAGCACAGCATTCCTTTTATCAAATATGTGAGAGCTTTACAGAAAAAGACCCTCTCGTGAAAGTGATGCTGGTAAAGGTTTAGAAGACACATCTCAGAAAAAAACATACGCTTATCTTTGGTGCGATTTCCACAAGTGGGATTTCCGTGTTCTAAGAGATGGACAAGAAGATGGCTTTCTGTAGCCTCGGTGCAGATATCTCTGGGATCTGTTATTCATTACAAGGTTAAAATTATGAATTGTGACTTTCCTCTTGAAGGCAATAAGAACAGCATTAGACAATTAGCTTGAAGGTATTACTAACGAAAAAATATTACCTCCCACATGCTATGAGAAGGAGTTTGCAATAGCTCGCTGTTACATCAATTTGTTCAGAGCGCTCCTTCGTGTAAAATGTTGGCATACTTAAATTGGACGACTGAAGCCTCGGTTCCTTATTTTGCAGCCCAAACATTTATTTTTGTCAGAAATAGGATTTGGTGTTTTGGAATCAGCATTGCATGCCCTAATATTTACTGATAACATTTCTATCCTATTTGAATCCCAATAAGTCTAGTGTTGATAAAGCGATACGCTCCCTGCATCGCCTATAGGGGAGCCTCTCTAAAAGCCGTTTAGCGGTCATTTTCAAAACTTCTACCGAGATACGAGTTGGCGTTTCTCATGCGTCGCTACGAGAATTGCTGACCTTAGCGGCGACGAATTTTTTTTCCGGTTTCAGCAGATTTTATTTCTACGGTGGTCTGAAGTACAAAATTAATGTATCACTTCGTATCGAAGCGAAAATTTTGATGAAGATGCTTCCATCTGATAGAACCTAATATGTACACGCGCCGGGTGCCTCCTACAAATGAGAGCTATATTGCCGCGAAGCCTTCAGCACTGCATTTGTTGTTTTTCAACAGTCCCCGGCATACAGGCTTATCACTCTGATTCTGGATCGCGTATCAGTTCCGTAATTTTTGTTTGCAATGCTTGATGTCGCGAGTCACACCTTTATCAGTTTCGTTGTAGCGCAAGGTGCACCGAGATCTATCTCTGAGATTCCGGCCACTCGTGTGTCTTTCCACAATGTTCCAGCCCGTGCTGGTAGCTGTTTGCGACGTTATCTTGATTGTTCTGTGCAGCCTTTAAATTGAGCGTTGACGAGTGTGACGAGCATTCTTTGTCCGACGACCGACGAGCACGTTTGTTGCTATCGCCGCCGCCGAGTTGCTTAGTTCTTTTGCGGGCGCAAGTCAGCCCAATAAAGACTTCCTTCCGTGCAATCATCGACCGTTCATTTGTGTCCTCGACCTTATCACCCCTATGTGACATCTCGTGGAGGTGCTGCCTTAGATCTTCAAGCGAAAACCCAAGCCGTGGTCCTGTCGCCCTGGAAGACCAGCCTATAGGTCATCGAGCCAGCCGCCGACTTCGAGGCCTACAACCCGAACACGGTTTGCTACCTGACCCCATTCGATCTCGGAAGGCATCGACGCTGACAATGGTCCAGCCTACTGCAGCACCGGTTGTTTTCGTCCAACCCCGTGAGCCCCCCTGCTTCCACGGACGACCGGATGAAGATGCTGGAGACTGGATGGACCTTTTCGACCGTGTGGCAGAATTCAACGGCTGGAACGACGCTGCGAAACTCAGGCAGGTCTACTTTGCTCTTCAAGGACATGCTCGAGATGGTTCGGAAATAATGAGGCAGCTATGAAGGATTGGGAGATTTTCAGCCCAATTTGGAGCGCAGGTGAGCCCAATAAAGAGTTTCTTCAGTGCAATCATCGACCCTTCATTTGTGTCGTCGACCTTGTCACCCCTACGTGACAATATGATCAGATGCAACGCGGAGCCCCGCTTTAATTCGGGTATATGCTGCGTCGACTGATCAACTTATTCAAAAGAATATTCGCCTCTGTCTATGGAATGCAACATACTAAATGTTTTCTTTTCCTATACATTTACCGTGCTATGTTCGCAAGCTCTTTTCATGTGTCCTCTCAGTAACGCGGATGACACAATGTATGTGACATTCTGTGCCACAAGTCGTTACGTCGTACCAGCATCGCTCTCTTATAGGTATATCGCTTCATGGACCGAATTCACAGGCCTTTAATGGTGCCATGTCACAGAAAATCCCGCATCGTTTTCGTTGGCACTGAATTAAATATTCCGACAAAAAAATCAGGAGAAATTTTAAATGTTCAGATTGGCACCAAATTTCTCAAGGAAGTTCCGTAATTAAATGAACATAATTAAGCGTAAATGAAAAGTGATTCATATTTGGGTGAAGGCGGACATTGAACTCAGAACTTTCGTTTGCGAGACAGACACACGCTCATAGGTCGCGAAGGCTCACTGTATCAAGCTGAATAAATGCCGATCAATTGAATTCGCGAAGCGAATAGGATCGGACAATGCAATCGCGTTGTGATATTAATAGGCGATGCTTAATTAAGCGTACCCTGTTTAAAGCCTACCCCGTGGGATTAGAGGTGATGGTGGATTGTACTGCGGCGATGTCACATTTCATAACTTTTTAGGCGGAAATGGGTGAAACACGATAAAGCGAGCACTTACAACCTTAGATAAATTGTACGCATCGCAAATCTTATGCCCTCATGTAAAAGTACAAAATATTTTTAGGTCCGGCTCTTAACAAGCACCGCTTGTAGAAATGAATTGCATTTACCATGCCCTTCAAGCACCGTGTGTTCTTACTTGACCCTCATTATATATGTGATTAAATGCTTGTGCCTTGTGCTTGAAACACCATTTGGAAATAATTAAACTTGTTACCTGACACTCATTGTATCGCTCTTTACTCTGCACTTAGACCAATGGAATGGTTTGAAAACTTAAGCGCCCAGAAACATGCAACATTGCAATAAATAAATGAACTAATACAATTTTATGCAGTAAACAGCATATATTGTTTCTTTTATCTAAAATCGAATAGCAGCGATCGTCATAACATTCGCTATAAAACTACGATATTGTTTCAAGCATTTTTATATCGAAACATAAGGGGGATGACAAGCGGCCTATTAACGCAAAGTGAAAACAGTACACACTCTGCCGTATTGCTTGCCAAGCAGGGACGAGTAAATACAACCTGGAGCGCGTTTTTTGTAGCTTCCGAACATTTGCTTAAGGTTAACGCTATTGCTGAAGATGCCCCGTATTTTGTTTCACAGTGCATTGGAAGCGGGTTCTGTTTATGCGACGATGCAAATGTCGTGGGAAAGCGTATTACGCGACTACCGCACGACAACACACGGATAGCAGAACGCGCGGCTAACTTAGCTCTCGGATTCCTTAAACACGACACCAGTGGCATGGCCGTCGCTTTTGCGTGGGGCGTATACAAAACAAGTAGGTGTGACGTGCACGAGAGCATAATATGAAAGGAAATCTTACCGAGCACTGCGTATTATCTGGGTAGGAGACATAGAAGTATTTTCCGTATTGGTGACAGAGATACTTGCAAGGATACACATTTGACTGCAATGAAAATTCCTTCTTTGAAATATCTGTTTGGCGCGTTGTGTTTAGTTAGCTTGATTAGGTTATATATAGGCATGATGTGCGCCGTTTATTACAAAATGTTTAAAGCATGTTTCTTACGATCAGGTTCAGAAATCTCGCATCATTATGAACGAAAAAATAATCTTTCATGAAGAGAATAGTTCCTTGATGCCAGATAAAAATTCTTTACTTTAGTCAACAGGTACCTCGTAAGGAGGTCAAAACAGCAATCCGATAAAAAAAATCGTAATGCAGAGAGCAAGCAAGTTTGTTTATCTGGCGCAATCTTCGCTGAGTATTGTTAGCATTTTTATTGCTTTTTGAACGTACACGTTATGCTGACGATATCATTGAAATTTTCTTTTACCGGTATATGTCTTCCTTCGCATGTAGCTCTTGAAAAGTGATGTCCATATTTCTTGGCTCTGATACCTAGAGAAAATGAACAAAAGCTTTTGAGAGGGAAGTTACTGTTGATCAGGGCCACTATAGACGCAAGCTGGAAGAGTTATAAATTTTTTGAAGGTAACATCCCGAAATAAAGTCGACCTTGAAGGACAGCACAGTGGAGGGCTCTGGTAATTTCGACCACTAGGGTACCATATGTGAAACGACATAAAACGAGCACACGTGCGCCATGCGTTTCGTCTCCAGTCAAATAAGGCTGCCTCGGGAAGCGACAACTAAGACTTTAGGCTGCAGACTTAAACAGCACAATCATTATAGTAAATGCTGTGAAGCAAGTGCGAATTTATTGCTTAAAAATGCGGTCGCCGTTTTGGCGTATCACAGCAAAAGTAGCAGTAATCGATCGCAGACTAATGCATCGTCGCCGGACTACTATATTTCCCCTTATTAGAATAACGTGGTTTCGATCAACATCTTTACATGGGAGTCTATTCAAGCCCCCTTGATATAAACATATGCACTGTTTTGACGCCCCCATCTGGTAATCGGGTGTTAGCATTGTTATCAAAACCATTTCAAAATTCAAAAAGCGGGTAATTAAAATTGTTTGAAATAATGTTTTAAACGAATATTGTAAGAACAAAGACCACTTTCTAAATAAACAAAAGCGGGGCTACGATTGAGGCAATAAAATAAGTAATAAAAAGAGAACAACTCATCCTAGAGAACATTGAAGACATTACTGAAGACGCCTGGATTATGGAGGTGTGAGGTTTATAATGTTCCCATTATGGTTTTCAACGTGCATATTATTATTACAAAATTGCAGAGTGGCAAGAAAAAAAAGATTCATTTAGCCCTTAGATTTGGCGTTATTTACAGCACATATAAATATGTTTATTATTAAGAAGCGTTCAAACCACGCTACAATTAAAAATTTGGAGGACGCTTAAGCTTCGCCTTCAAGAGTGGAACGCGATAGCGTCTGGGGCGAGTGGCGCGCCACGTGTCGGGGCAGCGCCGCACATTGCGAGGAGGGGTTCTTCTGTGTTTGCCGCAAGATGGCTCTGCATGTGCGCAGAGCGCAGAAGAAATGTAGCGGAAACGTATTTCGCTACTCGTGTAACTGCGACTTCTGTAAGTAACATGCTCATAATTACCGATATACACCGCAGTATAACGTTCTACGGCACGTTTCTAAGGCAACACCGCATTCACTAGAAGCGCTTTTGTAACGCTTTCAAGCATCGAACTCGTGGCTGAGTGCTTTTCCATATGCTGTGGAAAGCAGAATGGCTGTAGAGCACGGTGATGTCGATGCACGTGCAGCGAGACAGCTCTTTAGAGAGAGCATGCGGGCATATGTGGACGAACAGAAAGCTTTAAAACTAGAGCCAGAATGGTTAGTTAGTTTTGAAGGGTTGTCACATATGAGGGATTTTTAATCCGACAACTTCAGCTAAGGAAGTCTGAAGCTTTAAGTCAATGCCTGATTATTTATCATGTTATTGAAGTCACATGTGTCTTTTTTCTGTACGTCCTCGGTCATAAAATAAAGAAAAAAAACAAACTCGTGGCTGAGTGGTAGCGTCTCCGTCTCACACTCCGGAGACCCTGGTTCGATTCCCACCCAGCCCATCTTGGAAGTTGCTTTTTATTTATGAAGTGCATGCCGGGATTTATCGCTCACGGCCAACGACGCCGACGACACCGGGGGGCGCAACCTGGCGGCAGAGGACAACGGACGAACTCCACATGAGCTCCGCTGATTTCGTGTTTTTACCCTAGACAGTGAGACCCTACAATACTTCCGTTGATATCACCGGTTTCCTGAAGACGAGCGGAATCCAGGGACACCAACAAGAAGTACGCAAAAAGAACTTTGACCATTTTAGGTCAACTTTTCCCCGTGACCAAGCCAGATGCATCGCTAGGCCTACTGCTCCGCGCCGAAGAATACGGAGCTCTGCGTCGCAGTGGCCTTCGCCACCTGCGTCGCAGCAGCGTTCGCCAGCTGGGCTGTGCCGTGGACCGTGCCCGCGCGCCGTAGTTCGCCATGAGGGTCACCGTAGAAGGCATCCCAATTTCTCGAGAAGAATTAGCAGCCAGTGATTGGTTGACTAAAGTAAACAAGCTCCGGGAAGTGCGAACAACATCAGGGCCTGCCGTGCCAGATTTCCCTGGAGACAAAGCGGGACCGAACCAAGCGTCCCAAATCGACAATGGGCTACGTGCGAAGACGGAAGCTGAACTCATGCCTCGGCAGCGAGGACGCTTACTAGCCAAAAAATCTGTAGCATCGAACCAGCCTCGCTTACCCAGCAACGCTATCAAGCTAATTATGCGCCCACGGGGCGGACTGCTACTCTCCAAGATTACAACCTACCAACTACTGGAAGCGATTTGCACTGCTGCTCACTTCACCAGGGAGCTGTTCGTCACGAAGACCTAATACAAGCTAACCTGATCCAGAATACTTTGCGTACTGCACCCCAGTCGTTGAAAGAGCTGAACGGGTGATGCAACTCAAAGAGATCGCCATTGACAACAAGGCGTATGAGATATCCGTCTACTGTGCTCCAGATGATAGTTCGAGCCGTGGTGTGATTCGCGGCGTCGACCTCCGACTGGATCGAAATACAATCCAAGCAAAGTTACAAGACAACCGTAACCCACCCATTGTGGACTTTCGGCGGCTCGGGAACACCACCGCTGTACTCATCATATTCGCTCAGCGCCAAGTGCCTACCTGGGACTACTTTTGCAATAGTCGCCACATATGCAACTTATTCAAGAAGAAGTACGAGGTGTGTATATCGCTGTGGCGAGCTCGGTCATCGAGCCGATGCTTGTGCAAGCACAGCTACCAACTGCAGAGGTTGCGGACTATCCAATCCTACTAACGACCACACGTGCAAACCAATCTGCCGCCTGTGCGGCAAAGAACATCTCACGGGCGATAGTCGCTGCAGGGAAATCTTCAGGATTCCTTACGAAGTCAAGCGCAGGAAGTGGGAGAAAATTCGAAATGCTGAGGAAGAGAAACTCAAGACCCAAGAGACCGCCAAGCGGATCGCACTCCAGCGCACCAGCCGATGGGACCGGCAACGCTCCGATAGCCAGAAGCGGCAGCTCCGAGACCGCTCGAGCTCTTTTCCACCGCTCAAGTCTCCCGCTCCACGGATGGGTTCTCAGGGGACCTCCCGGACCAATCCCGGGCCACCTGCAGTCGTCCAGCAGACAGGGGACTCTCCTTATCCTTTGCAGCAGCCACCTGGGCTAACACCATCTCTACCAGATCTACGAGAACGCCAAGAACCGGTGAGTACGCAGGAAGGAACTCCCACTACTCTAGACACACACAAAGCGATTATGGAACTGACAGCAGTCATCCAACAACTTATACTCAGAGTAGAGGCTCTCGAAAAGCCGACGGCCACACTCACTCCGTCTCCCCCGCATCCGCAGGGATCATATGATTCAGTACCTATGGATATCGCCCCTCCCAACCGATCAGCACAAAAACGCAAAGCAACGTCCGACACCGACTCACCCGCAGAGGGTTGGCAGGCGCGTTTTGCCAAAGTTGAGGAAGGCTGCAACCTAAGTCAAACTCGCATCAAGGCTTTAGAAGCACACATCGAACGCTCACTCCGCACAATCGGCTGACAAGTCACGCAACAATTTGAGATGCTGAGCAAAGCTATAGAAGCACAGGGCAAACTCCTCGCTGCCGTTGTACCCGCGGCCCCTGCGCCGACACCCGTTCAAACCCCACAAATATCCCAGCCTAATCATGGCGAGCAGCTCGGGTAACACCACCATCTTGCAGTGGAACTGGCATGGGTTCGCGCGTAGGCGTCCGGTCCTCCAGCAGTTCCTCGCCGCGAGTGATCGCCCCGAACTAATGGCTCTCCAGGAATGCGACAAGAACACGAAACTTGCCGGTTACAGTACATACCTATCGGAACGAGTAAAACCTCGAATAGCTACTCTTGTCAAACGTAATCTCACTGTCCTCCAGCACAATTTAGATCCAACTTTCCCCGAATACGTCTTCTTTGAAATATTACCTCGACCCTCGCGTAAACGTTGCACTAGTCTGTTTATAATTAATGTGTACAGCCCTCCCCGAGCTCATAAGGATATTTTCGGTCCGCTTTTCCTCAAAGCCGAGCAGCTGGCGCAGGGGCAACCCCTCCTCATTCTCGGTGACTTTAAAGCGCATCACCGCGCTTGGGGCTACCACTATGACTCTGCTAAAGGTCGACGCCTTTGGAATGACTGACATACGCACCAGCTGACCCTTATCACGGACGTGTCCTACCCCACTAGACACGGTACGGGCCTACAGCGTGATACAACGCCGGATCTTGCCTTTACGACCTCCGGAGTTAAAACGACTTGGTGTCGCACTCACGAAAACTTTGGGAGTGATCACTTCGGACTCGAAATCGTAATACACGAGCCCACCAGGCAATGTACGCGGCCGGCTCAGGTGATTGACTGGGACTCCTTCCGGACGCACAGGAAACAGCAGGACAAACCTCCCGCTATTACTGATATCAAAGCGTGGACAACCGAAATTGTCAAACAAGTGGCCGACGCCACTCAAACCGTCGAGTTAGAGGACAGTATCCCACACTGCGACCGCTGCTACGCCCATCTGTGGGAGCGCAAGAAGTCGCTCGAAGCTCTACTTGCCACTTGGAAATGGAACCGCAATGTCCGGCGTAGACTGGCGCGCGCACATACGAATATCGAGAACTATGCAATAGAACTCACTCGAAAGAGCTGGCACAACATATGTGACCAGAAGAACAAGGCTCCAAACGATCATAAGACGTGGAACCTCCTTTGACATTTACTCGACCCAGCAGGAGGCAAGCTCCAGACACGCCAACAGCTCGAGCGAATCTTCCACCAGTATCCTGGCACGTCTGATGACCTCAAACAAGAGCTTATAAATACTTACATCCGCCCTGAACCAACAACCAACCTCCCCTTCTATCAGGGCGCGGACAATCTCTGTCTAGACGCTCGAATCACTTTTGCGGAGGTCTTAGCACAACTCAATCGCCTCAAGACGACTTCGGCGGCCGGCCCTGACCGCATTTCAAATAAAATGCTTAGGAATCTAGACGACGCATCCATTCATGTTCTTACCAACTATTTTCAAGAATGTTGGGCCAGCGGTACCATCCCTCAAGAGTGGAAATGCGCCAATCTAGTCCTCATCCCCAAGCCGGGCAAACCACCAACCTTGGCCAACCTCCGTCCCATCTCTCTCACGTCCTGCGTTAAGAAGCTGATGGAACACGTTATCCAGACCAGACTCTCACGATACCTTGAAGACAACCATCTTCTACCAGACACAATGTTGGGCTTCCGCCCTCATTTAGCGGCCCCGGACATTATGCTTCTTCTCCGTCATCAGGTAGTCATGAGACGTACACTAGACACGAAAGTCATCGTCGGCCTGGATGTTGCCAAGGCATTCGACAACGTCCTCCATGAAGCGATTCTTCAACAACTTCAAGCTCTCGGTGTTGGACATCCCACGTATGCGTACATCCGAAACTTTCTCACCGATCGCACAGTGCAACTTAAAGCCGGCACTGGAGATCCTTCCATCATCTCTCCGAGAAACCGTGACACGCCGCAAGGCGCCGTACTTTCGCCGATGCTTTTTAACGTCGCACTGATAGGCCTGCCGAAGCTACTGGCCGACATCCCCCATCTGCATCACAGCATTTATGCTGACGACCTCACACTTTGGATCACGCGCGGCAGTGACCGCCAGATTGAAGAGACTTTACAGACCGCGATCGAACGAATTGGAGATTATCTAAGTACAGTTGGCCTCACTTGCTCGGCGACAAAGTCCGAGTATATCATCATCCCATCCCCGGGACGACGCCCTTCAAATATACTTCCCGACATCAACCTCCAGGTGCAAGGAAACCCGATTCCTCGAACAGACAACATCAGGATCTTGCCCTTGCATCTACAGGCCAACGGCAGCAACAACATCACGATCCAACGCATCGACCAGTCGGTTGTACAGATCGGACGCCTCCTTAAGCGAACCTCCAACAAACATCATGGCATGCGAGAGTCCAACCTCCTGCGCCTCGTTCAAGCTTTCATCTGCTCCAGCATCACCTACTCTGGACCCTACTTACGTCTCACTCGTGCCGAAAGCGAACGGCTAGAGGCATCACTTCGAAAAGCATACAAGACGTCCCTAGGTCTTCCCATGTCCACAGCTACCCATAAGCTCATGGCTCTCGGAATCTCCAATACCTTGAGGCAACCCTCACCGGCCAGTATGAGCGGCTCTCACTCACACACGCTGGCCGAGCAGTACTGCAGCAAGTTGGGATCTCCCCGCCGAGATCGGCCCCAAATTACGTTGAACTTACACCGGAATATCGCCTAAATCTCCGCATTCCTCCCATTCCCAAACGGATGCACCCGGAACACCACGCCGAGAGACGGGCCGATCGGGCTCGTCAATTCGAGAAACGCTTCAGTGGACGTCCGGACGTCACGTATACGGACGATGGTGGCGGTAGCTCTCGCCCCTCACCACAGCTGGTACACAGCCTGCAGCATTCGCAATGCAGAAACAGTCACCGCAGCTGAGGAGGTTGCCATTGCACTAGCGCTAGCCTACCCTAATACCAAGGTCGTAATCAGTGACTCTCAACAGGCTATTCGCAATTACGGTGCTGGCCGTATCTCTTGCCAGGCGTTACACATTCTACAGGGTAACAAACTGGATTCCAAGGGAAGGAAAGCGTAGCAGGGGGCGGCAGAAAGGTAGGTGGGCGGTTGAGATTAAGAAGTTCGCAGGGGTCAAGTGGATGCAGCTAGCACAGAACCGGGTTAAGTGGAGAGATACGGGAGAGGCCTTCGCCCTGCAGTGGGTATAATCAGGCTGATGATGATGATGATGATGATGATGATGATGATGACACATTCTACGTTCTACAGCACCCTCTTCCAAATCTCGCTTACTTCTTTGGGCTCCAGCCCACGAGTCGCTCAGCGGAAACGCCCAGGCAAACACTCTCGCTCGAGATCTCAGCTGCCGAGCCGAAAGTATGATCAGCCACCCTGCTTTCGCTGACATAATATATCACGCGCTTCTCTACTCACCACTTGCACGGACATACTCCAGCACTACCGACTCCAAAGGTGCACATATCCTCCCGCATACCGCGATCTAACAAGACGCGAGGCCGTCCAATTGCGCAAATTACAAACTGGCAGCTTTCCACACCCCCTCTTATACAGCAGGATCTTTCCGGATCAGATAGCCCCCATGTGTAAACACTGCTCAACTCCGGCCGCACTCATACACATAGTGTGAACTTGTACACATTACAACACAGACAACACAAACACCCCAGAGACGTGGGAGTCTCTCCTCTGTACTTCCGAGCCAGCAGACCAACGCTGGCTTATCCAACGCGCGGTGGAGGCCGCGGCATCCCAAAGGATCCCCGCCGACCTCCTCTAAGTCGGCGCAACCGGCCCTTTGACTGGTCCCCTGTTTTTGGGCGCAATAAAAGAGTTCACCACCACCACCACCGACGACACCGGCTCTTCTGCGACACGAGCTCCTTAACGCTACCGCGTTAAAATAAGCATGAAAAGCGAAACTGTTATGCCTGGACTGTGCACGAAGCACATTCAAAGCTGCAAGCGGTTCGGCGAAAATATTGTTGCGAAGGAGAGTCAAAATTGTTGACTACCTGGGGCTTTCAACAATCAGTAGCATTGCACAGCGGAAAGCATCACAATAACCAGGAGCCACTTCCTGAGTTGCATATCGAGCCCTCAGAAGTCAAGAGTCGAGCTCCATGGCCCATGAGGTAAGCACCGCCATTTAAGTGCTTAAGTCATACATCGCTTGTTCAACGCGTTTTAGGAATTTACAATGTATGCTGCATGTGCTGAATAGGTACTTATGAAGGCTATACTATATACGGAAGCAAAGTACATCATAAAGTTTTGCCACGAGCGATGTGTTGGAGCAGTGTTTGATAGCAGTGTAAATTATCTGTGAATATTGAAAATATTGTACATAAACTACAAATAAGTTTGTGCGAAAGTGACAGCCAGACGCTTACCGGTGAAAAGAGTTACGACGCATACATATAAAACCAGTAATTTCATATTTGTTATGCGCTCCTTCACTCGCGTACGTCTTGTTGTTTTCCTCGACTAAATGCTGAGCTAAGTGCAGCTGCAGAACATTTATATCTAATTTTTGACTACCCTTTGGGGTGAATCCAGAGACCTCATAACTTGACCTGCGGTGTTTTAATCAGTTTCACGTCTTTGCTTGCGTCAATGCATCATGACATTTTCTAGAACTTTAAAAATCGCCAAGCCAAAAAGATGCGCAACAAAGAAAAAATTTAAGACGGCTTGCGAAACTACTCAGCTCAATATACACGGTGAACGCCTCCGGCATTTGATGTTCACGAAAGCGCTGGGAATTTCAAAATTTACCAGTTTATAAAACAATATTTTTCATCGCGGATGTTATTCTACGTTGCTAGGATTTGCCTGTAAATAGTAAACTCTGATCGTTTTTAAGTAAATTTGTTTTGCAGGCGTAAAAAAGAAAAAAAAATAGCTCTGGGAAACGCCACATCTCATTAAATTAGATTTGACAAAATAAGTACGCAAATGTTGGAAAGAATGCTCATGAATACGCTACTTCGAAATAAATAAAATATAAAGCTTCATGTTTCTGACTAAAACCCGTTTGAAGAAATTTATGTTGTGTGTGGCTTGATATTTTCCAAAATTGTTCTTAACGTTTTGCATATTCCGAAGCCCCAGTGTTAAACCTTCATTACTTGATACGCTACCACTCTTATCCTTACTTCCGTGAATGTACAGCTTGTGTCAAAAGTGCAGAGCCAGGGATCTACTTCTGAGCCGTGTAGTGATGCTGAGATAAATTTAGTGTAGATCGTTCTCCTGGAGAGAGTAGGACAAAATTCTCACCATCACGAGGTTCGAAACTCTGTAAATGCCTAATAAGGTGAACGAAGTGGTCCAGGAGCAGACCATTTGGGCACTGCAGTTTTGAAAAAGACTGTGCATATAAAACAAAACAATTACAACCTAAACCCCACTTTAAATAAAACACATAGGCATAGCGAAAGTTGTTCACGATAATAAATATTTGGCAATAGAACAAACGGAACTTTTTAACACCCTGCAGGCTTTCCAGATAGACTGTGTCCTCGCAGCACAATTTGCCATCTGCTACCGCCATTTCAAGAACTAGCGGCGCACACCCGTCTCAAAAGCAGTAATGTTGAGTCGCCATACTTAATACGACCGATACGTTTGAGCTAGTAATGCGTTGACACAATCACTGTATTGTGATAGTAAGCGCTCGAGTAAGCTCTCATGCCTAGACCTGGATGTAAAATTATTCTTCTAAAGCAAACATAAGCAGATCCCTTCTTATAAGACACGCATAATGACAAATGCTCACATAAGCATATACCCATTTCACACACGTACATCCTGCAACGTAATCCCTGCTAGTTTTTACGGCATAATTTCGCTTGATGTGTTTATAACTACAAAAAATTTGAAGGGTTCAACGTTGCTGAACCGAATATGGAGCGAAAGCATCAGCTGCGAGTGACCGAGCGTTTTTACTGTTTCTTTTTTCTTGTTTCTCTTATTTTAATCACTGCATGGTGTTGACTGTATGAAGAAAGAATCGTGTTCTGATCACTGGTTCTACTCACCGGCTTTCGAGCGTTGCTTACCAAGATAGTTGGGGATTCGGGGCAGCAATATTTAAATAAATAACCAGAAAAATGGGGAAAGATACGCACGGCTGTTTCTTTTATGTGTCTGGCCTTGATCTCAAGTATTCCTGGTTTTCTTTATTAAGCAGTGCGCAGCTTCCTTCCTTCATTGCCATATCTATTTTACGCTAGAGAGAATTGTGTATATTGTGGTTGAAAGGAAATCGTCGTTCTGATTCTCCACTTACTATGAACTGCATTGTTCGAATAAAAGTGCTTGTGGGAACGGTATTTGTTGCACCAGGAGGCCCAAAAACTTTTCTTAGCGTATTTCGGTAGAGTTTTCGATGTTGACGGAGCTAATTTCGTCTATCCTTTCCAGCACGGCTTTGAACAAGCTTCCATAAGGTATAGAGTACAAACGCTCCTCGATATTAACCGAAATTGCCGTTGCGGCCCTTGCAGTCCCTCGTTTAGGTCATCGACCACATGTACCGAGCTGCGTACTTTATACGGATCATTTCCAGCCAAGGAGTTCGAACTTTCACGGAGTTAATGAACACGGTATGCTTGCCACTTGCCTATTTTGGAAACTAGGGCCTTATCGGGCATCCAGGCTTATGAGTTTTGCCCGTGAAAAATATTTCCAGGTATTTGAACTTTTTTTTTAGATTACATTCTTTCAACAGGCTAAGCGTATCAGCTTTTTCTTTGCTTCTCGAGACTTCGCAGACATGAAATTCTTCTGAATGGCCGCCAGTCGCGCTTTTTCTTGAAAAACACCAACCGGCATTATAACAAACAACTTTTCTTGTCTGTTCCCAGCATAGGTTATTTTCTTCCGGAATGTTAGCGACCTTCCTGATGGGAGGATGTTGTTTTTGCCTATGACTCACGGTTTTCATCACAGTGTCCAGTCCGTCCGCGATCAGTGGTTCTTTGTCCTCAGGACGAGACTGGTTGGCCAACTTCATAATAATGCGAAAAAACTGCAGACGAGTAGAGACCGCCTCATAAGAGTACTTTTGTGTTTTTTCTAGAACTTTCTGCGCATCCTCTGAAAGTCTGGTGTCTCCGAAGACGATGAACTGCTTCTGCTGTACGCGATTCATTGTGCTCTGGAGCAGGGAGTCTGAGGCGTGTTCTCTGCAACAACCTGTACTTTGAGGTGCCCGTCGTTTGAAGTGAAAAAAAACTTTTATCATTAACGCGGCTAGCCCAATACCCAAGGACGATCCATCTCAGGCAGTCCTGATGCGATCTTGATTGTCTCGAGAATTCAGATTTCAAGAACTTGCAGACGCACCTCGCGTGGCACCGAGGACGGTAGTCAGCGCCCGTCGAGTCTTCTGTGTTGTCCTCGTCTCGAGTCCGGTTTCTTTGCGCTGTGTTAATTAAATAAAAGAATATAAGAGTGCAATGCTCTTGAACCGAATATGGAGCGAAAGCGCTGCCGGTGACCGAGCGTTCTGCTTCTTCTTCTCCTTCATCTCCTATTAGGTGCAGCGCCACCTCGGGGACCACGGACATGGAAGCGGCACACAACGACGAGCGGTCCTAGTATTGCTTTCACAAAAAAATTATCAATTAACTATCCCAGACGAAGTTCCTCATTGAACGTCATCCCTTTTCTTGCCTTCACTCACTATCGTGACTGTAAACCACGCTTCTCAGCGTCGCGTATCGTTTCTTTTCTTTTTGTAGTTTTCTCCAAACCCACATTCCTCTGCTTGCCTCTCCCATTAAATGAATACTGAATATTCTAACACTCAGCCTTGAAGAAGGTCAGCTTCTGGGCGAAAAGTCGAATTATTCAATGTTTCTACGTAAAGCAATGTTTATGTTCATTCGCAAAATAGTTTACCTTCAATGGCTCCTTCGAGAATATTTGCTTCAAGAAACGTCATATGGAAGTTTTCCTATCACTTACCAACATGTGTAGTTATAGGTGACTTCCAATCCTGACATATCTCCAATAACGTCGACCCTTCAAGCCCGCATTGTGCTGAGCTCGTCAATCAGACTGGTGCCACATCTGTGCTGTGACGGACTTTATAGACTTCGTGTCTCACCGTCTGACGTTTGTTCATGCTAGAACAAATGACTTGAACGCCATGGATATCCACTTACCATTCGAACGGCACGTGTGATTAGGTCCATTCGTTCAAAACGACCTCAAGTGGAAGCCATGTACGCAACTTTGGTACATCCGCAAGCCCCAGACCACTGACGACGTTCCGACAATTGGCGAGAGATACATAAAATGACCCGGCAAGCTGACCTCTTCGACGCACGACTAGCAGAACGCTGTAAGAAGCCAGTGATGTATAGGTGCGTCTTATTTACATCACTAGATCGAAACCTCTCATCCATCTATGATCCTTGTCCCGGATGGGGTCCACCCAGCTTATGGGGGACTCTCCCCATTGGCTTCGAACATCCATAACTACAGACTCACAATCCGGCAGCCCCGCATAATGCAATGGCTGGACCACAATCTCACGTTAAAAAACAGTGAACCAGTGCCTCCTACATACGCAGTGGCTGCAATTGATCAGGGTACTCTCACGACTCGAGAAGACTACTATTTCTCCACCATCGAGGAAGCAAAAGATAAGGACGTGGAACCGAGGGCTGGAACATGAATCTTCCGTCGAATGCCCCCAAAAGACAAGTAGGATACTTAGACAAAACCGACTCTGCACCATGGCAGCGATATGGACATCGAAAATTAGGTAAGCATCTGCACCACTCGATGTCCATCTAATTAACCCAAGCAACGTTCTCTTTCTGTGGACAATCATCTAGTTTACAATGCAACGCCAAATTCACAAGCAAATGACAAATCCCGTGGACCAAGGGATGCGACACAGGATTTCCAACCGACAACCTGTAATTCAGACGCGAGTCCATTTACTCCCAAGACAGCTTCAACATCGTGCTTGATAGTCACCAACATTGTCCGTGCAAAACGACCCTGCAGAGAACATTGCCAAATCAAAACCAGGGTATGACCACGAGAGACGTTGTGTCTCAGCCAATTGGCTGAAAAAGGAAAGACGGGCTGGCCGAGCTCACCCGCCAACTGCTTCCCCATCTGCTGAAGCACTACACTCTCAAAACCTCTCAACATTAGGCGAAGATATCGACAAGCGGATCAAGCATAATCTCAATATTAGGTCCTTTAAGATATATATAGAATCAAATACGGTACCCAAATCACGTTCTGCGCCTTTAACACCGTCATTGAACAACCTTTCGAAAGCAATTGGATTATGTCCGAGACTAGAACTGCTTAACGTGTCTCTAAAACTCCAAAGAATAATTATAGAATATTGTGAAGACTTGTGGAATCCTTAAATCGGAAGGAAAGACGGACTCGTATGACCATCATGCTTTCAACAACAGAGTCTGACGAGCTTGAGGTTTTCTTGTCTAACAAAACCACAGAAATCTGGACTAAGAAATGCAAAATATTTTTTTTTTCGAGATAACATCCTCTTAGATAAAAGAACAGGGTTTGCCGCTTTAATAAAACCAGCGAACCATATAAGTCGACGAAGCTTACTCATGAAAGCATAGGAAATTGTCGACCACCTTTTGACAGAAAATTAGATGGGTTAAAATTCGCTGAAAATATATTAACCTCTCAAATGTACTGCTAAGCAAGGAAGAAAAATTTGTCATTTCAGGTGGGTTGAAATTTTGTCCGAATACCATTTATTGAGGGACCACAGCATTTTTGTCTCCAATTCTCGGACTTCGAGATTATGTTGCAAACAAACCAAATCAAAATGGTAACAAATTAACAGCGCCTCGGGAAATAGTACATCCAGGTCCCTGTAAATGTATGTAAAAACAATACCACGACACATCTTTCATCTCCTCGAGAACTAAAAACTCGGACCACACAATCTTTCAGTGGAAGAACGCAATGTTCCGGAATCGCTCAGTAAACGAAAAGACATTGTTATTCAACGCGCCAAAAAAGGTGGAGGAATACCACATATTGAGGGATATCGGCAGCTCAACAACACAAATCTTTACAGCCAACTCACATAGGATCCCACTCCAAACATTACGAAATCACAGCAGAAACGTTAAAGCAACTTACCGATGAAGGTAAGATACCACTACGAGTATGTAAGGCGTTGACGTCAATAAATTCGCCCCGGTTGCGCTTCAAGTTCCAAGTTGATTTCTTACAAGACATTGAATACAGTAAGAATTATACAGAAGGAGGTCCCGTAGTACAAGACTGTCGTGGGGACCTCCCAGAACAAAGCAAGTGAGGTAGAATTTACACAACGAAAACAGACTAAAACGGGAGATTGTTTCCGGAATTGGCACATTGACCGAGCCCACTTCTAGCTACATCAATTTTCACAGCAAACATACCCCTCCAAAACATACATCTTACGTTCGTGACACTAATCACTACCTAAAACAATTGTCTGAATATACCGCTCCGAAAAGCGCCCATTTAGTTACCCTTGACAGGGCGTCGCTATACACTAACATCACGCATGATGATGGAATTCGAGCTCTGGTCACTTCCTTTGACCGATAAAAAACCCCAGACTCCCCTAGCCAAAGCACCATAGCGGCACATACAAACCTTGTCCTCAAACTCAACTCTACCAAGAAAGGAGTGTTACAACTATGGGCAGGAAAATGGCACCAAGATATGGCAACATTATCATGCATATCTTTGAATCCTATTTTTTTAATTCCCATCAGATAAACCGGGCCTTCTTTAAAACCCTTCTAGACCACATATTCATGATATATACGGGAACCGAGGAGAAACTAAGGAAGTGAAGTTTATTCTTATTCTTAGTTTCCTTACACAGAAACTAAAGGACCCCGAACAAAAGGTGCGTACTTGCACCCGACTAGGTTCAGAGCCCCATGCAATTTGTGCACTCAAAAAGCTAAACAATTTTTGACATCGCTGACAGTTTTAATTACAACGATTAGTTCCAGATCTCGTTCAGTGTACGTTTAAATACACCAAGTGATGCATGCCGTTCAATAACGGCAAAAAGATCCTTATTTTTGTTCAAAAGCATGGATATTTGGGATAGCAGGCTTTGCCCACCGTAATTTGTTCGCAGCTTTGGTAGTCTGTATTGTTTTTTCCTGATGTCAAAATTTTGATTTACGCTCATATATGTCTGTGCAAAATTGTCACTGTTTTTTCTGAATTCATTGTATATATAAATCGCAAGCTTTTTTCCCATAAAGTTGATCCACCCTCACTACTCCATAACTGCAACGAAAAGCATGCGTGCTTTCGCTCTACTTCAAACCTTCTAGGGCATGGATCGATTTTTTATGTGCAATAAATAAGCTTGCCAAATTGGTAGCAGTAGTTGTGCCCCATAAGAGAAGACAATAATATATATGGGACTGAATCATTGTAGAATAAATAAGCGCTATAAATGTTTCAAGGATTTAGTTTCTTATTCTCCACAATGCTCCTACCACTCGAGATAATTTTAGTTTAAGGTAGTTCGAATGTGCATTCCACAAGAGGTGCTCATGAAAAAAAAAACTAAAAATGTTATCACGTCTGTGCGCTCTATCACATCGGTTTGAAAGTACAAGAAAACTTCTGCAGTAATTCTGGTGTTACAAGCTCTGAAAATAATGTATTTGGTTTTGCATGTGTTAAGATCCAATTTGCAGTTAACCATTCAGACACTTCACATAGCCATCTGTTTGCGTCTATTTCTAGTTTAGAGAGGCTGGGAGACTGAAAAGAAGACATTTGTGTCATCTGCATAAAGGAGCAATTTTTGTGTGAATGGAATACTGGCTATATCATTTATGTAGAAAAAGCAACGGCCCAAGAATTGAGCCTTGGGGCACACCTGTTAAAATTGGTTCTAATGTTGAAGAGGTTGTATTACATATCACACATTGCTTACGGTTTGATAGGTAACTCTCAATAAGTTGAAGTGCTCGTCCTCGTATACCATACATCGTATACCATACCATACATACAGTTTATCAAGTAAAATATGGTGTTTAACAGAGTCAAATGCTTTGCGTATATCATGGAAGATTCCAACTGTAAATAATTTACGTTCAGTGTTTTCTATGAGCCTTTCCTTCACATTCAAAAGAGCTAACTCAGCTGACTTATTTTTTTAAAATCCGTACTGGTACGGTGAAATCAACTTTAATTTATCTAGAAATTCTGAAAGTCGGCAATAAATAGCACGTTCTATGATGTTCGAAAAGATGCAAAGCACAGATATTGGTCGATAATTGTTAAAACCATTTTTGGCCCCACCTGTATGTATCACAGTTACTCTAGCCAGCTTAAGGTCATCCGGAAATAATCCTTCCTAGAGCAAACAGTTACAACTAAGCGGTCGTCCAATCATGACGCAACCTCTTTAACTGGTCTAACCTTCATCTCATCCAAGCCTGCTGCGCTATTGTTATTTAGAGAGTTAATAATAGTTATCATTTCGGCATCATCCGTAGGTTTTAAGAAAATGCCATCTTTTACTCGTGTATGCACATAATCTATGGCACCGCGGGCTGATATTGTCGGGTTTTTCATGTTCCCCTAAGACAGAAAGTGTCGATTTAGCCTTCCAGGCAACTCAGCTGATGTAAGGGTCACTCCATCTATAGCCAGTTCCTCCGGAAGCATATCAGTATTGCAGGGACCGCATATCTCTTTATAAACTTTCCAAAACTTTTGTTGATCATTTATATTTTCAAACTTGTGTAAATAACAGTCATTTCTTGCCTTCCTTAGGTCAGAGTTAAGTCTGTTGCGACATTTCTTGTGCTCCTGAAGTTTTGAACTGTATTTGGTTTTCAGGAACTGTTCGAATAACTTGTTATATCTCAGAATATCCTTGTAAAGTGCGGTAGATATCCACGGCTTTCGCGCCTTTTTAAGCTTTTCCCAGACGCGGCGCGGAAATGCGCGATCAATGAGATCCTTAGTAATTCTATAAAAACGAGTGAAGGAAGGTGCTTCATCATTATCATCGGTAACCTCAGAGAAGTCTGTTTGCCCTAAAAGGGTTTTGAAGGTGTCTAAAAAAGTCTAATTAATTTTCCTTGTTTTAAGCACTGATTGCGGTACACGACGAGAAGCGCGACAGTGCAACATACAAAATATAGGCAGATGATCATTTACATCTATGGTTAAAATACCGGAATGAAGCTTTTGATTTATGTTAGCAAAACAAACTTCATTTTGAGTTTCAATTTGTGAAGTGATTCTTGTGGCAGAGCTAATAAGGATGTCAAGCACATATGACAACATAGTTGAAAAGAATTCAGATTGTGCATGATCAGGACGCAATAAATTGATATTAATGTCTCCAATTGTTACAACCTTTAACGACAAGTTAGTCGCATATGTGATTACACATTCAATATGTCTTAAAAGCTCTGTAGCTTTCCATTTGGAGGCCTATATATAGAACAATAATCAATACATCATTATAAGTCACTGTGAGGATTTCGCAATCAGAAGTAATCACAGAGTGCTCAGGTAAAAAACTGTATTGTAAACCATGCTATGCATAAACAGACACATCATCCCCTCGTCATTTGTGCCGATATAATTCGAAATGATGATATAACCTGAGAAATTGTAGGCATCGGACGGTGCATAATACCATGTCTCTGTGAAACACAGTTGTTGTTGTTGTAGTGGTTATTTATTGTATGTACAAAAGGAAAGAAAACATGTTTGCCAGCCCCGGTATCTGCTATCTTATATCTGAAGCACCTGAACTGGGGCGGCGAAAATAAAGGGATAGCGAGGAGGAGTTAGAGGAAATCAAAGAGGTGAGTGATAGGGAGAAAGAAAAGGGTAGTTAAAAATAAAAGAAATATATACACTATGGTACAGTATACAGTAGTTTGCTTGAGGCCCACCCGCAATGTCTTAAGTCACTGAGCACTCGGCCCATCGGGCGGGCCTCCGCAATAGCTCTGCGTCCAGGCAACTGTTCACAATGCACACACTGGCCAACTGTACAAAACACTGACGGCTGTCGTGGAAGATCGGCCGTTATTGTGGGAAATAGCACACGTGGAGCTTCAGTCCCAGCGCGCACAATCCGGCGAGGTGAAATAGACGGGTCATCAAGCCCGCCTGTTCGATGTACTCACTCAAGCTCACGTGAGCTCGCTCGCGGACGCGCGCACAGCCCGGCGGCCACAGGAGCACAGCTACGCTGTCCGGGATTACCCCCTGCGCTCTGAAAATCAAATTTTAATAACAATGAATCAAGATACAATTCAAGTTGTTCGCCCTTATTGCGCAAACTGCACGCAATAAGGTGAAAAACAGACAATGGGCTATTGGCCACTTTAATGCTATGGATAAGTTCATTAAATTTTCCAATCGAGTAAGTGTTTCCACTCATAGTGTTCATTTCACTGAAGGTACCTGTTAGTGATCAATACATTCAATACAATCCCTATGTTATCTTGTTGAGATCATCCTCTGTACCTATCCTGATAGCATTTGCACTGGGCTCTTCCCGCACAAAAATTTTCCCGTTCCTTTCCCATACAAAGTCGTATTTGCTTTCTTTAACTCGAGTGCTTGCCAGCCAGTGAAGCCTCTTATTGCATTGTGTCAGGTTTTCAAACAATCTGATGTTCTCAAAGTTTGCATCATCTACCAATTTCTTGCCTTTACGTTTCCAATCATCTTTTGTTCGTTTACTTCTGAAGCGAATGAGGATTGCCGGAAACTTGTTCTTGCGAGCGGGTAACCTGTGAATTACCTCAACATCACTCTCGTTCAACTCTTCTAATCCTAGTGTCACACTAACATTACTCACTCCAGAAAATAAATCTTTAGTATTCTCTACCGCTATTCCAGGCACCTCCAAGTTTAGCCTCCTTCCATACTGGTTAAGTTCATTGAGCTCCTGGTCCAAACGTTTGATTTCCTTTGCAGGGTTTGTTTCTTCTATAGCCTAAATTCTACCCTGAAGGTTCGCTATTTCTTTGTCCTGTCTGTCCAGTCTTCTTGTGAACTCATCATATTTGTCTGATAGTAACTGTACAGACTTTTCAATGTCATCTACTGTCTGCTTCATGCCCATAAGGCCGTCTATTTTCTCTGCCAGAGGAATCAACAAGGCGAGCTTCTTGTTGATACTTTCCAGTTGCTCCTCCGAATCGCACGTCGGATTTTCTGCTCTCTCTTCGCTCTGAGCACCTTTAAGTAACTCTTTCATACATGTAGTGCATTTCCATTTATTCTTTACCTCACTGCTCATCGACTTTTATGCTTTTGCAGAAACACCAGCGCATTTTCCTACATGGTATGTGTACCTACAGTCACAGCACTGCAGAAAACTGCAGTTATTAATAAATTGCTTGCCACAAGAAGGACATACGTCTGTCGTCTCAGAGCTAGTGCTCGACCTAGCCATCATGTTTTTACAGCTGCGGCATACCACAACAACGGAGGCAACAGCGGCAGTGCATCTGACCTTATATAAGGTAGTTAAGAATGAAAGTGCACAAACCTGCAAAAATCGAGATTTCCTGAAGCAGGACGGCAAAAACAGAGCTGCCTGCCGCTGCCGCCCCGAGTAGAGAATGAAGTTTCGATGGGCGGATTCCAGCCACGAAAGTTGTCTTGAAGGTCACGTGTCCCGGGTTATTGGCAGTTGCGAATGTCGAATCTCGAAGCTTGGTATGTTGTCCGACCTCGCTCGAAGATAACGCAGGCCTTTGTAGGTATGGTTTAGTTTATGCACATTGCAGCACAGCTTCTTTCCAAGATGTCTTCCTCTTAAAGCACGCAGGCCAGGCAGTCGTATCTGCAAAAATCGAGATTTCCTGAAGCAGGACGACAAAAACAGAGCTGCCTGCGCTGCCGCCCCCGAGTACCTCTTTCAGCAAAGTACACCTAAACCTTAGCATCACAAGTAGTCCCCTAATCTGTTAAATTTCTCGCCCTCCTAGTTTGAATATAAGAGTGGAATTTGACCACCAGCGTTTACAGAAGTCCAACTGACAAGCAACCGTACCTTCGTTTCAATAAGACCCGTATTCCGAGTTTGTGTTGTTATCGAAGTTTCGCTATCTCCCTGAACATCGAGTCATCTGATTGATCGAAACGCCGGAACTGGGTGTTGCGACTGCGGAACCGGAAAAGGGGGAATATCATTTTACAGCGTTTGCACCAATCAAGTGACTCGAGGTCGGGGAGACAGCGACACTCACGATAAAGACGCAAACTCCGAATACGGACCTAGGTGTCGCCCGCGCCACTGAAGAACTTCGTACTCTGAGCCCATTGGATTCAAGCAAGTCTGCTCACGCTCAGAATAATAAAAAAAATCTAATGGCCTGCGCGCGGTGCCAAAACACCAACCCTATCCGTCCTCTAGTATTGATGACGTCAAGAAAGGCTGATGCAGCAAATAGTTATTAACTCTTTGGTTAGCCTCTGTCAGCAACCCCAAAGGAAACGTCGCTCCAAACTCAGCTTAAATTTTACGAATAACCTTTTTAATAAAAATTAAGAACAGTTCAACATGATGGAAGAAATTGATCGGCTCTCCAAATTTTTTCCATGAACCCCTCGTGTTTATAAAAATGGCCAAAAATTTAGAACAGTGGGCAGCTCACTCTGCCACCGTCAGCGGAAGGTTACAAGCTTACAATCGGTTACAGATCAGAAAAGAATTGTAGCTGCAGTGACGCCGTATCGCACATCATGCCTAAAAGTGCCTGTAAGGCGGTGTGTGGATTAACTTGTTGCCATTCGTTTTAGCCGCCATGTGCGAACTTGAATCGCAGTTCTGCGCTTAACTCTCGCTCAGATTAAAGATCAACTCTTTGGTTAGCCTCGGTCAGCAACCCGAAAGGAAACGTCGCTCCAAACGCAGCTTAAATTTTACAAATAACCTTTCGAATAAAATTAAGAACAGTTCAACATGATGGAAGAAATTGATCGGCTTTCCAAATGTTTTCCATGAATCCCTCGGGTTTATAAAGATGGCCAAAAATTTAGAGCAGTGGGCAGCTCACTCTACCACCGTCAGCGGATGGTTACAAGCTTACAATCGGTTACAAGCTTACAAGCACATGCAAACGGCAGCATATAGCTGAAAGCACACATTTTAACTTCAAACATTCTTTAAATTTAAACTTTAATTTAAAACTTTGACAGCTGTAACGTTGTGTACATTATCGAGTTTGGCAAATATCAAATCCAATAAATTTTTCAGATCGAAAATTCATTTCGACTAAAATTTAAAAACCATCGTGCTCATGCAAATTCTATTCATCTTCTTCCCTTCTCGAAACACGTTCCGGAAAAAATTGTGAGTTCAATAAGACGAGGGTAACCCTCCTACAGAGCCGTTTCGATAGCTCTCATAAGCGGGAACATAGGGAGTCATACTTTTTGTTAAATTTAGCACCATTTAGCCGGTATAAATGAGAGCCCCGGCACTCTGTACGCAGAGAGAGAGAGAGAGAAAACTATTTCAAAAAGAGGAAGAATAAAAAGGAAAGAAGGGTGGGCAGTGAGTGGATTCTTCATTTCAAGACCCCAGTGGCCTGGGCTGCTGCTCATGCCTCAGTTAACAGCCACGCTGGGTCGCTAGGTCAGAGCATAGCAGAGTGGCCTCCCACTGCGCCTCCAAATGGTGTGTGTTTATGTGTGCAGGTTTGGGGCTGGTGCACCCCGATGTGATTTGGTAGGCGGTGAGGTGGTCGTTTCCAAGGGCATATATCTCTGTAGTGTTCTGGGAAAATGATGCTGTATTGATGTAGGTTGGAGAAAGTGCTGGTTTGGAGCTGTCTCCATTCACGCGTTTTCTGTGTATATAGCCACTTGTGTGGAGGGGAATATATCCGAGGTTTTTCGCGTAGACACTTAAGCCGCGCGCGGTAAGCCGCGGGGACAGAAATGCTAGTTGTGAGATCTTGGATGGTGGCCGCTCGGTTTCTTTCACTTCAGGCTAACCTATCTTTGGCCTCATTACCTTCCAACCCGGAGTGCCATGGGACCCAAGTGATCTGATGTTTTAGCAGTGAATTTGTAGTTAATGAATTAGTAGTGAAGTGAGCTAATTTTGCAGGTATTCTGCCTGCAAGAAGCAGCCGACACGCCGCATGTGAGTCAGTGATTACGTTAAACTCTCGGTTGGTCGCGTCTCCGTAGGTTGCGGCCAGCACGATCGCGGCCCCTTCCTCTTCTGTGATAGTAGAGTGCGCGATGGACATGCTGGAGACTTCTGTGTAAGAGCCCACCACCACGGCTGCTGCTGCGGCCGATGCCTGCTCGTATAGAGAGGCATCCACATAGACAGTTTTCAGACTTCTTTCTACTGCGCGACTATGGTAAGTCACTCGGGCGTTTCTACCGCCTTCGTTTTGAACTGGGGACATGTTCTTTTGGAGCGTGGCCACATATACTCTTGCCCGGTACAAAACGGGAATGTTAGTCATCGACTGCATGGCTTGTAGGTCCGCCGGATAGCCAACGCGCCCGTGAATGAGCAGGCCTGTCTCAGTTGAGAGAAGGCGTTCTCTCTGTGACAGGAGGGGAACCTCTCGAATCTCTTTAACTGTGTTGTGCAATCCAAGAGCTTCCGATTTCACGTTGGAGGTGTATGGTGGGAGGCCTAACGCTTTCTTGTAAGCTGCACGTATCATTTGATTGACTTTGTTGAGATATCTTCGGAGCAGGGTGCGGCAGGGTAGTCCATATGAGAGGCAACTTATGACAAACGCCTGCACCAGACGGACTGTGTCATCTCTCCGCATTCCTTTCATGCTTCTGGCCACCCGGCGGATCATTTTAGAGACCTGCTGTGATATAGTCTTGAGCAGGTGGAGCACGTGGTCTACTTTTCTATCGCTCTGGAGCCAGAGACCCAGGCTCCGGATGAGCGATACTTCCCGCATGGTAACCTCTTGCAGGAGAATGCTAAGATTGCCTGTTGATGTGTAGTGGTATCCATATATGCGGATGACTTCGGATTTATCGGGGGAGCATCGGCGCCCACATCGAAAGGCCTCTGTTTCCACACAGGCTGCTGCGGCTTGAAGTGTTTCTTCCTTTTGACCTAGAGATCCGGTGGTTGTCCAAAGTGTAATGTCATCAGCATACAGGGTGTATCAATTTTCGGGACCTGTTGCAAGGCCCTTGCGACTCTAAGCATGGTGATGTAAAAGAGGAGCGGGGAGATGATCGATTCATGTGGCGTGTCCTTGTTTGGCATGCCTTGAAGATGCGATCTTATGTCATCCAATCCTATCGTTGCCATTCGGTTGGACAATACGGCCTTGAAGTATCGGAAGGCGCGTTCGCCGCCGTTTAGGTTATTGACCTCGGATGGGATTGCCTAGTGCGAAACCTTATCAAAAGCGCCTTTGAGATCTAGCGTCATAATGAGGTGTTCACCTTCTCTCGGAATGTTCCAAAGCACCTCCTCCTTGAGAAGGAAAGCATCTTGAGTGTGCAGGCCCGGCCTGCAGACGATCATGCAGGAATGGAAGAGACCATTATTTTCCATGTAGTGTTGAAGTCGCGTTTGGATGACTCGCTTGTAGAACTTACCCAGGCACGAGGTGAGTGATAAGGGTGGTAGCGTTTTGACCGCCGGCCTCTTGCCCGTTTTCGGAATTACGATTATATCGGAGCGTTTCCACTCATAGAGAATTTCATTCTTCTCCCACAGCGAGCCGTTCAGGTGCTGAGTGATGTCGCTGATCTTTGCGTTGCTGGCGTTGCGGATGATGGAACTCTTCTGCTACTAGCACAAGACCTTTCTAGAGAAACTAACGTATTTCCTATCCTATCTTATCCTATGGCGTTAGGGATCTTGTCTGCTCCCGCCGCCGTGTTCTGGATGCATGATTGAATTGTAGCGAACACCACTTCTGAGATGGGAGCATCAAGAGCTGGATTTTCCTCGCGCTGCTAGGTCAAAGAGCAGGGTGGAATGGTGTTGGTGTCGATGTATTTGTCCTTTAGAGCCTGTAGCAGCGTGACGTTGTCGCCCGGAAAAAAGGTGAGCAATACGATTCAGGGTCTGTGTAGATGCTGATTGCGACTTAGAGGGGTTAATGAGGTTCCGCAGCATGGCCCAGGTACGGGAGGGGCCCAGCGTTCCTCGCAATGACTCGCAAAACTAGCCAAATAAGTTGCGCTAGGTTGGTGGCATATGTCTGGGCTTCCTCCGTGAGCTGCCCAATCGGCAGTCGGAGAAGTCTATATAGGCGCTGTCTTTTCCATAGCCTAACACGGCTGCGCTACTGCCATTGCTTGAGAAGATGGCGATCCACGGCTTCAGGTGTGCGTTGTACGTTTTCAGTGGCTTTCTTGTGTGCTTGTCTGATGTCTTCGCTCCAGTCCTGTATTGACTGGTTTAGACCTAATGAGACGTATACGTTGCGGAATTTGGGCCAGGCAGTTATATAGGCAGCGCCCATATCCCTTCGGATTTTGGTAGATGATATGGATGTTCTTAGTATGCAGTGATCACTTCCCAGGGTTCCTTCTAGGTTCTTCCATGCAGCCTCAGCAACGTGTTTGTTCAGGGTGAGGCCCGGGCAGGAGTCACGGGTGACGCTGTTGCCTTCCCTGGTCCCTGGCTTTGAAGGATCATTCTTTAGCTTGCACTTCAAAGCGTGGTCACAAGGCGCACAAAAAGTACACCGGGGAACATGCAAGTCCTCACGGAGATCGACGGAAGTCCTACCGATGGTTACTGTGTCATTATCGCTACTTGTGTGATAGTAGCTACCTTAACAAGCGCACGTGTACGTTTTTAATGCCGGGCGCATGCGTGAGATACTCAGCGTCTGTATATATACTTGTCATGTTGCAATAAACGGGGGCTTGTTCCCTGTGGCCAGGTCGAGGGGTGGCCACTGTCACCCGTTATTAATTAAGGGGGTATTATTAACGATGCGCCCTTCACGGTGCGCACATTCCCAGACACCCTTAGAGTGAGTGGGGGTAGCTGTTCCGGTCGCAAAGGAGATGCCCTCGACCTGCGTGGCAAGCTCAGCCGGAATTCAACTACCTTGTGGTGACAGAAGGGGGTGGTCGTTTGGTGCCCAGCGGTCGCCGGTTCAAACCAGAGAAAGGATCAGAGTCAGAAGTAACAAACAAAACACAATTTATGCACAGCAAGAGACGATACAAAGGAATACACAATATCACTTGAAATACAACAAACGACAGGTTCACAGAATACAAACGCTAAGCATGCAATTACACAGGTATCCAATAACGTAGAGGCTTTACAACAGATGAAACACGAGAGAGTTACATAAACAAACACCAAATTGTTCACCGGGCACTGTTGCAGTCCGACGCCTCAAGAGTCACGATGTGGCCGCCATACGAGACGAGCGCCGCTCCCTTGAAAGTCCGTGGGCTTGCCAGCAGCGGGTGATCCCCGGGAGTCCAGTCGAAACACAGGCGAGCACGTCGCAAAACACTTGACGAACTGACTGACTGACTGACTGACT